>CM065053.1:237955714-238313214 GCA_032883995.1 Coronaproctus castanopsis | reverse complement strand
CTAAATGAAGCGAAGTTCACGTATTATATATATATATATATGCTAAATAAATATCAAAATTAAAATATCGATAAAGATGAAATTTTCAAAACTAACTTAAGATTATTAAGATTGAAAGAAAGTTATAGCAGGGCTGTCGCTACAATTTTAGTTATTGCCGCGGGTGAATTAGATTTGAATCGAGAAACTTTCTTTTAAACGTTCCGCGTATAGGGATGAAATATTTAAATTGGCAGCTTTTGGGATATTACAAACACACACACACACACATATATATAGGTAATACCTGCCACCATGGCTTTTCATCTTAGAAACCTTTACGAACTAATAGTTAAATTTCAGTCGATATATATATATATATATTAGCTCTCAAATTCTTCGGCATCTGTTTACATACCTTTCTCAATCATTTAAATTCGTATATATATACATATATAATATATATATTATATATTATATATATATAAAAAAAAATATATATATAAATATATATTACAAGCCGGTTAAAAAAAAATTAAAAATTATATATAACGAAAGAAACGTGATTTTACGGGGGGGGGGGATTTTCGCGTATGACCGAAAATTAAAAAAAAAATTGTTATCATCTATAAGCTTAAATTCCTCGTCCTTTTTATATCCTAATAAAATACCGGATCAAATTTCGTAATGAATTTGCCAATATTTTCCCAATATCCGTTGGCGTACTCGGGAAGGTGGTTTATTGGGTTCGATTTCGTATATTTTATTTTCTGAAAGATTTGCATCAAAGTGCAGACGTTACCCTTGTACCGTTTGTTGACGACACGACGATTATAGCTGTCGAGAGCTAGTAGATAGTGTAGTTAAATAAATTGTAGACAGCGTCGTCTGAAATAGAAATTTGGTATAGACATTGGCTCGTTTAAGTAAACGAAATAAATGAACAAATTATACCTTAGGAGGATACTGTTAGATATTAAAAAACAACAACTGTACGTGTAACGGCAAAGAGTACATAGGTTTGTCACTAGAAAATAAACAACTAATTTATAAACCAACAATTAACCATATATTACGGCCTCGTGTGACGGGGTTATAGCAACATAAACGAGATTCTCCATCGAGGTATGTATCCAATTACGCAGGTCCTCTATATTAGGGATAAAATCAAACGTTACATTCAACCAGGTATGTAGAGGTAGATCGAAAAATCATATAAACATTTCGGCGCCAAGTCTTCTGGATAACAGTTGGGAAGTAAGGAAGCTAAAGCGAACGAAGACGTTTGTCTCGGCAAATGGACACTGAGGACCACCTCTGGCTGTTGACTTCTAGTTATCGTTTTATACAAATTTCTAGCTGGCCCTGGGTGCAATTTTATAATAATTATATAAACAAAGGATCTTCGCGATCGTATCCATTACATACCCTACGTAAGTAAATACCCTACGTAAGTAAATACTGTGGATTCTGATAGAATTATCGTTTAAGAAATTATTCAACGGCTTCTTATATTTATTATATCGTCGTTCTTCGGTAACATAATTTATTCCAGCCGTAACTGCGGAAACATCGAACATCGGCTGGGTTAATCGTTAATTATTCCACACCTGTTTCTCAGATGTTTCCGCTAATATTATAGCGGAAGGAAAGACGATTTCGGTTATGATATGTAAACCGTTCGTAACGGCGGTTTGTAATATTTCACGGCTAATGGCAACAAAGATCCACGCGGTGCAGAATAAAATAACGAAGAACACGTTACTCGGTCGCGCGGAAGAGCTTCTCCTTCGCGTTAGGTGAAAAACTTATTAAGGGCTTCCACCTTTTACACTAACGGGGCGGAAGGGAGGATGGCTTTTTTCCGGCGAGCACCATTCTATCGGTCACTAGTGTATTAAAGAAAGCGAAACAGCGATAGCGCTATTATTCCTGTAATTAGTTACGACGTTATCACAGCAGCGGTTAATTCTTGTATTCGATAACTCGCTAGATTAAGATTACAACACCATCGGTCGGTTAGCTCTTAAATTCGGAAACTTCCGTTTATCTCCTCACTCGGATTCCGAAGCTTCCTTAGTAAACCACACAACGACGAAAGTTCGACTAGAACGTACCTCCGCATTAATTTTCCTCGCCACTCCGAAGGCATTGATAAACGAGGATGATGGGGGCTTAATGACGTCATTTTGTCTTACGCGTGATTAGTAAATTATAGAGGAGACGCTTTAAACAAAAAAACCACACAAAAATTAGCTTTATTATAAATATAAATTTCGATACAGCCGTTTATGTACTTCGAACTATCGCGTAAGGAATAGCTTCTGTAAGAATCGTCCAGACCAAATTTGAATGACATGTTTTTCAAATTAAAAAACCTGGTCCGGAAATTTACATTTAAAACAGCGAATGTAGAATAAAATTCTTGTGTACTATATATATATATGTATGTATGTAGAAAGGTCGAACGCATTAGTGGAGAATATGGACTTGAAATAAACAAAAGTAACAGAGGAAGATGAGTGTAAAATTTAATGACAAAACTTTCGCAGGATTTGAAGTAGTAAACGACTCTGTGTACGTAGGATCGCTAATCAATAGTGAAGGGAGCGCAGAAAAAGAAAAAAAACGTCGCATTGAATTGGGTGGCCGTGCTATGGTGAAACTAAGCAAGATATGGAAGGATGGCTCCATTAATAAGAATGTTAAAGTAAAATTAGTAAAGACGCTTATATTTTCGTTAGTACTATATGGACGAGGTTAAATAAAACTAGCCTAATCCGACTTAACAGTTTCGAAATGTGGTGCTGAAGGAAACTTCTCCGCATGGACCGCAAAACGAACAAATTGTTCCATAGCACGAGAACTGAACCTAACGCAGCGGTTAGCTAATATGACTATTATAAGAGTGATAACATATTTTGGTCATATCGTACGTAGTGAACGAAACTTGGAGCTATTAATAGTACAGGCGAAGATTCAAGGAAACAGACCGAAGGCCCGACCACCGCATAGGTGGACAGATATAATAAGAAACTGGAGCGGACAATGCGTGCGACGGGCACACGACAGAGATGGCGCAAAATGATACAGTTACTGTATGATCACGATGCCCCTTGGGGGTAACCGATTAAGAAGATATATATGTGTGTGAATATGTGGAAAATCGAATAGTCGGTGCGTAAAACGTCGTTAGAATAGTGCTATATAGAACACTTGAAAAATGGAGAGAATACTATTAAGCTCAAGCCTCAAAATTGCGCACGCCCATGTACAGAAAAAACTAGTGATGGTCGTTCCAGTTCCGGTGATGGAGACTGAAGAAAAAGAAAAGGATCAGATCGGTAGAAAAAATCGGAAAATTAATTAAAGTACGAAAGGTTACCAGAGTTAATTAACGAGTAACGAAAATTATAATTTACGCAAACTCGGCACTTTTAGTTCGATTATTATTGACCCTTTCAGTCTTACATTATAAAATGTTGACACATAACTATAAATTTTATACGGTTGTTTATTGCTCAGTCAGCAAATGGTCAGATACGCCCAGGACAGGGATAGATGGCGATCAATTACACGGAACAATTAAGGTGAATCATAATATCACGATGCTCGGACCGAGCCCAAAGACTATGATGATTGTAAGGTACTTTCTTTTTAGGAAAATTATAGATAATTTTCTATGTATATATATATACAATGTAAATAGGGACATTTCACCTCAACCAGAAAATAAAGCATTTCGTTGAAAAAAAAATTCATGTACCATATAGCGGACATCAGGAGTGAGAATGGGATGATTATGATCGAAAGGGTTAAGTTAATAATTTCTACTCCGATTTTCATATTAAAATTATCGTATTTCTTTATGTATACGTGTTTAACGTGTAATAATATAACGTTGCGTTAAATAAAATAAATTTTTAATAATGTATCATTTAACGTTTATTTAAATTAAATAATTTAATTTATATAATTATAATACGAATAATTTAATCTATAGGAGTTGCCTCCTAAAAACGCAATACGAAGTTCGAATATATCGGGTAGCTTTATCTATAGTTGTAAATCAAAAAAGGTTTAAATCGTAACGCTATTTTAAGAAGCGGAAAATTAATATTAATCCGAACAAAACTAAAGCTATCTTTTCCAGTCGTAGGCATCCAACAGCACTTGAATTCTCATAGCGAATAAATCCATTTAATTGGACTAATGAAATACGCTATATTGGCTTCTTTGATCGCCGCTTAAATTTTGTATTAATATTGAAGCGAATAAAGCAATTTCCGCCATCTACCTTTAAACCGAAAATCCTTTTTGAACTCTCTTATAAAACTCTTCTACGTCCGGTAATAACTTTCGCGTACCCAGTATGACATTCTATTTCAAATTCGGCATACAAACAACTCAAAACTATACAGAACAGATGCATGCCGAATAAGTCGAAATAAGAACGAATCTCATTTATGCATAAAATTCCTAACCTACACTATCTTAAAGGATTATTGAACTAGAGAAATAAAAATATACTTAAGATTTTGCTAATTTTGTATTCAAATTAATAAAACTCTGTATATTCATTAAACACAAAATTGTCAGAAAAAAATATCAAAATTTACTTACTATTATAAATTATTTATTAAAATTAGTAAAAAACTTTATATTATTTATTCTTTACAATCATCGTGTTAACAAAGAAATACTGAGGAATGATGTGAAGAATTGTCTTTAGACGAAGATGTCAGTTAACTTCTAACCACGCCTTAATACTGAAGAACACGGATTAAAAAATCCGGTTCACTTCAGTATTTTACATTTCACGATAAGTAATATCGACAATATTTATAAATACTGTCAGCATTATTGACCGTGTACGATCTGTTTAAGATTATTTCTATTAATTTTTCCTCCGATTTTAGACTATCTGATTTTAACCGGTTAAAGGTTAGAAATGTTTCTCTTTTTTTCTATAAGCTATTAAAACATATTTTATTATATTTTTACTGCCCGCACGCTGACGAATAAATACATAAATAAATTAAAGTAAACAAATAAATTTATTAACGCGAATAAATAAAAAAAAATTAATATATCGACGAAAGAATTAATGTAAATAAATAAATGGCAAATAGATCAACGAATTACCGGTAAATAAATAAATGAATAAAAAAACAGAAAGTAATTAAATTAGTGAATAATTAAATAAATATATGTATAAATAAATAAACAAATTAAGTGAATTAATAGAATAACAATTAAACAAATAAATATAAATAAACAAATAGGTGAAGAGATAACTGAATGAAGAAATAGATAATATGATAAGTAGAAATAAAATAATTTATTAATAAGTACAAGTTTTTTAGTTGTAATATATGTATTATATATTTATTTATTTACTTATTTATATATATATATATATAATAATAATTCCATTATGCACCATCACTGAGTAATAAGATAGATGAATATCGATAGTGAAAATGTTCTAAAAAAAATCAACGAAATAAAACAAAATAAACGATACATTTAAATTAGAATTCGAAAGCTCAGTTTTAATTCCAACTTTTAACTTAATGGTCAAAGTTGTGAACTTTTCTATTTTACTAACATGCCCGTTATTGCTTCTATTACTGCTACTGTAAAACGATTAAAAGAATAAAATAAGTAATTCGTAAATTGGATTTTACATTAATACTAACGCCCAGTGTTATTTGTTCTTCTCTTTTTCGTGATTATTTTTTGCCTTTTCTCTTCCGTCGGAATGCCAAAAAAAAAATAAAAAAAAAAATTAAAAATGAAAAAAAAATTAATGCCTATGAAACGCAACAAGATAAAGTTTGAGTCACATATCTAACTGCTCCTCTTTTTGTTTTACGCTTGTCCGTCCGACTTTGAAGTTTTTTTTTATTTTTTTTTCTTGTTTTACATTAAAAAAACAAAAAAACAAACAAAGAAAAAATAGAAATGGTTTTTATCGTGTTAAATTTTACTTATTTTTTTTAAAAGAAAAAGGAGTACAACAAAATCCGTATAGGGAGCGTATATAACGGATCGAATTCAATTTATTTTCTCACTTATTTGCTCGCACACACACACACACACCATCATCATCATGTAGTCATCGATCCTAAAGACTGGTTTGAATGTTATATATATATATACACGAAAGCAAGAACTTGTTACAGTTTTAATAATTAAAATTTATTAAAATATATATATATAATATGAAAGACTAAAGTAAGTATGCTGTAATAATTTTGCAAAAGATGAATGTATAAACTATAAGAAGTATTTTTTTATATTTTTGGTTGTTGTAAAATTAATTGAACAATTAAAACAAAATAAAGAACTGAAGGAATGTTCTATCTGTCTGTCTCGGTCTCTCACGCTATCTCTCTTTTTCCTATATATAAAATCATCATCATCATCATCATCATGTAATCATCAGTCCTAAGGCTGGTTTTATTATTTTTTCCTCACTATCTCTCTCTTTCTTATACACATATATATATATAACATATTATATATATAATCATCATCATGTAGTCATCAGTCCTAAGTCTGGTTTGAATGTTCTCTACAATTGACGATTTGCTGTTTTTCTCTTCATGTTCGTATATTGTCTTTTATTAGCTGTTGTATGTATTGTTTTCTAGGTATTCCCTTTCTTCGTTTCTCACCCATTATTCCTTCTATAATTATCTTTTGTAAACTATCGCGCCTTATGTGCCCAATCATATTCATCCTTCGTTTTATTATTCTTTTCCATAATGTTCTTCTCCAATTTTCTTTAGGACTTCTTCGTTAGTTCGTTTATCTGTCCACCGTATTTTCAGCATTCTCCTGTAATTGTTCTTCCACTTTACTGATCGTCCATGTTTCACATCGGCACAGTGCCGTATTCCAAAAACAAATAAGGTTAGAAATTTCTTTCTCATATTTATGACACACATACACATATATACATATATATAAATATGTGTGTATCTTCCTTCTTCTTTTTGCGCAATCATCAACCGAAGTTTGCCCATCAACATATCGGTGTTTATCATTTGAAAACCCTTATTAACTTTGTAGATAACTTGTACCACCGACTTATATCAGCTCTCCGTGATATTTTCCTTCTACCTGGCTTGCGATGTCCCTCGATGACACCATTCCGAACAAGTTGCAATAAATAATACCTTTCTGGATGTTTATTTACGCGATCGTAATATTTTATTCCGTTCTTTTTGACATTTTTCGCGGCACACCTGTAGTAATATGGTATCTGTATGAAATGCGCTTCGATCTTCCTGTCTAGCGTACATGTAAGAATCTAACTTTCCGCATAGAGGTACCAGTCATACATGACATCCCACCAGCCGTAGTGCATACACATATTTAATAATGAAAATAACGATATTTTAATAATAAAACAAATATATATTTTTTTTCTATTTCCCCCTAATCCAGAACTAATTTAAATAATTATCTACTGGATTTTATGTTTGTAAGTATCAGGAGATGGTGGTTTTGCACATTAGCAAATCCAACCGCCTTAGAGTAGTATTACATTTTAAGCCAGATCTATCATTTTTTTCCGTTTTAGTCTTTTAGGTATTTCATCATTAAGTAGATTAGCTGCCAGTGGATTTGGATGATGTATTCTTAATATTTAATTTTTTTTTATTTATTTTTCTTTAATTTATTTAAAGCGGCGCCATGTGACATCGCTTGTGATATTTATATTAGGGGAAAGAGGTTAGTACGTTTCATAAATTGAAACGTGTGTTCGATCATGTTAAGATTAATGAAGAAGGTCGGGTTATGTGATAAGATTGGAGGATAGGACACTCATAGAGAATATGGGCAACAGTTGCAGTTTGTTGGCCACAATAACAGCACGATGGAGCGTCCCTTCGATCGAGGATATACTTGTGTGTACGAGCTGTATGCCCGATGCGGAGCCGGGTAAGAACTACTTCTTCACGGCGCGATGGTGTTTTCTAGGGAGTTGTGTCTGATTTGATACTCCGTAGCTTATTAGTGATAGGAGTATCTATCTATACTTCCACGTATCCCCGAATCGATGCTTTATATGACTAATAACATCCACTGCAGGAACAGCAACCGATGGAGCTGGAAACATAGTTGATGCCTGCTTCGCTGCTTCGTCAGCTATGTTGTTGTAAGTGATGTCTGAATGACTCGGAATCCAGCAGAAGGTTACCTTTAGGTTGGATCTATAAACGGCAGCGTGAATTTCTCGACTTACAGGATGGTATTTTGTTTTAATTAATTGGTGATCGTTGATACTTTGTATAGCTGTAAGATTAAACTTTAATGACAATTATAACCGAAATCTTATAGTTTAATTTCTACACCGATTTAACTTTACCGATTCCTAATGATGCAGATTTTATATCGGAGGAATGCCAAAAAATAAAGAAATATTAATATCCGTCATATTTCATTGAATTATATACCAATTACACTTTGAAACTTTCACGATTGATATCCATACGTCAATGATTTTTTCGATGTAAATCATGTTCATATATTTTTTTCACATAACGATTCGAAAAAACTTACAGTGTTCATTATCAAACTGAGAGCGGTTATGAAAGTGCAGGTATAGCATCATTGTCCAGGAAATTATGAAATACAATTTGACGGTTTTGACATTTTATCAAAAGTGGATAAGTATAACTTTAGAATTGTCCGTGAAGCAATTTAAATTTTTGGAACATCCAAATTTTATCAACGAGGATGGATATCAGCTTAATTTAAG
The DNA here is from genome assembly GCA_032883995.1 of Coronaproctus castanopsis. Classification (NCBI taxonomy): domain Eukaryota; kingdom Metazoa; phylum Arthropoda; class Insecta; order Hemiptera; family Monophlebidae; genus Coronaproctus; species Coronaproctus castanopsis. The sequence goes on along the minus strand of CM065053.1, from coordinate 238,304,459 downwards.
GTGGCTGCCGGTCATTGCCCCAATGAGAAAAAACAAGTTGTAATGAAAACAAACTGTTAGTCCAGTAAACAACTCCATTCCCACGTATGAGGATAGCATTGATAAATAGATATACACACAGCAGGGCGTCTGTTTATCGAAAAATCTGGACAGCATTAAATCAAGATTGCGTTCATCTAAGTATAATACTTTAAATATACCTGCACTTTCAAAATCGATCTCAGTTTGAAAATGAAGACTGCGAGTGTTTTCGAAACGTTGCATGAAAAAAAAACATGAATTAAATTTTTTTTTGAAATTCTACTTTCTACTATACCTGTTTCTGGGGAATCCTAATCTCAATATTCATATATATATATATATATATATATATATATATATATATATATATATATATATATATATATATATATATATATATATATATATATATATATATATATATATTTCATACAAATTGGACTTAATATGCATCCTTGTCGTGCTCCTTAAACTGATTTGAAATCACCCGATAGTTTATCGCCTACTTTGACTCAGCTTATAGGTTTTAATTAGACTAATATATATGTATAAAGGTGTGAAAGATCAATAATTCAAAATAAAGTGTGGCGCAGATGAGTAAGAGTAACAGGAAAATTATACATAGGTTAATCTACACACACACACACACACATATATATATATATATATATATATATGCAGTAAGAATAATCATCTGCGAAAGTTGTATAAGATTGACTAAATGAAATTATATTATTACAACAGTTTCCTGTTTTCATTTCTGAACTATTTAAAATTAAACATATGATACATATAATCGCTACTAGTAGTCCTAAGCTAATTTCGCCGGCTACTCTAGTTTCTTTTATTCTAGCATTGCATTATACGGGAGTATAATACATTGAGAAAGTAGTAAGACAAGGTAAAGTTCAGAACGCAAGGGTGAAACAGCAGAGCATTAAGAAAAAAAAATGATCGGGATCGCAGACTGCCTGTTCAGGATGGGGGGGGACAAAAGGGACATTTTTCAAGTACACTGAGAGCATTAGTCATCACTTCTCACTAACTTCAACCGTCTTTCCCCAGACGTACGTGGTTCTATTTTTATAAGATCAATCACAAGGGAATTGCACTTTGTGATTGATCTTATAAAAATAGAACCACATACGTCTGGGGAAAGATGGTTGAAGTTAGTGAGAAGTGATTGACTAATGCTCTCAGTGTACTTGAAAGGATCCTTATGCTCGAGCTAAATAGAGTGAATGATATCCTTCTGAGAGACTAAGGAGAGTTCTACGCCATTAGACAAACTATACAAACTTAAAACTTAACACTATTATAATTTAGTTTATATTAAAGGGAAACAATATCTTCAATATCAACGATAACAATTCTTACCGGGGAAGTATTATTATATTTATTGCAACTATCGATAATAACACAATACTTCCAATAACTAATTATTTTTTCTTGAATCCTCCAATTTATATAATCTAATTTAACAATTCGTCTTTCCCGTTTATTCTACCAACTTTTAACCCATACAAACTAACCTTACGTTCTCCCTGTGCCTCTGGCCTAAGTACACGGTACGGTAAATCTACAGGTAGGCAACAATAGCAATTATTATTATTACCGCTGATTGCTAAATTAACGAAGAACATTTTTTAATTATCGAAGTAATTCGAAAATTTTAATTTAATCAGGCTTAATTTTTTTCTTTTTTTAAAAGAACACGTTTTATATACTTTCATTTTTATATTATTTCTATATCAACGAGTAAAGAATTAATCAGACTTGCACGATGGTAAAAGGGTAAACGCTACATCGTAAAACAATTATTAGCTATTTTTTAAATTGTTTATTTTTTTGAACATGTACACACGCAAAAAAACACGAAAATAAAGTCTTAGTACAAATAAATGATGTAAGGTTAACCTGAAAAAATACGTTAGAACTTCTCTTATTCTTAATCAAACATTGAAAGAAATTGACGTTATTATATTACACACGTACGAATGTATACTCTCAATTTATATATATATATATATATATATATATATATATATATATATATATATATATATATATGAGTAGCTTTAATAGCTTATATATCCAGGAACATCTCATTCGTCGAATATTTCTTTGTAGCTCCCACAGTTAACGCGAAAATATCTTCATCGTCTTCGAATAAAACTGGAACCAACACATTAAAAAAAAAAAATCGTTAAGGAAGTTAAGAAATAAAATAAAGACGAAAAACAGATTTTCGCGAATTACGCTACACACGAACGGTTAAAAATATGAATTATTACATACGAACATGGAATGCCAACTCGAAGAATACAGGCCACTATTAACGCCGACGTACGTAGAACACGATGTCAGACGACAATTCAATGGGGTCCATCCGATAAACCTAACCGGTTCTGGAAGTCGATGCTATATTTCGGACGGTGGGAAATTATAAATTAAACATACGTCGAGGATTTTATAGGAATCGTTTTGTTATTAAATATAATTAAGTTTTAAACTTCCTTCCGAAATAAAATTACGTCGAGGTAGTTCTCGGGTGTCTAGAATTTTCAAATCAATGGAGTAGCTTGTAGACAAGAAAACAGTATCTGAAGGGTTAGGTAGAGAAAAATATGGGCACGTATGATATGCCTATGTCAACACACTACTGGGTGTAGGTATTCTCCAAACTTTTCCAGACTCTTATCTTGCGGCTATGTATATACATTTATATATATATATATATATATATATATATACAAATACGTGTATGTATATAATTCATTCGTCTACCCGAACATGCCAAACACACACTAAACACACGGAACTGAATAGGGATAGCAGTATTTGATATTAGTGCGAGGATATAGCTCAAATTATGCGTGAACTACTAAAGAATGGAGGTCCCACTACTTCGGACATGGAATCTGAGATGACTGACACATACACATAGTAATTGCCGTAGAGCGATCAAGATGTAAAATTGAAGATTGTGCGATCAGTCAGCTGTTAAATATAACGAATTTGAGTAAATAACGTGATTTTAATAGCCGATAAGCGATTCGAGGTACTAACCTCGAGAATAGCTGTAAATCGAAAAGGGAAATACGATCGAAAATGGGGCAGGCTTGACTTCATAAGAATTGAGAGTGTGCTAATAATTTCGAGACGCTATTTATTTTCGGCTCGTCTACATGGTTGTGAAAGTTGGACGTTGTTAGCTTTGAAACATGTATATAGAATGTCCGATACGAAAAGTCGTTATTAAAGAATTTCTTAATAATACACACGAATACTTGGAAATACTGCGAAATAGGAAGCGAAATTGATGGAAAGCGATCAGTTGGATCGTCCATTCAGTTACTCCAGGGGGGTTGTTGCGTCAAAAGGGTGTTGTAGCTAAGTTGATTGCTGACCATCGTAACAGAGATGGCGAATGAAGAAGATCGTTCTGCTAATTAATAGTCTAGCTCGGTGTTCTGTCAATTAATAGTTTTGTTTTTCATTTTAATCAAAAAAGTTAATTATTTTAAATTCCGCATGAATACACACACACCAGCAATATTTGTATACAACTCCAACGATTTGGATGGAATTTTGTACATAGCTGTAATTTATTAAGTCATCAAAAATGTATGCAAATTAAGAATTTCGAAATTTTGAACATATCTCCTTAAAATCTTGAAAATTTCGATTTATTATTCCCGTCGTCTTTTTCTCGATACTTAACTAAATTAAAAATTTCAGCTCGATCGCATTAACCGTTCCAACGTTATAAGCTTAGAAATTTCCTTTTTACCGCGTATTTCTTAGTAAATATAATTAAAATTTGATATCTCCAGTACCATTTCGATTTAAGGAACCGGATCTTCTGTAAGAAATATTTTCTAATCTACGAAAGAATTACTGTAAAGAAAAATATCCTTTCCAAGAATTCCAAAATTCATTTAAAAAAAAAAAAAAAAAAAAAAAAAAGTTTTTATACGTGGCAAAAACTGAAATTTTCGGTTATGACTTAAATTTATAGAACGAAATTTTACACGATTAAAATAGTTACGTATGTGACGGTTTTTAGTAGTGGGTGATTCTTATTTAAATATATTCTTCGAAAAAACACGGTTTTACAAAACAAAACAATAAAACCCCTCGTATATATATATTTATTTGGGAGGGGATACCCTTACAGCCTAGCCAACATGATACTGTAAACTTCTCCAGAAATATCGTTGTCCGGAAACAGATGTAAATTCTCAAGATGAAGAAGAGACAATACGTTATACGGGGTGGGGCCATTACGAGACGCGCGCAGTAATTTGAGGAACAGTTCAGATCGTAATGTTATTAAAGAAACACATTCGAAGAACACGTGATCAGGACTGCAAATTGTACGTCCATCATGTAGAGCGCAGTAAGTAGTTTCTCTAAGCTGTATAAGGAACAGCCGATCGGGCAACAAGCAATGCCCGAATCGCAATCTGCTGATAAGTACAATTCCTCTTCCGCGTAATGTTTCTAAAAAAGTTGGACCGTGCAAATCTAGGAAGAGACGGTTGCAATTGATAGTACCTAGTAAGAGGTGACTGCTGTATACACTACACATATGTCTTTTCCCAGAGTTTCTTAGGTTCTGACTGTATAAAATGTAAAATATCAAATGCTGAAACTGAAGAGAAAACCACACCACTAGAAGACCCACATTTAGTTAATGAATCTACAATTTCATTGTCGAGGATTCCTCGATGTCGCTGTACCTATAAGAAAGACAAATATACTAAAGTTTTCAAGATGTTTTTACATGTATGAATGAAATCAATGTATGTGACACACATTATAGCCTTTAAAATGCTTTGTGAGCCAAATGATATAAGGTGAAACAATACGTTAGAACTATCATTTAAAGAAATTGACGTTATTACATTACACACGTATGAATGTATACTCTCAATTTATATATATATATATATATATATATATATATATATATATATATAAAATTACCCGGAAGCTTCGCATCAATTAAGAATGATAAGGATAGAAATACACTCAGCGGTAAACGCGGAACAAAGATCAGATAATTTTGTATGCCTTGTAAATATTAACAGATGAGATGAAAACTGCTGCTCCAATTCCCTGAGCCCACTTCGATCCATCTGTATAATAAATAAGGGTGTGCGTACGAAAATTTTCAGTGATAATATTATTGAATGATATATATATATATATATATGTGTGTGTGCGTGTGTTTAAAATGAAAATGGACATAAAGTATGATTCCATATCGGAAGTTGTATTTTGCGTTTATTTTTTGACTTTCTGCGTATGTATGTTTAAAAAATAATTTTATCAAATTAAACCGGAGAAACGAATTAACATACACTCGATTGGTTAATTTAAACGGTAAAGACGAAAACATTTTCGAATGTGCCCTTTTCGAAATTCGACCGACCGCGCGAGAAAAATTAAATTAATTATAAAGGCTAAAATAAATAATAACCATTAAAAAAAAAAGAAACTGTAAAAAAAAGAGATAAACTAATAGCGTTAAAAGTAAACAATAGACGGAGAAAAAAAATAGTTAACGAATTCGGGTAGAGGAGAGATATCGTTTATTTAATCGAGTCAATTTGCATTTTAAACGAAACGCTTATTACCATCATCATCGTCGTTGTCGTTATGAGGTTGGAAAAAAATTTTCACCGACAATAAATAAATTAAAAAAAAAAATTGCCCACTCGACATCGGCCATCTTTTTCTATCTTTTATCAATATTTTCCTACGTCTCTTTGCTCTTTTCGATGTAGGAAGTCGAAGGGTGTTATTTACCGAAATTATCTCATTTTACCAGAGGGACAAGATTATTATTATTATCATTATTGCCGTTGCCCTAATCGCCGATACTGTTAGCGATACTATTACCTGCTAGCTGTATTTACCGTTATAGAATGTTGAATAACTTCGTAAAGGCCAAAAAGAAAATTTCAAATTGCATTTCCTGGAATTTTGCAGAAAATTAATAACTCAACCCGAAGCAACGTACGTAGACCATAGCGGATAGGAATATATATATATATATATATATATATATATATATATATATATATATATATATATATATAGGAATATATTTATAGTACAGATGCAGGCATGTGAGATATAGACATATAGACACATATACATTCAATATATTTAATAATTGATTTATACATAGCTATATAAAAGTCTAGTCGCAGCGATACAATTACAAATTATTCATATATGACGTTACACATTCGGTCGATACTACTATACGGTACTGAAAGCTGAGGGTTTTCACATAAACCTCGGGGAAGAAGCTTTTGACTAAAAATATCATACGTAGATCACGTGGCCAATAGAGAAGTTCCGAATAAAATGTCAAATCGAACTGATACCGTCCGACCCCCGTGAAAGTTAAAATACTACGGACACGCGCGTAGACACATCCAGAAAAATATCACCCGTTCCATCTTGTACAATAAGGCGAAATTATTGAAAACCTGATAGACGAAAAATTTCTTAAGACGGTATCAAATGTCGGCATCCTAACTGCAAGAAGCGTGCGATAACGGTTTAAGATGATCGCCGACCTGCGACAGAAGAAGAACGCATACGCGTAGCAATATTTAAATGACTTTTATCCGAATTTAATTGTTATTAATAACAAAAATAAACTATTTATAATAACGATAACTTCTTCTTTCTCTTCCCACATGGGTTTAAGAGGTCATCCTGGTCTGATTTTTAGTAGTATCTGCTTAGTTTTATGTCTGTCTTGGGCTATCCTAAACAATTCTTCTGTAATATAATGATAGAACTGCAATCGAGTAGAATCGTAGCAAGTATCGTTAGAAAAGCAACATGTTGCGATATGTAAGAGCTTACAAAGTGAACTTTCACGATGATGAGAAATGAAATTAACGATTATTTAATCGAATCGACGCATTAATTCAATTTTGACAAAATAAAAACGAATACTGGGTGACGACAGTTTGAAAATTCAACGCTATTAAGACATAACTTTTTTTTTACGACTCCTATATTTCTAAAAATACGATACTCGAAGAAATCCGACCGAATGCGGTTGAGAAAATAAAACTAATAATGATGATGATGATAACGATGATAACCGTCCTAAGAAAAAATAAATTGACAGTAATAATAATAATGATAACTTAATAATAGTGGAAATCAATAATAACTATAATAACGATGACGACGATCCATGCTACGGAGTCAGAGGCACGGACACGGAAGTTATAGTTGTTGAAACAGGCCGGTTGCACGTATGAACGCTACTGTTGGACCGGTTGCAAAAATCGACCGTGATCCTGGATGATACCAAGACCTCCCATGAAGGCCACCTGGTAAATGTCATCAGTTGTCTTGTAACTGTCCCCTTAAGTGTTAACTGAGTAATAAATAAAATCAGAAGGTTTAACTACTCCGTCGATACTGCTGCGAAAAGAAGACGATTAGGAGTTTAATGTGTTAGAAAAAGAAAAGAAATTATTATTATTTTCACGGTGTGTATATACGCTCAGTTACGTTAGAAATACTTAGTATTACTGTACACATACACACTATCTAATTTCTAGGTCAAGATTACAAAATGTGGCTAACACGGGGTTAAGTTCTATAAGTATTTCTTTTTCGCTCTCACCTATACGTAAAGATCAAATGGCTTTTTGTATGCCTATTTGCTTTTCACTCACACACATATGTGAAGACCATAACTGGTTTAACAGTGAACGGCGATCTAATAGGAGTGATGCGACATACGGCGAAAGTGATTAATTGTTAATCGTAAATTCCAGTTCCTTCGAAAATTCCCTTGGTATCATCGGCGGCAACAGTGCAAAAATCGTTGTAATGCTGATGGAAGACCAGATATGTTTTACTTTTGGCAGTGTAGCAGAAGAGGTTCTGTTGTTAATTTAACATTGCTGCCGGAACATACTGGTGGTGATTCTCTTTTGATCAAGTGACTACGACTACGAGTGAGAGTCGTTATGTCGTAATAGTATACGACGAACGACTATTTCTTCATGGCGTGTCAACGATGGAGGGGATCGCCATAAATTAGTATCAGGTTTAAATGAGCATAAGTTGTACTCGGTGTGAATGACCACAACATACTCCATTTCGCGCGTATTTGTTCATTTATCAATAATAACAATTCAATTCAATTCAATTCAATTTATTATGACATTTCATTAATAATGATAATCGCTACGAAAACAACAACGTGACAGTAAAAATCAAATCAAATCAAATCAAATATATTTCAGAAATGTTTACAATATTTACAATATTAACAATTTAATTATAAAACATATAATAATAATAATATTGGAAAAATATAATTACAACATAAAAATTGTAATAAAATGCTAAAGATAATAGATAAATAAATACAAGAAATCCCGGATATGCGCATAATAATAATAATAATAATAATAATCAAATCAAATCAAATTTTATTTTATAGCAATAAAGTATTACACCCGGTAAATCATAATGAAATAAATACAATAATAAGAGAATGGAAGTAGAAGAAATAATTATAAATAAACGATACACTGGTCCGTACTTCCGACTCTTTTCATACACTACCGCAGTGTAAACATAGAATCCATAAACGTGTGTATTCACGTGTACATAAAATATACATAAATATTTACACAATATACACACATTAATCATATTTCAAAGTGCCCTCTAATGAGCATAAGTTGCATCGGATATACATATGTACAACCATGTATACACATAAATAAGAATAAACTTTTTCGTAATATTCACTTAAAACATCCTTTAAAACTCTAACCATTTACATCCGAATTCACTCGCTCTCACGCACCATGTACATTACACACAGATATTCCCAATATACCTAAATATAAACACATATGGTTCACACTATACTTTAACCACATACACACACACACACACACCCGCATATCCTGGCAATTAAAATGTTACAAAGGAAACAATTCAGTTGTAAACTATTTAATTATATTTTAAGTAGGTTACTTATTTAAAACATACGCTAATACTTTCGTCGTCGTTTATAATTTTTAATCGATTCCTTTACTACACGAGGTAGCGAATTAAACAGCGTGGCTCCTGAATAGATTGTATTCGTGAATGGAATTGATTGAATTTTGGAATCTTCGCTCTCTCATCAGCTGATAATCTTGTTATACCTGCGTGAATATTTATGTCAAATCTTTTACGATTTTTACTTACAAAACAAAAAAGTTCGTACAATTGCCGCACATTTAGAATCCTTTTTCGTTCGTATCTTTGCCAAATTTTATCGATTTAAAAAGCGCGTTTTGTATTAGTTAAAGGCCTAATACGATAGTTCGCTGCACCACCCCAATGCACGATACCATAAAACTGGTTGATAGAATGCCAAATACAATCTGCGAAGATGGATTTTCGAGAAATATTGGGTTAAATAATAAAAAAGATAATTTAATTTTCGTATTTTTTTCGTCAAATAATCTAAATGTGCATTCCAGTTAAGTTTACAGTCTAATTGTATCCCGACATATTTTATATGGAACACCCTGTTTATCTCGCTACCACCTTTTACATGAATTTTTAATTCGTCCCAAATATTTTGGTTTTGATTTGTATACACAATGTATTTTGTTTTAATTGTATTAAGGATTAAATTATTATGTAACTAATTCGGAATTTTGTCCACATCAGCCTGTACCAACGTCTGCATCACGCTCGGGAAAAGCGAATTTATTAAAAGAACAGCATCGTCTGCGTAACAAAGCAATTCGCACTTTCAGATTACAAAAATCATTAATATATATTAAGAATAAAAAGGAGCCTAATATGCTACCTTGAGGTACACCAAATTCTTGAACATTATTTTCACTTATTAACCTATTTATTTTTGTAACGTACCTTCTACTTGTTAAATACGAACTAAACCATCGATACATGTTCAGACCGCGTGAGTATAATTTTTTCAATAATATTAAATGATCAACTGTATCAAACGCTTTGCATAAATCGATGTAGATAGCAACAACGGATCTCCCCTCTTCTAAATTTTCAGTAATGTAAGAGTTACGACGAAATAATGCATCATCGATTACCCGGTAAGAAACCAAATTGATTTAAACTAAAAAAGTTTATACGATCTAAGTAATTCAACATAATTTTCTTTATACATTTCTCAAATATTTTTGAAATAGTTGATAGAATGCAGACTGGCCTATAATTCGAAATGTTCAGCTTGTCCTTCGCTTTTATAAATTGGTGTAATAATAGCTAATTTTAAAATTTCTGGAAACTCACCCGCTTCGATAGATTCGTTGAATAAATATGTTAGTGGCTCGATGAAATAATCAATGTTGTCCTTAATTAACGTAATTGAAATTTTGTCAAAACCGAAAGAAATTTAGTTTGGTATGGAAAGAATAGAATTTCGTATGTCGTCGTGTGTAAATTTGTAAAAAGCGAAAGAATCTGGACAATTTTTCAAAAGTGTTTCAAAAGAAGAACTAGTATGCGCAGCAAAACCATGACTACATAGTAGAGATCGTACGCATTCGTTAAAATAAACGTTGAAAGTGTTCGCTATTAATTTTTCATTTCCATTTATGCTCGTCTTAACACGATCGATAATAATTTCCTTAGTTGGCGCGTCTTTTTCACCTATGACACGATTTACTATAGACCAGTAATATTTTTTATTAGATTTACGTTTGTCTAACAAACGAGTGTAGAAATCTTTTTTCGCTTTCCTAGAAGCTTTTTGTATGTTTTTGGTTATAATTTTATATTTATTTTTAATCGCCGAGTCATTCGGAAACAGCTTGGTTAATTTATATATAAGCTTTTCACGCGTCAACTTAATAACATTCTCCGATACCCATTCTGCTCTACTACGAAACGATCGATCGTGTTTAATAACATGCAGTCTTCTAGAGCATCACAAATTTTTGTTACGAACCATTCAAACTTTTCATGAACCGAAGCATGACTCGTGTAAATTCCGGTAATTTCACTACATGCTAAATATTGTTTAAAAAGTAGTTTGTCGAAAAAATACTTTTTGACACCATCTAGTTACATTTATCAGTCAACGTAAACACGGAACTTAATGCCTTACGATCTGAGAAAAACACATCCTGAGTCTCGTACTTACAAAATAGTTGAACCGCCTTACCTTCTATACCCACGGACGAAAATATGATCTAGACACGAAGCGTAATTATTTTCAGGTTTTATTATAAAGGTTGGTTCATTAACAACACTGTAAAATCCGTTGGAATACATAGCACATTTAAATATTCGCTACTTCTCTCGCTATCTAATAAATTTATGTTCACATCACCCGTAATAACCGCTAAATTGGAGGAAACGCTAATAATTTCGTTAATGTAAAAAATCGGAATAATTCGTACTACAGAAACGATAAATTCCAGGTAACGGAAAAACATCTTTGACTAACTCTATGAGTATATGTATCACATTTGCTGAACGTATTATCAACGCTACTATATCTAAGATTTTTCTTTATATAAACCACAATTCCCCCCCCGATCTTTTGTTGTCCCTACATTGAGCTTCTAATGTGAAACCAGCAATATCGACTAATTTCATCTTCGTACAACCACGATTCTGTAATGACTATAATGTCATATTGTGTAGGTTGTTCATCAAGATACACAACTAGTTCATCGTAATGTTTACGCAGACTAGTGACATTTAATGTAAAAATCTTAATTTAAGGCCATTATTAAAATTTTCTATTAACTTCAGAATAGACTAATATAAGAGCAACGCACTTATTCGGCTGAAACAATACAACCGAGACGAAGTTCATTTGTACTACACGCATATCTAAAAATAAATACACAGTTACACACAAACATATACACATATCAAATACACTGCTCACATTTTCCCTCTGCATAAATTTAATATAATATAGGAAAGTAAAATGATTTAAAACTAGTCATAAACTTCTATCGCCGACTGTACCACTCGATACAAAGTCCGCGATTTGTGCCGCTGTTTCGATGAACACTATCGTTGATTTATCATCTTTACGCGCAAACACTCTTCCGTTCTTCGTCCATACAAACTTATATCTGTGATTTTTTAATTGTTTCGCCGCCATGAACAACTTGACATTTTCTGTTGTTAAATGCTCATTGATGTAAAAAAATTGATTCGACGACGATCGTTCTTTTAAATTTAAATTTAAATCCCGCTGCTTCAATCTATAATTCCGCTTATTCCGTAGTAAATTGTCTCTAGTCGTACGACGACAAAACCTTACAACTATATAATGCTTGTTTGGGAGATTTTTTAATCTATGACAACAGTCGGGCTTCCGTAATGTTGGTAGCTGTTAGCTCACCAATTTAATAATATTAATAATAATAATAATAATAATAATAATAATAATAATAATATCAAGAACTTAATTTTAATAATAAAAAAAGATTATTATTGTAACAATTAAAATGATTTGAAAAGTGCGGAATGTCGTGATTTAAAAAAAAACAAAACAGACGGCGTTAAAATCGCAAAAATTTGTTTTTTATGAAAAATCACAAAGATTTTCGGCTGCCAAATCCATTATCGGGCGAATATATATGTAAAAAAAAAAAATAAAATGTAAAAAAATATATACTATTTATGAAAATATAAAATATAAAGAGTATCACTTTAGATATATGATTTTAAACAATTATCAACGTGATAAAACGGTATTTGTAAAATAATCCGATAGCGAATATATATTTTTTTTAACATTCACTCGATAATACAGCCGAAAAAAGCTTTGTGATTTTTAATGAAGAAGAAATTTTCGCGATTTTAATTTCTTCTTTAATTTTTTATTTAATTAAAATGATAATAAATTAACTAATATGGCGAGTGAGAAGTAATTTTACGCGGACATCGAAAAAGTGGATAATAAATTATGTTTCACCGAATTATTGCTTTCAGGTCGAACACACACGATATATACAACTTTTTATTAAAAAAAATATATCTGTGCCTCGAAGCGCAGGGAGGAAGTGAAACTTAAAAACATTTGAACTGAATTTAATACAGAATAGTTTTTTTTTTAATATTTACACGGGTGTGTATGTATAAATAGACACGCACACACACCCACATACATATATATATATATATATATATATGTATAAGAATAAGCCTACTTATGTGTATAAACGTGGTTAGACGTCGGGTGTAGGTAGCGCGGTACATGTGAACGGGATATATATATATATAAACGTATATAAATGTATATATATATATGTATGTATATATAGGTGTATATAATACGTATATACATGTATATATAATGTCGCGCCAATAGAAGTTTCACTTCAAAAAATATAATAACCGATTAATTGCAAATGTATAGAGTTGATTGGTTTTTAATCAGTTTTATAAAATTATTAAATAGAACTGAACAAAGAAATAGTAGGGGAAATTGCGATATTTTATTATTTTCAAAAAAAAAATATATATATCTTGTTAACTTTTAATTTAGTAATCGAGAGAGAAAAAAATATATAAGACGAGAGATAGAAAAAGAGGTAATCGCGGATGGTGAAAGTAGAAGAAATTCGAACCCGGAAGAAAGGAGCTGTTTAGTTATTTTTCTTCGTTCCAATTATTAAGAACCGAAACGAATGCAGATTCTCTCACGAAAACTAAAAACATTTTTTTTCTTTATTTTTTCCGATTTTAATATATTTTTTTTTCTCTCTGGGTAAAAATAAAAATTCTTACAAAACTTCACAAACGGATCGATTTGATTTTCCATAGCGTCAATTTTTGAGCAGCTCTTCCGCGCATATATGTTCATAATTACTTAAGTCAGCTTTCGTGTAAAGCTGATAAAAACAATTCGCGACATAAATTTAAAATAAAATGGAATTATTTATTTTAAAAGTTTTCGAGGATTTTCGACAGATTTTTCATGCTGTCTATCTTTTGTACTGTTGAATATGTACGTCAGCGACATGTGTAATCTAAATACCATTATGTAATGTCAAATCGAAGATGTACACTAGAGCGAACGTGACAATTCTGAAAGTACTATTACAGGTGTTTTCATGCACAGCTCTATGCCATAACGGATCATTAAAAATGTATAACCAAGAGTATACATCGAACATGAAAGGGTTGATCATAGACGCATTCCGATCTGTACTTTAATTTAGCTCACCGTAGTTAGCGTACGTGACATATAACTTCGTATAAAACTCCGAATTATTCCGTCATACGTTCGAAAATTTACATCAAATCGCATGGGAGAGGAGACCCCCCAAAATTCTTACTTAAGATAAATTCTATGATATATGTACTTAAAAAAAACCTGTATGTTCTTAATCCGGCTAATTTTCACCTTTAAATTATTATTTCGAATTATATTATATATATATATATATATATATTTGCGTCAAAATAAGCCTATTCATCAGCACTATAGTGCTGTTTATCGAACGTTGGGTAAAATGCTGGCAGTTCTACGTCGGTCTGAAACTGTTCGGAACGAACTCATCACCGGTAGTAAATTGTACCAATTGCGACAGATTCTGTAGCAACCGGGTTGTATTTTTTCTTCCTCATGGTATTATTCCTGTAATTTTTCACCCCATTAACCTACGGAGCAAGCTTTATCGTTCTGAATGTCGCATTACACGACTGAAATACTTCACTCTAACTCGACTTCTTTTACAACTTCCTCGCGTTTATTCGTACGTCGCAGTACTTCTGAGTTGCGTACTTTATCGGTCTGAACTTTATTCCGATTTAGTGTTTGCTACATCGCTTTTGTGATTACTCCCCAGCTATCAAAACTCGAGAATATTTATTAATATTATTATTTTCGAATTTAATTTTACATTTCCGCTACACAATATTTGATCTTCATATTTAAAAAACGTTTCTATTACCAATTCGAATTTTTTATCTCTCTCTTCGCGTGTATCATTGATCGTGTATGCTGCAACCGGGGTTACTTGTAATTTTCTGTCCACTTTTTTACCGTAAACCACGAGTTAGATGAGTTTACGTTTTACTCACCTAATTACGTCTTGTTGCGATTGTTTTAAATTACTCCCTATTAGAGTCTTCAACGTATCCAGCATTATTCACTTTATGTCCATTTACCTTAGCACCTCCTTTACATTTGTACAGTATTCGTTCGAATAATTTTCCGGAGAGTACATATTAAAATGAAAAACGTATATTTAATTAAAAATAAAATATTCGCAAATAAATCTCGAGCAGATTTCGAAAACAATCGACACACAAAATTATACGTCTACGGAATTATTCAAAAATGTCGTTCCAATCCTGTAACCACAACGGCTGTTTTCGGAACGGGGATATACGCTATATAAGAAAGAGAACCTTTTGAGGTGTTGTAAAATACTTATTTCGTAGAAATCCTCGCAATTATTTATTTATACGTACGCACACTATATATATATATATATATATATATATATATATATATATATATATATATATATATATATATATAAAGATCGCGTAAATGAGAACTCGTAAATTTCTTCATAAATCTGAATTTTCCGTCGGTGCAGAATATATATCCATATTAAAATACACACACACACGGACACACACGAATGAAGGAAAGAAAGACAAAGACGATTGGTGAGCTCAAGAGATACGCACGGTTATATGTTGGACCGAACGGATAAAATGGCGACAATGTAGGAACGGTTGGTGCGTCTTCTTGTTTTTCGCGATAAGAAAATGTTTCATAGTTGACCTTAACTTTATGACTAGAATAAAATTTTAAAATAGAACTAGGAAAAAAGTTATCAGACTATAGGAAAGGATACGTACGAGTAAAGAAAAAAGAGGCCAAAAGAAATAATAAAAATCGAGGATATTCACCGAAAATCTGCTACAGAGGTTCTCTTGTACGTTGGTAAAATTTCGCGATTGACCGGACCCCGCCGATTTTTCTCGAAATATATGCGACGAACGTGTTAAAGACTTCACCGAGCCTAGAACTAAAAACAGTTGCAGTGTCCCTTGTACGAGAATTACTATACGAATCTAGAGGGTTGTTAGACTTGTAGTAGCGTGGTGGAAGTAAATCTATTACGGAACTTTAGCCACCCCGGTTCTGGTTCCGACTTCCTTATCGCGTGACGACTTAAATTTATTATTACTTCACACCGGGCTGTACTAAGTAATATCGGACGGGCTGTCGGAATTTTTTAACTGTATTATCTTTCGCTAATATTTTACCTATCGTTCGTTTTTTTGCGACTGTTGTAAAATTTTTAAGTAAACTCGTAAAATAAAATATTCCCGTACGCATCTTAAAGATTTACGTAGTTTTTTCGTTTTAAAACGAATCGTAAGAGGGGACGTGTTTCGAACCGACGATACACTATTTTTCGAAGAATTTTCCGGAAATTACATCGACAGGGAGTGAAATGTAAAATTTTTTGAATGTACCACGACGATATAAAAGTTAATTATTCTAAAAATACAAAAGAAAAATCCTCTTTATTATTATAACATTTTATTTATTTCATTTTCACGATATTAAATTGCGGTTAAGAAGAGGGTACAACAAACAGAAGGCATTCTCATTTGCGACATTATCTATACGCTTAGTGAAAGTCTATTGTCGAGAATTACACCAACATACCTAACCTTTATCACACTAACGTATTACCATGAGCTGATCTCCTACGGGTTAAGAATATACCTTCTTTGTCCAGTTTACTCTAGTTCGTCATTTGTCGTATTATTTAAGCGGTCGCTATATTCCGAGCTGTAGCCTATTACGGATCGTAGTAAGCAGCGTCATCGGCAAAGAGTCCAACTTGCGTGTTGAACGTGTTCGGAAAATCGTAAAGGTACAGTAATGACCCCATTATATATCGTAGACGTTAGCTTAATTAATTGTTCGAAGTATACTTTTAAAGGGAAACAGACCAAAATGTCTGTTATAGAAGCGACAATTCCTGTTAAGTTTTGTAACTGATAATATTTATTCGCGTTTATCATTAACAAGCAAATGAAATTTAAAACAATATAGTAATAACAATCGCCATTAATAATAATAATAATAATAATAATAATAATGGAAATGATTATAATTCATCATCAGCTTAATGTATCTAAAAATATTATAATTCAAAATAAATTCAGTTTCACGTTCACATTGACTGAATCAATTTAAAATAAGACGTCACCTGTAACAACATTAGTCGAATTCGGAACGGGAATAAAATTTAGGGTCTTCGGGGCTCACACAGACTTATTCTACATAAAGGATTAATTCAGCCTGTATATAGGCAGAGCATACAATCAGTTCACTAAACATAGTTAAATACATACTTACTGATAAACATATACATACATACAAATATATATATATATATATACATATATCGGTATGTTGTGCAATAAAATAATGTATCATTCGATTAAAGTATTTATCTGCAAATGCCGATCAACAGATTATATATATATATTATAAATTTAATTAATTTCACTTATTGAAGATTATATCTTTTAAACTGTTCAGCTTTTGTGACCTCCTTGCACACAGTAAAACACAAAAATTGACGTCCTCATTAACAAAGATAGTCGTAATAATAATAATAATAATAATAATAATAATAATAATAATAGCAATAATATCGAGATTGCTTATTCGGCTAGAAATTGCGCACGAACGCTTTCAGAATCCATCGTGTAAAATAAATAAACCAAAATGAACAATTAGTATTCCCTAATGAGAACGGTAGTTTTGTAAATGGTATAATATACTGCAGTATAGATAATAAATATAGTAATATAAAACAAATTTTGAATTTTATATATATATATTAGCTATATATAAATCATATGTACATGGTGTGTCTGCGTTGCAAATGTGTAATATGAGTTGGCATGTATTATTAAAGTATAATTTAGGTGAAAGTAGTAGATAATATGCTTATTAATTATTTTGTCCGACAAATAATTAAAATGAATTATATTAAGTTTGTTAAATGGTTTATAATTAATGGTCGTTTGTGATGTTGATGTAGTATAAACATGAAAGAAGTTTTGTCTAATAATAATAATATTAATAACAATGAGAAAATTACTACACCATGACACGCGCCTGTGTGTATAATACGGATATTTAGAATAATGAATAATAGAATTTCCTATTTGACGGATTAACTTTATCTTTTCAATTCTATTGTCACTATTTTTTTGTATTTATTTTTAAAAGTAGGAAGAAATCTAGTAAATGAACTAACGTTTTAACAATAACGAATATATAAGACAATCGAAATGCAAGTATATAAAAGACGTGCATAGTACGCAGAGAACGACAAAGTCACAGAATTACACCACCATTATTCGTTCTATGCGGCTAATGTATTTAATTCTACGCTCTAGAGGCGTTGTTGAACTTTTGAATTTTTACTTCGGCAGCCTATACAGTTTCAAACAAAAGATGGGGGAATGAAATTAAACAAAAAAAAAAGAATTAGATGGTGCAGTTAGTTTTTGAAGTTCGCTTCTTGTATATGTATACATACATACATACATACATATATATATATATATATATATATATATATATATATATATATATATATGTATAAGAGTTAGTGAAAAGTTTACAACTTCAATTCCGTCAGAAATAACTTAACTTCCTTCTGCTAGAAACGTTAATATTTTTCCACACTAGCAACTTAAGCGTGAGCCAATTCAATAGCGCATACAATGTCTGTATGTATATACATTACACACTACTGGGCCGCCGTTCATAGAGAGATTTCAAGATGAAGGTGTAACATTGACATTAGCGAAAAGAATCAGTGCTTCTTTTAAATCTAGAATCGTCTTAGCGTTACTACGGTCGCCTTTGATCGTGTTAGAAGAAATTCTAAATTCTATTTGAAGAAATTTTTTACCCGTTTCTTTTCACATAGCCTACGCGAAATTACTCCGTTATAAATCCTGTCTTAGTATCGCAAAAATACTTTAGCAGCCGTAAAACGCGGCAATCATTGCGTTCGCCTTCATTGCACATAGAGTACTCGTTAATCTAATAATATCTCTGAAAAGTGTGGAATGTAACGCTTTTTAAAAATAAACAACCGGAAAGGATTTAAAACCGCTGAAGTTTTTTTTACTGTTAAGCCATTATCATTATAAAAATAGATAAATGTATAGAATTTATTAAAAAATTAAATGTAAAAATATTAATTTAGATATGTATAATTTAGAAAATTCCGCGAAATGAAAAATAGTATCATAAAACGGATAGTGCATGCGGTAAGTTAGTCCACAATCAGCGATATAAATTTTATACATAAAAGTCGAAAGCGAAAAAAATAAAAAATAAATTAGAATTTCTGTCTAATATGAAAATTGACAAATTTTGTACTTGTTAGAATTAATTCTTCATCGAATTTAATAAATTATTTTATCTCGTCCTTTTATTATTTCCACTGATTTTGTGTTTTAGTTCTTTACAATAAATCATGATTTTCATCGTTGCTTTTAAATGAATTTAAATATTCTTTAAAACTTATTGCGAATTGTTTGCCTGTTACTGCTATTCATCTTTTTTAATACTATCAGAATATTTTTTTATACTATTTTTATTTTGTCAATTTTTCGTAAATTCTATATCAAAATTAATATTTGTACGTATTATTATGTTTTAAATTGTATATATTTATATATTATTACATTTTACTTTATTTTTTGTTCGCTCGATAATGGCTTAATTGCTGAAAAGTTTCTGTGATTTTTATAAATAAAATTGAGCGATTTTAACTATTTTCTCGTTTAATCTAAAACTCGTATATATCCGGTAAGTCGTAGTAAATGATATAGAGACTTATAATGTTAAAATATTTCAATAAGGTATACTCTCAGATTATGCGAGGATTATTCTTCTGATTAAGAGTATTCGTAACGTCAGATTATGAGCTGAATAGAATGTACAATCTAGGAAAAATCTCTACTAACTAGTATGATAGATATACTGCGACAACTGCTAAGACTAATGAACGGGAGTAATCGATTTCCTATTAATATGTGGCCGTTGGAACTGTACAAGCGATAACCTTCAATCATTTCAAATGTGAGAACATTTCTACAAAGAACAGATTGAGCGGATTCGCTATTTTCAGTCCGGATGTTTGATATTACATGAACTTTTAATACTAATAAAAATTTTTTATTTTTCGGTGGATGCGAAATGTGTCGATTATAAAAATTGTTTTTATAAATAAATCGACAATTAAACGCCCGTATAAAATTATTAACAACATGTAGATCAGGTCGGTTGAATGTTTTTTTTCAATTATGACATTGTTAGAGTTACTTTCTCCAATCATGGTGGATTAAGTGTCTCGGTTTTGCATATAAGGTTAAATCAAAACTTAATAGGTATAAACCTTATTTTAATAAAACGAATTTTCGCGATAAATTGTACAAGTTATAAATTATATTTAGTCTTGCATCTATAGATGAAAAGTTTAATTTGTTCATTGCGATTGTAACTGAACCGGTGAAAAGTCTATGTATATAGCTAGAGTAAATTATATTTGTTAGAAAAAGTGCGATTGGATAAATCCTACCACAGTCGATATGACTGTTCGCCGAACGAGATTTCAAATTATTTTAACGAATATTTTCGAGATACCGCGAATGAAATCGTACATTATTATAATTTAAATAGTAGCGATATATCAGTGTCTTCTTTTGCCAAATTATTATCTTTCTTTTTTCAAATTTTTCAACTGACGACATTAGAAGAGCTAGAGGTTACGTAATAAAACTTCTTTTGGTCGGGATAGAATTTCTATTAACACTGATCAAATAGGCATTTCTTTTTAAAAAATTTAACATATTTATTTGAAAAGATTACCCTCGGTTCGTTTCAAATTAGAATATTTTCTGGAATCGTTCCGAATGACTGTTCCTATGGGACAACCTAATACCACCGCTCGTTTTAAGCGATTTTCTGGAATCGTTCCGGATGACTTTTCCTACGGACAATCGAATACCATCAGTCTCGTCATTTAATACGGTCTTCCTTGCTTTGTTGTTCTTTTATTTTTTCTTACTTACCAGTAAATACGGTATGACTAAGTAGAACCATATACGCGTTTAATTTTACCACCTCTTCCACGATTTTCTGGAATCGTTCCGAATGACTCTTCTTGTGGATAGGCCAATACTGTCATTATTATTATTACTTTTTTTTGTTTACCAGTAAACCGGCGCTCATTTAAGGTCAGACACGCGTTTAATTTTAGGTCTCCTCCGATAAGATACGAACCCCCAAGTTGTGGAGTAGAATTCTCGATCTACAACCTTACTCCACGAGGTTGTACGTCTCATTAAAGTTGTCGCTCGTCTAAAAAAAATTACATTAATAATATGAAACGGGCAAAACCCCGGTAACGATAAAAATAACTAAATAATAATAATAATAATAATAATAATAATTGATGTCGTCGTCATCATTGCCAAATGTCGAACGTGAATTGAAACGGTTTATTATATTTTTACATGGAAACAGATTTGTCCGTGCACCGGTAACAATAATAAATGGCCGACCTGTAAAACGATCGAACTAGACACGATGAAACACGACAGATGACAACGATATATCTTCGCTA
Source organism: Coronaproctus castanopsis (assembly GCA_032883995.1). Lineage (NCBI taxonomy): Eukaryota > Metazoa > Arthropoda > Insecta > Hemiptera > Monophlebidae > Coronaproctus > Coronaproctus castanopsis. The sequence goes on along the minus strand of CM065053.1, from coordinate 238,282,725 downwards.
CACGTTATTTCTTTTTAAGGGCTGAGGCGATTAACTAACGGCGAGGGGGGTGCAGGACATTGACAAGTAGACACTTTGTACAAAAAAAAAAAAAAGAAAAAAAAAACTTGATAAATAAAAGTAAATAAAAATGAAAAGAAAATTGTGAAATACCCCCCCCCCCGATAAAAAGAAAGAGAAGGACAGAGTATTGGGAAAATTTGGGAAAATGACGACAGTTACGACTTTTCCATTTTCCGTTTTTCTTTAAAATTTTTCTCATTTTCCGTTAATATTACTAACGACAATTTCTCCCTCTCTCTCTTTCTCTGAATGACAGTAACACGCGGTGCGCTTACTTTATTTCCATTTTTTTTCCCTTTTTTATTGTTTTTCTTTAAACTGTATTATTACGATCATTATTATCGAATATATATATACATACATACATATACATATATATATATATATATATATATATACATATATATATATATTATATACGTATGGAACTGTTTTTTTTTGTTGCATTTATTTTCATTTTTATCATTGTTTTGTACTATTTATTTTGTTTTCGAGATTTTTTTTTTTTTTTTTTTTGTAAATTCGTTACATCGGTTTACTTTGATTCCCTACTAGGGGAAATTTTGATTTAAACTACCGCCCATTGTCGTTAACTTCGTTACATTTTGTCCAAAGTACGTAATACCTTTCGCGAAGTTTGCTTTCTCAATACTCGTTACGATATTTCATAAATAAGTAACGACCGTCCGAATATCCTAATGATGTCCCGTACACGTTTTAAGAAAGTTACAAAATAAACGAAATTAATATAACGGAGTATTCCGAACGCGGTTCTTATTGCGTAATATACCGAAGTACGACCCGGTTGCTTTTCTAGGTAAGATAAAAATAGGGGAAAAAACCCGCGTACTGATCGGTAAAGTTGCCAATATTTTAAACTTATCGAAAGTTAACCTATTACAAACGATGTATTATTATAACACACGCAAAAATGAAACCCTACTATCAGTTGTAATTCTTAATTAAGCTTTTATATCTTACCATCGCTTAACGTCTATAATCAGCCTACGACGTTATTTATAAATGAATACATCGGACTGCAGGTAAAACTAACGACTTTTTGTTTTGATAGATTTTATTCTGTCAACATTATACAACTTGAACAAAACGAAGGCTTATATTTCGATTCGGACATATTTATGCATATATATATATATATATATATATATATATATATATATATATATATATATATATATATATATTTCGTACATTTCGAAAAGGCCTTCGACAAAGTACTCGGATATGGCGGATAGCCGATTGATGAAGAATCTATATTTACAACAGACGGCAATGGTAACGTTAAATAATGGAGAAAAGACGGTTAATATTAAAATGGAACGCTCGGCACGTGCGCATTTTATCACCGACATTGTTTAATGTATACGCAGATATTAAATTTGGAGAAGCGTTAACAAATAGACCCGAAGGTGGTGTGAAAATCGGTGGTGAAATTATTAACAGTGTAATATTAGCGGAAAATGCGAAGAAACATCTAGAAATGTTATTGAAAGCGGGTAGAAAAAAATCTTCGATAAATATGGAATTACCCATTCGGGGTACATGTATGTTATACGTGTACTTCCAAGGACCCGAAGCTTCAATTGCGGATAATGGAACGGCCTGCAGATATGTAGGTTAGCTGCGAAATAAGCAGTCACGGGCAAAGAGCGGAAATGGAACAGGGTGTATGGGGGCAAGGAATAGTAAACCTCGTCTGTTTAATACATATACCTGAAGACACCATTGTGACATGGCGAATCGTGCCGCCATTAAATAAGCACTACTCTGAAAGATCTTTGAGTATCAACTGTTCGAGTAGTTTGGAACAACTGCAGATTGAAAAATGTATGGCGAAAATGGAAACCATAGTAACCCGGCATGCACACTGGAAGGCAACGCGATACCACACCATTGTACTCATTTCGCTAGAAAATCATCATGAAAAGTATAAAAAGTAGATTATTTTGGTCACGCGCCCTGGTTGACCACCAGCGCATTGGATATAACGGGTCTGATAATGTGAAATGTGTCACCATGTCATGCGACCCGAGTGACGATCGGCGCTGCAAAGGGGATGCTAGCCAGTGGGAAATCTCAAAACATCGATAATAGTTCAGGGCATCCTTGCTAGGAAACGGAAATATTTGGCGCATAAGATCAGGGAAAATGGTATCTTTCTGCTGGGGCTCTACAGGATAAGATGGAAGGAAAAAAGAAAACGATTAGAAAAAGTAGTCGACATAATAAAGGACGCTAGAAATTGAAAATACTAAATCATTACGTAGGCTAACTCCAGAAGAAGAAGAAATATGGAATTACTACGAATAATAAGAAAACCGAAGTAACGGTGATAGTAAATCCGAATAAGCCAAAAATAATATTAAGAGATACCGAATTAGAAGTAATGAATAAATATAGGATACCCGGGAGCACGGCTTATTAAATGCAGGATAGGACGAGCAAGATCATATAGCGTTTATGAAAATAAAGAAAACACTAACATCGCGTGGAATATCTCTTTCAGTAAGAACCACAGAGCCTTAAAATGCTATTGCGATTATTGCTGTATGCTTGCAAAACATGGACGCTGAAGGCTAAAAATAATGAACACTACAGAAGTTTTCGAAATGTGGTGTTACCGCCGCATACTGCGTCCATCGTGGACGGAAAAGAAGAAAAATGGAAGAAGTATTAGATATATTAAAAAAAGACCGAAAGTTATTGGATACGATCGAACGAAGAAAAATAACGTAACACATACTAAGAAGTCGACAGTATGTACTGTCGAAGACCATAATTATTGGGAAAATAGAAGGATAATGAATTGCATGTCTCGATGATATTCAAACAATTAAGGCTTACGTGCAATCATTTCGATTCGCACATATGTACATTTAGTTCAATTAAGATATGTTACAAATATATAGATGTAGGTCATTTAGTGGCCAAATGTGGTAATATTATAAACAGCTTCACACATCATTACTATAATAGCACCTATTTATTATAATTATTATATGCGCTCGCTATGACGTTTTTTATTTATTTTTTTAAATTATTTATTACACGCGCTTTTACGATAGTTTATTTTATTGATTTATTTTTTAATCTTCTAATAACAGTTATTCAGCTCATCTTTATAATCATTCGGGGTTTTTAGAATTGCCCATACTACTAGCGTGGATTGTAACCTATCCATTATTATTACAGACGCAACTTCCGTTTGATTATTGGTTCGCATGCTGTATTAGTAGTATACATTCGCGCTGTCTATTATAATTTCTACTATAGGATTTACAGTTAAAATTAAATTCCGTTTTTCATCACTTCCACAGACTTCTGGTAATTTTAATGCTAAAAATTTTATCCAGATTAATAATTTGCGGTACTACAGCCTCCTCGGGAAAAGAGCTTCGAAAAATTACGAACAAGTTGATTATTAAACTGTACGAATCGATGAAAAAAGTGACGATTATCTGCAGATCGAAAAATAATTGACCAAAAATATTACCGCAGAAATTGGTGTCGTGAGGAAGAAATGTGAACGCGTTTCGCTGTAGCGAGAATAGCAAATCTGCAAATGTACCGGTATAACAAAAATAATAAAATTGAAACTGACCGATGTCTACGTGCGAAAGCACGAATCATAAAAATGACTGGAAGCGTATTAATTTATTCGACATAACAGTAAAATTTATTCCACGGACGGCGTATCGAACTGATAAATCGGTTATCGACAGATTAAAAGTAGATAACAGGGCTTTTAATGAGAATTAGAAGAAACGTTATATAAGATATTTCGGACATGTAGAAAGAAATATCGATCCGATGAACGAACAACACTATATGGTAGAAAGGTAAAATGTTCATTATCAACTAAATGATGTGAATAAGATGAAAGACTTAAAAATCAGAGATGTCCGTTAGCAAACTCGTGAAGTAGCTAATTTAGTAAAATTTTTTTTTTAAATTTCTTTCATTTACAGACGCTCGATTATTAAGATCATTTGCGTCTAGACATTAATTAATCCTGTGTCTGCAAGAAATTTTAATAACATGTCTATTTTTTGAGGGTCATTTCTCCTAGTGAACTGATTGATATATTGTGAAGGTTTCGATGGTTTGTATATTTTGCACATTCTAGTAGTATGTGATTTATCGTTATTGGAGTATTACATATGTTGGGCATTTTGGAGCATATCGTTCAGTAGGTATTGTGATGTAAGTAGGGTGTGGCCTATTCAAAATCTAGTTATAGCTACTTCGTCGCGCCTTTTATTTTATTCTGTTCCAGTGTTCTAAGATTGGTTTGATTTGAAAAAGATGTGCGTGAATGGGTCTCCCAGTATTCCCGATATGAAGTATTAAATTTTTGTATTATGGTTGAGTAGAGATTATTTGTGAGTGCGGATCTTATCGTGTTTATGTTTTTTGATTTTATTCTGGTGGCTTTATTAACTATTTCATTTCCTGTGATTCCCGAGTGCGCTCGAGTCCAAAGGAACACTATTTGATTTTTTTTCTGTACGAGTTTATGGATGATGAATTTTATGTTTACAATATCTAAGTTAGTATTTTTAATCAGTCTCTGAATATGTTGTAGAGGTTGAGTCGGAGCATATTATAAAGTTATTTTTGTGTTTTTCTTTTACTATATTTTTTAACGCTTTGTATTATTAATTCACCCGTGTATACAGATGTCCCAATAGGTAAATTGTTTGTGTTCTTTCCTTTATAAGATAAGCAGAAGTGGTTTGGTTTAGCGTCTTAGAGGCGTCGGTGTATATTTGAGTGTAGTTTCCGTAGTTTCTGCAGACAAGTTCGTTAAATTTAGTTTTCAGGATGTGCGGTGATGTTGAATTTTTACTATATTTGTTTAGGTCCGTATAACTTCGATCCATGGGGTTAATTTAGGTATACTTTTTTTTTAATTTTGTGTGAGGTGTATTGAAGTCTATCTAAGAGGTTATGAATACGGACGGTTGTAAATTTAGAAGCATTAGGTTTATCGCGTTTTAGACTTCTTTTATTATTCGTTTTTCGAAAAATTCCGATTTTCATCGGATTATTAAGTTTCGAAGCTCGCGGAAATGTTTGGCTATCGTCGCTTGATGATTTAATATAAAATAAAGGTAAATAAATTTCGGTGCTCCGAGTACTTATCGTAAAATTAAATGTAAACGAAAAAATTTTATTTCCTCTATAGGAGCGATTTCGTTAAACAAATTTTACCTTTTTTCTAACTACTACTATGTCTCCTTAAACGTTTATATTACATCGTGCGGTATATAAATTGTAACCAGGAAACGACGAATCGGTTATACACCGTCAAAACTACATATAGATAGACGGCGATAGTCTTTTCCGCTTCATTTTCTTTTATAAACGGCATACATATACATAAACATATTATATGTATGTATAGACGCGCATAAGAAGATACTTAAAACGGAGAAACTTTTTCTTAAATCGTTTCGGTGCGACTTTTATTCGAGTGTTAAGGCCGTTCTGTTTGCTTTTAAATCTTACTTCAACTTTTCTTTAAGAACGTATATATATATATATATATATATATATATATATATATATATATATATCAGATTGACGTGTTGTACTTAAAAATTTCCGGAAAAGTTAAAATACTAAAAGAGCTTTCGGTCCTTATTCGAGAATTCGTAACATTCGATTGGGAGTAGTCAGCGAGACGTGTAACAATTTTATCGTCGTATTATATCTAGAATGAAAATTGCGACGAATCGTAATAGGACAATTTTCCATGGAAAAGTATAAACAAAATCGGATCGAGTATAAACAAAATCGGATCGACCAATCAACGATGAACATACACGATGTACTAAATAGCAACTTTTATTTTATTTTACGAGTTCAATTACTTACAGATAATTACAGAGTTTATAGCATTTATTATAAAGTTGGTGAGCCAGCTGATTGCAACGATATTGAGTATATTTATGGTAGATTACAACAATACGATAGACCGTTAGTGGTAAACAGCACACTTGACATATTGTTGTTGGACACTCAGTAGATACGAGCACGTACTCAGCGTGTGACCAATATATATTCTGTTGACAGCTGTTTCCAACCTCGATGAACAGATTTTGCCGATTTTTGAAGTCCAAATTTCTAAATCCTTCTCTATATTTCCGAGTATATTTGTCCGGATATGGAAGGACTGATTCCCAACGTCTAGAATTTTCCGACTATAATATTTTGCGATGTCTTCTCATAGCGTTATCGGCAAATAAATTTGGGTAGGCCCTTATACCGCATGGTGTGTACCTCATCGTGGCCTATTATCCTTCGATGACTTGGAATCTAGACGAAATTGATGGCGGTGTTACGTTCATTTAATTCTAGAACGCTGTGTAATATTTGGTCCACCATCGCCACAGTAATATTTCTCGCTTCAATGCACATTTAGTTACCGCGGGAAAACCTACATATATCTCATTTAAACGAGCAATTCTTGTATATACATACTCGGTCATCTAGTCCAACGATTTCGGTGAGAAATTTTATGCGTACGTGTAACTCAGTTAGTAATTGAAAATGGCCCGTATGGAAATTACGAATTACGAAATTTCGGTTCCCGTGTATACCCATAAAATTTTAGAAATTTTAATTTTTTTTTTTTTAAATTCATCCACTTTTTCTCGATGCATATCTAAATGTACGTTCACGGTTAAAGATTACTAACTTGCTTTTAATTAAAATTTTATATACCGTGAAGCGTTTCGATTTAATGTGCCTTATGTAAGAAATATTTTTTAATTTACGAAAGAATTAATTTAAATCCCGTCGAAAAATTCTGGAATTCACTTTAAAGAAAAATAAATTACCTACTTCTGATGTTTGTTAAAAAACTGATATTTTTGATTATAACTATTGACGAAATTCTTAAAGTAGATTTATAGCGTTATGTATGTAACGGTTTTTATTAGTATGTGATTCTTATCTAAATACATTTTCCGAATAAATAGGATTTTACAAAAAAAAAAAAAGCAATAAAGTTCAGTCTCCCGTGTATAATATATATATATATATGTATATATATATGTATATATATATGTGTGTGTGTGTGTATGTGTGATAAAGTCGTGGGATAAACCTTGATACTGATAAAAATTTTCGTCCATTTCCGTAATACGTGATGGGGTGGGGCCACATTTAATTGATATAGTACTGTTCACGAGAGAGTCGTGCCTACATGCCCCATCAATCGATTTCTTCTTACAGCAATTGCTACAATCCACACTTCGAATTCATTCGAATTATGCGCGTCCAGATTATACGAGAATGTGAATACTAGTGTAAATGTATATATACTCCGTTGAAATATATACAGCATTAAAACACATTAAGAGAAATAGGTTTTTATAATAACAACAGTTATTATTTTATAATTTTTAATATATGAGTTCTAGTTTATTTATATAATGAAAAAATAAGTGTTTATAACATATACATGTACCCTTATAAAAAAGTAAATTTATCACATATATATATATATATATATAAATATATACAAATATCGAGTATAAATTCTAATCACATATATATATATATAAATTGTATAACTTATTTTATAATTAAAATTACAAACTAATTATATACGCACTTTTAAAAACTAATTTACACTTGTATATACGTACACACATCGTGTGTTTGTATATATGTATATATACACACACAACTGTGGAGATACTACAGTTTCAGAGTAAGATTCTAATTCGCGGCAATACGTTTTTGTTGAATTTGATTTGTTTTGAGTTACCACTGCCTTCAATCAGTTATTTTCGTTGTGCAACATAAATGTTGAAACAGTTTTTTATTTTACATTTGCAAGCATCCTCCATTTTTTCTGCTGAATCCTTTGCTATATTCAAGTATCTAGAGTTCCTGTCCATGACGCAGTCTTCTTCTAAATTCCTTATTCTTTCTGATTCACTCAATGTTTTAAAGTCTCTCCACAACCTATATACGGATAATGCACTTCTACAACGCATTCTGCTTGTCCATGACTTCCTTACTAGATCTCAAGTTTCCATAGTTTTCATTTGGATTCCCAGCCACATCGGTATTCCTGGAAATGAGGCTATTGACCGAGCTGCCAGAGAGGCGTCTTTGCTTCCACACATTTCCGCTCGCCTCTCTCTCTATAGTGACGTTAAAGCTTTCCTGAAATCTTCCGTAACTAAATCTTGTTGTCGTGCATGGAAGTCTAATGAACAAAACCACCTTATGGATTAAGGAATTGTCTCATTTTTTATTTGGTATGCTAGTGCCATTAAAAACGGGACATCTGCGCGTGAAACGTTCGATATTGTCAAACTCATCATTATCGCGTCGGACATATCGCCTTTTTCTGGATATTCGGAACCTGCGAAGATATTCTCCAAACTTTCCACACGCTCACTCTGTACTCTTGTTGCGCAGTAAATTGCTGTTTAAAGTCTTCCTTTTTACCGCTATACTTAATGTTTGAAAATAAGCTGCATGTTTTCCTACCGATTGTGTAAGTGTACAATATAATTTTCAAAATTATAAAGAAACTCTTAAGAGCATTATTAGTCTTCTAGTTCTATTTGAAAATTGCGAAAATAAAACTATTTTCTTATACGCAAAAGTCTAAATTTTCATTTTTGTTAAAAAACTTTTCACTACATTATTTTCTTTTACTACCGACTTATTTCCCATTTATAGAGTGACTTTTCTATTTGTTAGATAGTGGTAGATAATGGAAATTCCCATTTAACAAAAATACGATAATAATAAATGAATAAATTTTCATTCCAAAATAATATATGAACAATTAATAATAATAATTTAAATGGAAAAAATAATATACTACTCGCATTCACAAGCTTTGTGCGCATAAATGCGTTATCACCGAGTTACAATCGGAATTTAAATATATTTTATAGTTTAATCGTTAATTACCATCTCTACTGCCGGCCACAAACACTTTACACATCCAGTCATTTATTTTAACAACTTTAGATCGATTCGCCCATATCAAAATCAACTAAATCATTACATTTTATCTAAATACCCACCTATACTGTGACATACGTGCGAACGTAAAAAAATGAGCGTAGTTATCAATCGTTAGATTAAAAAAAATATACGCTTACTGCTTAAATTCATATTACACGCGTTAAGTATTGAAATAGGAAAACCAAGTTCAAACTGACTCAACTATGGAAAACAAAATAAATTTCAGTGTACAAAATTATGAAACAAAAAATACTTATAAGCAAAATAATAATAATATTCCCCTCTAATCCAGAACTGATTTAAATGCAATCATCTACTGGATTTTATGCAGGTAAATATCAGGAGACGGAGGTTTTTAGCAAATCCAACCGCTTTAGAGTGATATTAGATTATACTCAAACCAGATCTATGATTCTTTTCCGTTTTAATCTTTTGGGTATTTCTTTATTAAGTAGGTTAGCTGCCAATGGATTTGGATGATGTTGTGATGTTGTAGTCTTGATAAGTGTCAGCCGATTTAATCTCTTCAGTGACATACCTCGCATGTAGGTCGGTGTGTAAAATGTCCTGTTAGAGACCAACCATGGAGCAACAGCTATCAATCGTATTTTATTCTGCCAAGGCTGAATTCGTTCTACGTTAATTGCCGAACTACATCCGTATAGTTCTGCCGCATATAACCATATAGGCTTCAATTATACAACATTAATTTATTATTGATATGCAATTGCGAGCGAGGGCCTCTATCAGCCAATACAATTGTTGCATCTTGAGTTCTAGCTCATTAGCTTTTATATGTTTCAGCTAGGTTAACGTAACATCGACATATTTAGTAGATTCGCTTTACATTAATGACTTAAATAAATAATAAATAAATAAAAAGTGTATTTTTACATTTAAAATAAGAAACAACAAATATCGTCTACACGTACCGAAATAGTGCAAAATTCTCCCCGCGTATCGCGATATATAAATATAAAAACAAAAGAAACGAAGCTTAAAGCAAATAAACCCTGCATGAAATAAGTATATAATAAAATAAAATAATAACATAAAATATAGTATGCGATAACAGACGATCAGAGTAGCAATAAATAGGAAAATAAATAACTATATACATAAAATAAACTTAAACTTAAATAATAACTATATATCATCGGGAATGCCGGCTACTCATCATAATAATGTATGTTTAATTCTTTTATGTTTATATTTCTTATATTTTAATTGGAGACTAGTGCGAGTGTAGTCTCCTATATTGTTTATAATGGAATACTCACTTAGGGTACAATCATAAAAAAAAATTTTTTTGGTTTGCTGATTTATTACTTGATGCACGTATGGTAATTTCAAAGTTCTGTGCAAAAGATCTATCCTAGCATAAAACGGAGCTTTAAGAATAATTCTGCAACATTTATTTTGCATGGCTTGCAATTTAGATAAGTTAGAGTGACTTGCGTAAGACCACACAGGACACGCGTACAACATTATCGGTCTTAAGATACATTTGTAGATAATTAGCTTATTTGCAGAATTAACGTAGCATTTCCTATTAAAGACTGGATATAATTTAAATAAAGAGGCTTGAGTTTTATTAACGGCGTGTTCGATATGTTTAGAAAAGGTAAGACCTTTATCTAGAATAACACAAAGATATTTGATCTGAGTCTTCCATTCTATGGGTATGTTATTAATTATTATAGGAGTTAGAGAGTTTGGTCTTCTTTTTGTAAATAATATTGACTGTGTTTTATCAGTATTTATGTTAATTTTCCATTTATTGAAGTATGATCTTAATTTCTCAAATCCTATGCTTAGCCTTCTTTGAATAGTATCTGTACGATACGACGTACAATATATAGCCGTATCATCCGCATACAACGCCATCTGAAGGTGTTTATCCATGGGAATGTAATTAATAAATAAGAGAAAAAGATAGGGTCCAAGAATTTATCGTAACTTCATATTTCTCGCGCGCAATATGACGTTTGGTAAAGATTATGTGATTGCATTTTTGCACTACTCCCTGCACATAAATTTATACATATAGATAGCCTAACTCGTACATGAGCATACTTTACGCGTAATGGACAAGGGCGTAAGAAGGGAGAAATACTATTACGTGACCGGAATGAGAAGGTATAATTTAATGTTAGACAATGAAAACGTGATAGAATCGTTCTTGAAATGAACAATACGTTGATGTAAACATCAAGTCAATAATATTGGGGACAGTTTCTTTCGCGACGTAATTTTTGACGCCTGCGTTTCCGTGTACGTTAACGGCATGTCGCAGTTTTATTTTTATTTTTTATTTTTATTTTGTTTGTTTTCTCGACAACAGACATATCGAACGATATAGAAGGTACGACGATAGTAGGTTATAGGAAAAATATAACGAGCCGAAAATCAGAAAAGTACCTAACGAGTTTTCCAGTAGTTTAGCCCGTCATTGAGGATGTAAATTTCAATCAAAAAACGACTAAGACGAGATAAGTATACACCTTAGGTAGGGAAATCTGTTGAAATATACGAGCGAATTTCCGTCACCGGCGTTAGTTGTCGCTTGTTAAGGTAGCTTGTATTCAAATTTCACTCGAGACGACAGTTCGTTCGCGCCAGACGTTGATGATGATGCAACTTTGAATAACAACTTTCAACTGACGTTATCTGACATTTTTTCCCCTCATCAACTGCTGCTCTGCTTATTCGTATTTTGCTTTTACCAGAACTTTTTCATTGTTCCCACACCACCGACCCCACACCATCGACCCTACACCCGCACGATTAAATCGTTGTTAGTCCCGCTTTCTGAAATACTTCGTCACATTTTAGTTTTACATTTGTGCCGACGTTGCTTTCTAAAATGTTTGCCGACGCAATTAACGATCGAATCGTTATAAATACATACATATATATATATATATATATATATATATATATATATATATACATACATACATAGCTAAAAGTGAACTAAAAACTTATCGTAATAATGATAGGTGAGTTTTTAATTTTTGTAAACAGTAAAACAATTGTAACGGAAATAATGCGTTTTTAAAGGAGTCGTTTATATAAGGAAAAACGAATGTAAGCTGGCAATTAGAAAGATTTTACATTGAAAATTAATACTTACCAAAGTGATTAACTTGTTTCGTGTCCAAAGCTTAATAACGATTACCCTGTATATAGAAAAAACACACAAAATTAATAGTTTAGGAAGAATACACATAGTTAAATATAAAAACGAGTTTGCGCATATACATATGTGTGAACATAATGATATATATATATATAAACATACAATACAGACACACACACACACACACCATCATCATTTGTATATATATATCACGTTAAGCCTATATCAACCCACTGCTGAGTGTAGGCATGCCTCAGAAGTTTCCAATGATTCATGTTTTGTACAATTCGGATCCAACGTGTCGTTGGTCCGCCTATTCCCCTTCTTGAATTCAAATGTTTTTTCCATCTGTCATCGTCTCTACGCACAAAGTGACCAGCCAACGTCCACTTTAATTTTGCTATTCCCTCCATTGCGTCGGTCAATTTGTCCCGTCACTCCTCCAAGTAATGGTTTTTCTGTCTTTTAACTGCACGTTTAGTATTATCCTTTCGCGAACTGTTTACGTTTTCATGATTTTCGTGATTGCACCGTTCGCGAAGCTCCATATTTCTGCTCCGCATGTTAATACCGGCAATACACATTGTTTATAAGGTTACTGTTCGATATAATCTCTTTTGCCGGAATATGTTGTACAGCCTATGCGAGAGATCTCGTTCCAGTCACTCTCTGCATATTTTCTCCTCCGTTTGTACTTATTTCCTGTCTTAGATAAATGTACCACTGTACCAGTCTGAAGTGCTGCCCGTTTATCTTTATTCACATACGTCTTATTAGTCACAACTTTTGTTTTCTCGTTACTTATGTTTAATTCTACTTTTCCAAACTCAATTCGAAGTTCCTTCAACATAGAGTCTAACTTTTCTGGTTCCCAGCTTATTGTAACATTAAGTTTTTCTCTGTTTATTGTCACTCCTTTCGAATTTCGGTTTATTTTTCAGAATACACCTTCTAAGATTGCAATAAATGATTTTTAAGAAATAGTATCGCCTTGACGCACACCTCTCTTTAGAGGTATTTCCGCAGTTCGTTTTATTTAGTTTATGGAATGCATATGTAAATATAAAAAAACACATTGTTGATTAAAAGTCGAGGGAAGTTTAGTGTGATTGAAGAAGTATGAAAATTATCGAAAAATAAAATAATTTAAAAATTAAGCATTAACATTATATTAAATATTTAAATGTATATCGCGAATTATTAAATTTGTGTTTACATCGATTTCGGAAAGACGTTCGATAAAAGTCGTCGTAGTTTTGTTAATTTCAACGGACGTTACAATGAATTTAGTTCTTCCGGAGGCTGAAGCGTGCGCAATGATTCATTTAACGAATGCGTATAATTTTAGGCCTTTCGTGTACTTTTAGTGTTGCCTTTGACTAGGTCTGTAACACTGAAGTAATGCTAAAAGCAGTCTCAGGGGTACAGACTGATACAGTCAATGGCGTTAGTACCGTTTTGGTTTTTAGCGAGGATTAGTCAGACATAACCAGATCTTTGGACCTTGTATTCATGATGCATTTTCCACTACGTAATAAAAAAGCCTCTCTCGCGCTTTATTACCGGACGACTTGTAAAAAATTAGTAGAACGAACGATAAGACAACAGGCTTAACATTTTTCAAAGACTCGTCATCATCATCATCAATATTTAAGAGCAATCGCAGCTAGCCAATCATATTCTTTCTGATGTTATTCATCTCTTTATACGTCATTTGCATTCTTTCTTTTATTTGATCTATCCATGTTATTATAGGTCTTCCCTTTTTTTTCTTCTTTCCAATTTTACTTCGATTATGTCCTGCCGCAGTACGTATCCTAGAAGTCTTTGTTGTATTATTGCCTGTAGTTTCCTTTTTTCACTTACCATTTTCAAAATATTTGAATTCTTTTTCTTCTGCGTCCACGAGATTTTTATCATGCGGCGCAAACTCCACATTTCGAAAGCTTCAAAGCGTTCTTTGAAATCTTTCGTTAACACTAACGTTTCTGAACCATATAGTAATATATGCCACGTGTATGATTTCAAAAGTTTTTTTCGTGTTCCTATTTTCACACGTTTTTATTAAATAAATCTCTTCTTTTCAAGAACGCTTGTGTGGCTATAGCAATTCTTAGCCGTTTATTAGATTTTAATGTTGACAGGATCGTGATTTTCTTCAAGATCTGCTCATCAGCACGATCTCATTTTTATTTATTGAACCGTCACGCTAAATCAACAACGATTCTCTTTTCATACGGTTCCGGGCAAGAGCGTTTCCATGTCTTTCCAATCTCGACAAGTGATTGGGGACAGTTAGTTTCATTTGTTATTTGACTTGTAGATTTTGGCGTAGCGTATGGTTTTTGATATATACCACGGTGTTCCCACCAGCGATCAACATCTTGTTTCGATAGCACTGTATTCCATTAATAATTTTAGACGCACATTCCCATAGCTCGGCTGCGTACAACTATATTGGTTTTAGCACCACGCGATCAATATTTTATTTGCAATCTGTAATTGAGAACGTGGAAGTTGTCTTGTTTTTAAATTAATTTACGTTATTTTGGTCTTAATTGAAGTCACGTGTTTCATCTATGTGTACTCCAAGATTGTATTTGCTTGTTATTTATAGTTCGATTTCATTTTTCGTAAACGTAATGTTACTGCTTTTATTTTCATTCATTACAATTTTCCACTTATTCGATCGTTCGATGACTTTATTTAATAAAGTTTGTAGATTTTCTGCGGATTTTTCTCAGTTCGCACGCGTTATCAATCAGCGAAAGGTGTGCATCGTCAGTAACTGGCATATGTACACAGTAGATACAATACTAGACCGAGTACACTTCCCTGCGGTACATCTGGCTCGACTTTTTGTATGGGTTGAATCTGTTCTGTTTACTATCGCTCGGAAGTACCCGTCCGGATAGATATGATTTCAAGATATTGAAATACTGAGTTAGTAACAGTTTTACACTTATAAAGAATTCCCCCGGATGCCATACTTTGTCAAATGTCTGATGTACATTAAGGAGAAGGCAGCTGAGGTTATTGTTTTTTTTCTTTTTGAAACGTTTAATCTTGTTAACTAGTCGGTGCACTTGTTGCTTCTTTTTTTCAGGAGTTTCTCAAACAGTTTTGACTAACATTGCAAGGAGTGAAATCGGCCGATAAGAGCAGACACTTTGTGGAGGTTTTTAACATCATTGTTACATTAACAAATTTCCACAATATTGAGATATATTGAATTCGTAAAACAGCATTATAGGTTAGCATAACTTTTGTTTCATTACGGGTATTTTGATTTATATATGCATCGAGACTATTTACAGAAATTTTTGTGAAACAGAAGAGCTCTGGCATAGAATGGCCCATCATAAGTATAATTTGAAACAATTGAATGAAGCCTTTGCTCGGAAGGGCCTAGTATAACGATTGAAAAAATAGGCATTTTAGCTTCAATAATAATAATAATAATCTCAATAACATTGATAGTCAATTGTATAAATATATCGGTTATTTATTTTTTATTTATTTAATGTAATTTTAGAATGCTTGACTGCAGATGTCATTTATGTCCCACCCCCCCAAAAAAAAAAAAAAATAAAAAATTTAGATGTTCCAAAAGAACCCGTAACTACGGCGTATATAAAGCGAACGCGAAAAGAATATTCATAAGATAACGGTAGAAATAACTGAAACGTGTTAGTAATAACTGATTTCGTAAGAGGAAAAAAACCCCTCATATCCTTATAAAAAGGTTTTTGAAGTCGTTTCTGTTGTCCGGCTTTTCCAGTTATTCCTTCCTACGTATTGTAAAATTTTTCGTCATTATTACGACGCAGCCTGTGAGCTCTATTTTAGTCCCGTTTTGCGAAAATGTTCAAATTGATATCGGCGTATATACCAAAGCTTTAGAGCTTAATTATTTGGCATTCCGAAAGCTTTATTCAACTGTTTAAAGCTGGAGAACGTGTTAATATATACGTTCTTTCTTATAATTTCAACAGTGAGAGGAATAATTCCTTTACTTCGGATAAAATTAACCGGAAAATTTAAATATCCGGGTCAGATAAACACGAACGCATTTTTGCATCAAAACGGATAACTCGAGAAATTCCGATGTATCGTGTTGATTAATGTAAAATCGTCAAATATAAAAATTATACAAACGGCACGGAATAAGTTTATTCGGCTAATCACCGATGCTAGCTGATTTCGGCGGATTGATGCTGCCCTTCATGCGGATTTCTATATCGTAAAAGAAATAATCGATAATTACGTTTTAAAACACTAAAAATGACTTCGCCATCATCCAAATCAGGGAGGACTTGTCTACTGATATAGACTTAAGGAAGCTTATAAGCAAATAGTCGACCCAACTGAGCCACTTGGCTCCAATACTCTGTACACGTTACCGCGTTACGTGAATATTATTTATTTAGATTTAGTTCTAAGATTGAAAAAAAGTTATCTATCTCATATACAGATACGTACGACATACGTCATATATACGAAATAAAAGTACGATCACGTATTTTTAATTATTACTTTTATTTCTAGTAACAAATAATGATAATTATAAAACGATTTATTTAAAAGTCGCGGGAAATATTTTGGAATAGTAGTTTTATAAAATTTCTTCTGTTAAGGTGTTTCAACGCAGTGAGAAGGAACAGTAAAAGACAAGCATAGAAAACGTTATTGTACGAGCTAAGGGAACTCTTAAGTTTATATAATATTATAACAATACTATGCGTATAATTAAACATTATTTAAATTATTAAGTATATAAATAAAAAGAATAAATAGGGGAATGCAACTTCTAAATTAGATAGTATGAAAGTTTCAGTAGGGTCGTGAAAAAGATTATATATATATATATATATATATATATATATATATATATATATTGCGGTATTGTAGGAAACCAGGCAATCGATGGAAAATTGGCGTCTGGAATAAAAATATGGAAAGCTATTAAAGCAGGAACGTGGAATGTACGCGGGCTAAAGAAAGCCGGAAAGTTATGAATTGTAGAAAAGGAAACAAAATGGATTACGTTGTTGTGGGCCTTTCAGAAACACATCGGAAGTGTAAAGGATTTTTCTTAAGCAATAATAATAATGCAATATACTATTCGGGAAACGAAAACCAATCAAACAATGGAGTAGCGATTATTATAAAAGACAAATATGGTGACAAAGTAATTGGGTATGAAACCATTAGTGATCGGATTTGCATCCGGTAAATATAAACATAATACAAGTTTATGCTCCAACCGAGGAAGCCGATCAAGAATGTGTAGAAACTTTTTACGCCACACTAGAAGAGACCGTAAGAAAAGAACTGAGCCGAGAAATCGCTATGAGGCGATTTCAACGCCAAAATTGGTGAAACTATTCATGATAATGAATTACGTCATATTGTAGGAAAATTTGGCCTCGATATTCGGAATGATAGCGGCGAACGCTTAAGGCAGTTCTGCGCCAGCGTCAATATGTTTATATGCAACTCCGGGTTCGAACACCATTCTAGGCGTCTATACAGCTGCAATTAACAAAATGTCCAAATACTTTCATAAGTGGAAAATTAAAATTAACGATAGTAAAATAGAGACTATTATTTTCACAAAGCGTAAACCGGCTATAAATGACTTTGTTCGAATTCATAATGAGAACCTAGACTGGAAATCTAAAGTAAATTATCTCGGTGTAACACTAGATAGTAAGCTTTACTAAACATATTAACGAGTGTATCTACGGAGGACATAAAAAAATGAGTGTACTGTTTCCAATATTTAACAGGAAATCTACGCTATCACCGGTGAACAAGTTTTTGATTTATAATCAGGTAATTCAACCTAAAATTCTTTATGCTAGTCCTGTATGGTCGAACACCTGCCTAAGTAATATAAACAAATTACAACGATTACAAAATCATTGCCTAAGAACAGTGTTGAACAAACCCAGATACACGTCTAATAAAACAATGCGTGACATTTTAAACTATCCCTATATACGAGAAATAATTAAAAAACAGACCTTAAAATTTTTTAATGCATAATGCCTGCTGACCGAAATGTCAATGAAATTGGAAACTACGATTATCAGTCTCTACGACGCAGGTATAAAAAATATAAGACGAATTAAACGTGTCTTACTAGGGTAGCATTTAAAATTCGATGATATTATAGATAAATTTTATTTGATATATTTTTTGTATTCTTTTCTCTTTAAATTTTATAAATTATTTTAACCGTTGTGTTTAAAATTTACTTATGAATTACACGTTGCAGGTTTAATTTTTCCTGTAAATTTCATTAAGCGATGAATGTTTATAACTATTAATTATGTATATTTTTAAAAAACTATTATTAAGTTTATCGGTTAAGGAATTTTTTATATTTCGGAACGATAGAACGCTATATATTATAAGTTATTATTTTCTTGTAAAATTTAATCAATCAAAATATACTTTTCTTCTTTTTCTTCATGGCGGTCACCTGGTAACAGATATCGGAATCAGATAGACGATATACTGATTAATACAAGGTGGAGAACATCAATTAAAGACGTGAGAACATACCCGGGTAAAGATTGTGGTAGTGACCATCAGCTACTAGCTGCCGAAGTAAAAATAAAACTGAGAAGATGCCAAACAAAAACATTGTGTCAAACAGATGGTACTTAGGCACTCATAATGGATATCAACAAGAAGCAAGCAAACGAATTGCGGACAAGGCGAAATCGATAAACCACACAGCGGACGCTCAATCCATATGGAACAGAAAAAAAAACGTTCTAGAACAAACGGCGAAAATCTTTAATGAACCCTGTGACACGAAGAAAATATGGATCACTAATGAAACGTGGGGCATAATACACGAAAGGAATCAAGTTAAGAGGAAAGGTTTGAATGGCGATGAAGCAGTTCGCGAATACAATGACCTAAGTAAACAGATTAAACAAAAATGCATAAATGACAAAAACAAGTTCTTAAATGACATTTGTAAAAATATTGAACGGAATAAAGACAAAAATGAAACAAGATATATGTTTCGCAAGATAAAACAAATAACGAGGATTTGCCCTTCCGGCATATGGCAATTAAAAATGCAAATGGGGAAATGATAATGGACGAAAGGAACGAAACTATTGCGAAAACCTCATGCATGAGGAATGTGAGGAAAATGAAAGAGAAGTACTAACAGCTGATAAGGAACTATCAATACTAGAGGAAAAGGTTCATCTAGCTATACATAAGCTAAAGAAATACAAGGCGACCGGAGAGGATCAAATAGTCATGGGGATGTTCATGAATCTAGGCGATGACATGACCACAATTCTACATACACTGTGTCAGAGAATTTGGGATACGTCCATGTGGCCGAATGATTGGACGCAATCCATTTATGTGCCAATTGACAAAAAAGGAGCTCGTTATTTACGCCATAACTATAGAACCATAGCATTGCTACCACATGCAAGCAAGGTTATGCTCCACATTATACACGAACCGTTGAAACCGTATTTATTACCACAGCTATCGCCAGAACAAGCGGGTTTCGTTCCAGGGAGACGAACGCGGGAGCAAATCCTAAACATAAAGCGAATAATTTAAAAATGCAGGGAGTTTAATGCTAATGCATACTTCTGCTTTATAGACTATGCGAAAGCATTTAACTCAGTACGATGGCAAAGACTATGGCAGATACTAGGTGAATTTGGAATTCCACGTCGCTTAATCGATTTAGTAAAATTACGCATCCAATAGCGGCAAAGTAAAAATTTATTTGACAGATGAATTTAAGTCATAAAAAGGAGTCCGTCAAAGATCCATATTAGGTCCAATCCTTTTCAACATATACAGTGAATGGATACTAAGAAAAGTAATGGACGGATGGGACGATGGCGTTAAAGTCGCCGGAAAGATAATTATTAATAACCCGCAATATGCCGATGATATTGTGATAATCGCTTCGTCGAAAGAAAAATTGCTCCATGCATTTCAAAGGCTGGATAGTATAAGCAAAGAAGCCGGCTTATTAATCAATAAAGATAAAACTAAAGTAATGATCGTCGATGATAAAAACAAAACAGATAATCCACAAAGCTTAGGTGGCCTCCAAGTAGTTGATAAGTTTGTTTACTCGGGGTCACTTATCACAAATAATGACAGATGAAATTAAAAGGCGAATAATAACAGCGAAGGTTGCACTAACTCGATTAAGAAGGATTTGGAAAAGCCATGACATAACGATGACCTCCAAAATGCGCCTAATGAAAACGTTAGTGTTCTCTATATTCTTATATGTTAGGTATGGTTGAAGGTCGCAGGCGAAGAGGGAGACCACCAACGCGATTATGTGGACAATGTTAAAATGATAACTGGCGCCAGTTCACTATAGTAAATGGTTCCCAGGACAGGGATAGATGGCGATCAATTACACAGAAAAATTAAAGTGAATCATAATATCACGATGCTCGGACCGAGCCCAACGACTATGATGATGATGATGATATATATATAACAATTTATAAACGTAGTAAACATGCATATATTAAGCGTATTAAATTGTTATTTATAGTTCATTTACGCTCACATTTATCATTTACTCACATTCACTCTCACATTTTCACGCGTAATTTTTTAGTTAATTTTCCTATTTTCCTAATTCTAATGTTCATCCCATCGTGATCACTAGCAGGCCATTTTTTCCTAACCGAATACAAAATTTGTATCCTCGCTTATTTCAATATTATTATAGGATTGTTTTTTACTCATCTATCTTTACATTCGGATTTTATATGTGACATTCTGGATTTTATGTGTTGTATTCTAGCTTTCGTAAACAGCATTCTGGCTTGTGTATATATGTAACATTCTGACTTTTATACGTGGTTTTATATGTAATACTGTTTTTCGATTTTTGACAGGATGGTAGCTGAGGTGAAGAACGTTTTGGTACACTTTGAGTTAAGCACCAACATTTATCAAATATGTACGTTGCTACAACCGTTCCAATTTCGCCGATAATCGTTTGTTGTAAATAATTCAGTCGACGTGTCATAATGCGAATGGAACAAAGTTGCATTTTCTTTTTAAAAAACAAAATTAAAAAATCAATTCGTTCGTTATTAAAAGTTAAAGGATTTCTTTTTCATTTAAATTCCTGACAAAACTTATTTCGTTATTAACTTATCCTAAAGTAAACCGTTATACCTCCTTTTTTTTATACGCTATTTTCAAACTATTATTTCACGTATATCGAGATTTATCACCATTCAAAGTTTCGATACGTATCATATATATATATGTATGTATGTGTGTGTATCAGACGATGATCGTGACGTCAAGTCACGTGTGTATATGTCCAAATCGAATTAAGTGTTACCGGAGTAGAAACCTCTATTTCAGTAACAGTTATCGAATCCCGAGTAGTTGTACAAGATGTAAAGGCCTTCTACTTTGCAATACTCGTTTACATTTCGCAACAGAGCAGATAGCTAATATCGTCTGGTAGTCGTATAGCACTCCTGCGCTTTTTACGAGATGTTCTATGAGAATGATGTCGTGGAATATCTTTAAAGTTTCCGAGTACTATTCTATAACGGATCCTATGTTCTTAGTAACTGCCGTTATGTTCACGAATGAGAGACGGATACCCTTTGGGAAATCAATCATATATAGTACACATATCATATAATTATATATACATATATACATATATATATACTTGCGCATCCAGATCGAATAAGTAAACAAATAGCGAAGACAACAACGGTGAATCTTGTTCAGGATACTGTTTGAAAATGGGGGAATTAGTATCGCCAGGCGAGCGACTAAAGTAGAGGACAAACGGGAATCTTTAATGAAATAAGTAAACGCGACGATGATAGTGATGGTGAGTAACGATTCCTCTCGTCATGAGGATGCGAATATCAAAAGAGGAATTAAAAATAATGCTAACGCCTTATTGCATGTAAATTAATGCAAAAGAAGATACGGAACATCTGTTATTAATATCGTCGCAGTACACGTATGTGTACACATGCTCGTAGTGTGGTGGGACAGATATTTATAGTGTGCTTATAATGTTAGATGTTAGAATGCACCATATATATATATATATATATATTTATATACAAAATGTAATAAATAAATCAAAAGATGTACATGCATAAGGTATGCATATACATCTCTCTCTCTCTCATATATATATATATATATATATATATATATATATATATATATATATCACATACATAAATATTATGTACACATTTACTCTATCAATTGAATGTACAGACAGTAGCGTTAGCGTTAAATACGAACCGTTAAAGTGCAGAGAAATTTGAAATAAACGAGATGCAAACTGGGGAACAACCATAAGTAGATGCTTATCGATATAAAAGAGCGAATGTAAAACTACGATAAGATTGATGCCTTTTGGGTAATTTATATTTTTTTATTTATTTATATAACACTACGGCGCACACAACAGTAAAACGCCAATTACAGTGCACGAACTTGCAGAATAATTACAAAATAAAAGTACGAACAAAAATAAAACTAACTCACACAACACGCTAATCAATATAAATAATATTAACAATGGAAAAATAAATTACTAATACCAATAAAAAAAATGCTTCTAATGAAATACAGTACTTAATATACAAGCTCACATCCTAACAGAACAAAAACTAGAAATACCAATCATACAACCATATTTTAAACAAACTCTCCATCGAGACACAAACCGATGTACAAGCACAAAAAACAAGACTGAATATAAATTATATGCACGTATTCCCATGCAAGGAAACTGTTAATCGATAATGGTGATAAACGGGACTTTTTATGATCAAAATAAAAAACTTACTGAAAAATAATATGCGAAATATAGAATTAAAAAAAAAAAAAATATTATATATAAATTTACTATCAAAATGAATATGCAAGTGCGGATGAATGTTTAGTACGTTATTATATAGACGCAAGGTGGACAGAAGTGGTGAATTATAACCTAGATTTGTACGTGCATATGACTCATAGAAAACACGATGTGATTAACACCGAGGACCATAAATAAGATTGTAGATAATAAATAATTGTCATCTGTGCGAGCGTTAGATCATGCGGGAACCTCGGCTTACTTATCTTTCTTCTAGTACTCGATGGTTTAATATTTGGGAAACTGCAATAAAATATTATAACTCAAAACTGTAGGATAGACACCAGTTTGACGGTAACAAGTATACTTCAAAAACTGAAATTGAACTTTTTCCATCATACGAATATATTTAGTGTAGAAACGATTCCAAACCACAGATGCGTATTCTAATTGCGATCTTACAAGAGTGTTGAATAGTAACAGCGGAGTTACACGAATACCAAATTTCTTATGATGAAACCCATAATTATGTAAACATTTTTGGTAACATTAGCAATATGAGTCGCAAATTTAAGTTCGTTGTCAATATAATAAACCCCCAAATCCCAAACGCAGGTTACATTACAAACTAGAACATTACCAATAGAGTAATCAAAGAAACGTTAATTTTTTATACGACAAAATCGAATATGAACATATTTCTTATAATTAAAAGGTAAGTGTAATTATTGTCGCTCCATGTCGCCAATCTACACAAATCATCTTGCAACAATTCACAATCAACAGTTTTAATCGACCTAAAAAATTTTAAACCATCAGCAAATAATAGAAATTTTGAACGTAAGTTAATTCCTATATATCATTTGTGGAAATATTAAATAATAGTAGACACAAATTTTGACCCCTGCGGTACTCCGGAAGTAGGAGTACAAGGCTTGGACTGGTATCCGTTAAATAATACACAGCACACACGAGAACTTAAACAGGATCTAAATCACTGTATGTAATCGTCGGAAAATCCGTAATTATGTTCGTGCGATTAATTGAAAACTTTCGGTTATTTCATTATATTAGCGATTAGAAGTTGTGTTTTTTATTTTTCGACATATTAGAGGAACATAAACATCTGAAACTGTCGCGTAAATATCAGCTAGCTTATACTTAATAGTATTTCAAATAACTTGTTAAAGCTATTAAGAAATACATTTTATGTATTCGATTTTAATGAGTAATTGATATAATAATACTAATAATAATAAAATTAGCAATAACTATATGATAATGATAATATTAATTTATTTTCAATTTATTTCAATATTACATATTGCAAAAAAATGTACATAATAAAAACAAAGAAATTAGTATAATTAAAAAAATTGAACAAAATCATAACACTGTTTAATCACTAAAAGTTTTTTATTGCAAAGCTTTTCGACAGTTACGTCATTTTCAACCATACACAATAAATATTACATACGAATTACCGGAAATATTTATATAACGACAATTTAAATTTCATTATTTCACTAGACGTAATTTCACTTTTAGATTTATTTATAATAAATTTTATTTATAAAACAGATTTTGAAAAATAATTCTTCATCAAAATTAATGTATATATCTCCAAACCCCCGGTTCAGGTTCCATTAAATGTTGAATATATCGGAGAGTAGTAATTTTATAAATTATAAACCAAACAAAATCGTAACAACATTTAATGACTATAAAAGTTTTTTTTTTTTTTTTTTATTTATGTACATTATGATCTGAATATTCGACAAGTTAATGACATCATTCACAACTTTGCAGTCAAACACGAACAGAAACTGCATGGTCGCACTAGTAAAGAAGGTACACGGTTACACTGCAAATGATGTCGCCTTAAGCGAACACACATCCATTGGACCTAGTTTATAATTAAATAAATGATTATAGTTCTATATTGAATACCATATTCATAATTCATATTTAGTTAATATTAGTGGAAACTGATCACTGGATCAGCGTACACAACATGTTAAATTATCAAAGTTACTAATTATTTAACCTATAGGTTAAGATCGTAGTAGTGTAAGTGTCGTTTCAGTTTAAAAAAAAATCAAAATCTGTTTTATAAATAAAATTTATTGTAAATAAGTCTAAAAATGAAATTACGTCTGGCTAGTGAAATATGTATATGAAATTTTAAGTTTATAAACATTTCTGGTAATTTATATGTAATATTTATTTGTG
Source organism: Coronaproctus castanopsis (assembly GCA_032883995.1). Taxonomy (NCBI): domain Eukaryota; kingdom Metazoa; phylum Arthropoda; class Insecta; order Hemiptera; family Monophlebidae; genus Coronaproctus; species Coronaproctus castanopsis. The sequence continues at coordinate 238,257,379 of CM065053.1, read as the reverse complement.
CGTGCTTGAAAATGAGGTAATTGTCGAAAAGCTTCTCAATATAAAAAACTTTTAGTAATTAAATTGCGTTATAATTTTGTTTGGTTTATAATTTATAAAATCACTACTCTGCAATATACTCGACATTTAATTAGTATAATATTCGACCCAAATATAGATTATATCTTTTGGGGGGGGCAAGATCCGGCTCATTGCTTGCCGCTCGTATTGTGCCTAAGAGCCATTCGCAAACACTTATCCGAACTAAAAGAAATAAATACGCAATAATTTTAAATTTTCGAGTTTTCTGGATAACTAAAAAACTACACTTGTCCAAAAATTTTTGAATGAAATTTTATTTAAAAATTGGAAAACCAGAGATTAGCTTACAATCATTTGTGTTATATCGTTTAGATAATTTGCAATACATTCATTCGGTCTTTACAACATTTTCGAAGACTTTTTCGAGCATAGGTCGCTGAATTTGGGAATCTACTGTAATTCGGATTAGGGTACTTTATTTATTTTCTCATTTCGGGGGGCTGGACTACTTCTTATATTCGGCTCTGATTCGACCTACGTGAGTTTATAATTTTTAATATCAATTTGTAATTCACACGGTAGTGAGTTTAAATTTTCTCTATTTTTGTAATTTTTAAAGACAAACTGGTACTTCGTAAAGTTTTCAAACGTTGATTAGACAAAATTGTCTTTTCCATTGCAGATAAATTTAGATAACATTTTTTTTTTATGTATATAACGATTGTAGAGAATTTATACGAGATTTCTCAGCTCCGGTTTAGTGCATCAGCAGCCTCCTATTGGACAGAACTGATTGGTATAATATTACGTATAGTCGAAATAAATGTATCGCTTCGAGTAATTAAGGAAAAAAAAAGTAATTTAATTTCGTTAATTTCCTACGCACAAAATTAAGTGTATTTCTGATTTACAATCAAGAATAAACCGACGGTATTTAAATACATCGACAAAGTTAAGATTGCCGAGAATTATATTCGAGGTATTTTTGAAATGATGCCATTGTTAATCCTATTTTATGTAACCAGTACACGCGGCATTTTCTTATCGGAGATTGTAACACAGAAGGGAATTAAGTGCGCCAAAGTGGGAATATCGTCCAATATTTATATCAAACAGTCATTTATATAAATTAAAAACAAACAAAAGGATACTCTTTCGTGTCACCCCGACATTGTCAGTTATCTTGGTAACATACTTTCTGCAGCTTAAGTATAATCTAAACCGACTCTGCATAAATCTTCTGATAATAACACGTGCGTATAACTTTCGTAATATATAATGTACCGTATCAAATGTATCCTGTCGATCGAAATAAACAGCTGTTACGGGGGAGCGAAACCGCGTCATTGGGTCCTCTTTGTGGGAGGAGAAATCCACATTGATTGAATTGAAAAAAATATATAATTGCATGGCAAAGATAATGTCGATTTTTATTAAATTTTTTTTAGAAATTGTTGATAATATGCAGATAGGTTTGTAATTTGAAAATTTCACATTTTTCATTTGATTCGTAATAAATGATTTTAATTCTTCGGGAAATTCACACAATTTAATATCGATTCGTTGCGTACTTTCACCTATTAACAAAATAGACATCAGTCGTCAGAACGGAAAAGATGATTTATTTGGAAAGGATAAAATTACTTTTTCTATTTTTTTTATATTTGTATATATAAAATTTTCAAAAACGAACGAGTTATTATCACGGATATCGAAATATATGTATTAATTTCGATACTCTACCGCGAAAGTAATTGTTAAACTTTTGCGCAATTAATACTTCAACTTCGATTAATATCAAGTTTGGCACTATCAATTTCAATCTAACTGCGATACATATATATATATGTGTGTGTATGTATTTATCTAGAATATTACGGTTTTCTAGTAGCAAATTTCAGACGGGTTTTTATGTTCTTGAAGAATTAATCAGAAGATAATACGGTCAGAAACGTCCTGCGAACTTTTTTAATTTTTTAAATACGTTAAGATAATTCCTTCGCAATAATCTAACTCGCTTTAAACGACATTTCGCATCTTCGTCCCAATGTATAATTCCGTACGATAATACCGGGTAAAATGCAAACGAGTCAAATGACGCGATGAAAATAATCATATTTTTTCAAGTATAAATCTCACTCCATCCCATTATTAAATTAAGATACCTTAAACATTCGTACATTTTTTCAATAGTGATTCCGCTGTTTGTTTCAATTTTATCAATGGTAATTGCAAAAAAAACCTCGAAGCTGGCAATATTTATTATTAGCCGTCCATCGTATTTTCTTTACATATTTTTGAATCCACAGCCACAAATTTCCAGCGTACGCTTATGTCCAATGTTCATTAATATAGCCAACGTTTTGTATATTAACCTTTGACAAAAACTTGACCATGTTCGTCGGCGTCTAATATCGGAGTTAATCTATATCGCTATCGTTTGTGGGGCAGCCTGAATTTGAGCCGACTTCCTTTTCTGTTATTTGCACGATATTCTGTCCTTTCTCATATCGGATTATAACGTATTTTTCCGCGTACGTTGTTCCAAATCGTCTCAAATTGTTCATTTCCGACGCTCGAGTTTCAGTTTAGACTATCTCAACAACTTTGTTTTTTTTTTTTTTTTTTTTAAGCGAGAAAATTTCCTTTTTATATGTTACGATTTCTCGTATTAATGAATCATATTTAGTAATTACTCGATACTTCATTCAGTTTTGAATTTATTACGAGGATAATTTCAGTTTTTACGGTGTTACGAGATTTATCATCTCTTTCTTTCGAAAATTACGATGATGATCTGCACTCGAGCGGGCAACGCCATTGTTCTATTCACGTGGGTTGTTGAATATTCGCGCGTTTAAAATGATAGCGCATTTTCCGGCATGTAATTCGGGAAATAAACGGTTCGATTATATCAGCGCATTAGCCACACATATTTCTTTACATGTTTTATTTCCACATTATCAACTAGAGGAATACGTAATATCTGCGAGCGAGATAACAACGACACCTTACGCAGAGACTTAAAAATTATCTACATTATAAATAAAGTACAAAGGTATGTAAGCAGACTGACGAACCACGATGAAACATTAGAGCGAGAAATCTGTTAGATAAAAGCAGAGAAGTAAGACTTGAACGTAACAGGGGACCTTCGACTATAGTTAACGTAAATTAATTAAAATTCGATCGCGGAATACTATCGGGTGTTGATTCTACTTTTTATTCCAGTCGAAATATCTAGATGACCGTAAAATGAGCCACATGCCACGGGTAAAGGAAAACTAATTTCGACGACGCAGTCCACCAAAATTGTCTTTCGTCGACAGAATTTTCTAACTTTCTGCAGTGGTATTTTGCGGTGTAATAAGTCCGATATGATAACGGATTTGACAACTTCATAAGTCCGGAACTAAGATGAAATAAATAACGTCGATGAAAATGAGAAAATATGCGATTAATCGGACCTAACTCCGGCAATTCGGAAATATTTCCAATATAAAAGCGCGTTTAAAGTTAAACAATACGCTACTATTTAAGAGACAATTCCAAAAAGCCTCGGGTTATTTTCTGCGTATTTATCAGATTAAGAAGTAAGGGTTCATCAGAAGTCGAATTTACGGGGTATGTAACGTTGTATGGAACGTCAGATTTGGTCCTGCCTCGGATACAGGAATGAGCTTTCTGTCCGAACTTCTATAGCTACTCATACAACTTGAAGAACTTATTTGTCTACTCTACCTCCTCGGATGCGCGTAAATTACATAATTTCATTAAGGTCAATAATATAAATTGATTAATTACATACGTTAAAACAGGCCTGTAGAACGGTAAATATAAATGAAATTTAGTATAAGTACTCTAAACTAAATAGAACAAAAACCAAAATAAAAAAAAAAAAACCTTTACAACACTATCACAATTCGTATCAATCCTAGTCGTCGTCGGAATAGCCGAGTGACTAACGATCGATGACGCAAAAATCATATCATCATAAAAATATAAGTAATCTTAATATTATTATCACGTGGAAGGTAATGGCAAACCACCAACATGCATAGTATAATAAAAACACGCGGGGTTAAATTGTGCCGTGATAACAAAGCGATTACAATCAGTTCTTCCAGGTGTGTTTTTGTCTATAAACGCTAATATTATGATTGCATTATACACGCTACTTGCATTATTATAGAACAGAATATGTATAGGTATTTAAAGATGTAATAATTCACGCTTGAAAATGACGTAACAGTCGAAAAGCTTCGCGATTAAAAAACTTTTAGTGATTGTGTTATATTTTGTTTGTTTATAATTAGATAAGAATAATGATAACGTTAATAAAGTAATAATTTTTAAATTTACTCGGTCTAGTAAATGTTTTAGGTTTTATTAAACTGCCTGATTCTATATAATAGATTTTTTCTTAAAAATTACTATTAATCTCGAAACATGTAAAACCGATTATTAAGACGAACTAGCGTGGTGACACAAATTCGTTCGAGCTGTATTTTCGTTTCGTCAATTTGTGAAGAAAAATATCTATAGTGCCGAAATAAATTATCGTAGACGAGATATAAATTAATTTTTTAAGCGGATTTCCTTCGCAAGAATGAAATAAAGAAAATTAAAAGAACAATTGGAAATAAATAAAAATAGAAAAATCCCGACGAGAAAAAAAAATTAAAAACGGTCCTCGTAAATGAAATAATGCGTAACAACGGTTTGTAACTGAATTACCATTTTTTCCGTTTCGTCTAACTGACGAGTTTTAATTAAAACTTTCCGAATTTTCGCTTAATTTTCATACTTACCGATACTATTTATACAATTATTATTATTTATTATTGTTATTCAGTTATTACCGTTATTAATATTATTATTATTATTATTATTGTTATTCAGTTATTATTAATATTATTATTATTTCATTGTTTTCATTATTTTCTATCGACTTTTTGTTGAATTACTACTACTACTAACCGCGACGAACATTGTATTTATCGTTTATTATGCATTATTATTATTATTGTTTATTATTACCGTTATTAATATTATTACTATTTCACCGTTTTTATTATTTTCTAAACGGACGAGCACACTAACACAGCGATCAATGGGTTCCGTTAATCACACACCAGTGAGCTAAATTTTTAATCGACACGCTTATTTAAAATAATAAGCTATTTGTACGTGTCGGAATTTGTAATTTTTTTTTTTAGGAAACGCTAAATTCGATAATTTTATTCGTTTCGAAGAAGAAATTTAATTTCAAATTGTAATCTTCGTTTAATGTGATTTATCGCGATTAAAACGAAATCGTAAGCAAGTGATTCGTACTGCCTCTGTGTTTTTCCATATTCAGTTGTTAATATTGTTATTAATGATTTTAACATATTCTATAATTCACTGGGATGGGACAGCCGCGCACACCACATTAGCCCGTTGCGAGTATTATAAAACTCATTAGTTAATTGTATATTTCGAAATAACATCCCTACAGATTGTAAGCCGCTGACAAAAGTGAAACAACTTTACGAAATACATTTATTGAACTTTTAAAAATGGGTCAAAATTTTCAATTGGTACTCGTGATGGTTAAACCGAAATAGCCCATATTGAATTCGCGAAAATACTTAAGTACAATAAATACCGTATATATATATATATATATATATATATATATATATATATATATATATATATATATATATATATGGGTGTAACAATGTTTTGCCACCCCTCTTAAAGACGAACTTAAAAAACTACAAGCGCCGTTACAAGTCGCTTACGTGTTTAATTATAAACAGAGATTACAAAATTAAACTGCATTGTTAGTGGAAGCCATCCTCTTTTGTTGAAGTTTTTGAATTTCTAAGGCTTCCTGAACGATTCCTTCATCTAACCAATCTACTTTAGAACTTTTGTATCATCAAACCCTATTGCATGCCTTGAGTTTGATGCTCCGTCAAAGTTTTCGACCATATTTGCGGTCCGCTATACACTTCTTAATCCTTGCAGCGACAGTTCTGCCTGTTTGTCCCACATAGCTAAGACCACAAGAACGTGGTATTCTGTACAAGCCCGCTACTTTCTTCTCTGGTATAACATCCTTTACGTTCTTCAGCATATTGCATACACCCGACCTAATATTTTTTCTGTATAATATTTTGCCAAAACGATCCGTAATGCCCTTTGCAAATGGAAGGCGTATCGTAGCTAATACTCCTCTGTCCAAACTAGAATTTACACATAAAGGGACTCGTCCCAAGTTGAGGTACGCCGGCTCAGGGAAGGTGGAGGGCCTTTCAAGTGAAATAAAATCACTGTCCAAACTAGAATTCGTTATGTTCACCCTCTTTCGGCTAAACTTTTTTTTAACCAGCAAGTTTTCTTCTGCCTTGCCGTACCTATTACAAACCATCATTTCTACGCTGTTCAGTTTATTCACTAAACTTTCCTCGTTGGGTAATTAACGTTTTAAAAATTCCTAACTTTCGGCTCGGGTGAATAATATTTTGAATAATAGAATATGGGACAAAGAATGAGAAAAAACGCTGCGCTATAAGGATTTACGAAAAGAACTTACAAGATTATCACAATAGAACGCAACATGGATATAGTGCGTCATCATCATCATTTATCCTCAACCGCTGGGTTGGTGGGCTATTTACGCGGCTACTTACCTATGCATATTTTGTTGTACAGTGTAAGTAGTTTCTCCTGCAATTATTGTATCATCAGCAAACAGATTTTTTGCAAATAAAATTTCTTACTGCTCCAACAGCGTTTTGGAATCCGCTGATAATCCACACATGTATTCAGTTCTACATCTTCTTAGTATATATGCTCCTAAAACCTTTACTAATAATATGAATTTGTCATAGTTACCGGGGATAGCTTCTATATTGCTTATTTAGGTATCCAGTTCTTTCGTAAATCCTTTCCATTCAGCTTTTTAAAAATTATATCGTCTTTTGAAATTAATCCTTTCAGGTACAATTACTGCTTGGACCAGGCATGATACAGGACGATGTTGTGTTCGCGGGATGGGTTTTTCGGCTGCTTTGGTGCATTGAGTTGCTAGAATATCGCTTACACAAATATGTTATTAGGGTTAGTAGCCTTTTTCCATCTGCCACTGTTAAATTTCGACATGAAACAGAATAGCCGAACGGCTTGGAAAATGTTAAAAAACCTCAGTAATGACCCAAAAGAAAGCGAGAAATTAGTGACAGTAACGGCAAATGTAGTTGCGCACCAACTAACGGTAAATTTAATTGCAGTAAACGCATAGAAAAATGGACACCAAATGCGTAAAAAAATAGCATAAATAAATTCTTGCATAAGACTTTCGAGACAAATGAACTTAATGTCGCTATAAATCACTTGAAAATAAACAAAGCTGTTTGCTGGCTTAGATGACTTGATGCTAGTCCAAGTGTTAGTTCTAGTTCTGGTCCTAGTGATTGATTGCTAGCTTTTAAAAATATGAGTAAATTAAAGTTGTAACGTTTGTAGAAAAATATTAATATAGATAATTACGAAAAATTCAAAAAAGCGTACGTAAGACAACGCAAGGAATTATTTAATAATGATTAATAATTTGCGCATATCGAACTTTCTCTTCGATCATTAAGCAAATCATTTTGATTCGAATTCTTTTATTGGTATTGCCATATTCTTTATTATACATAACTATATATATTTAGATAGTATATGTATATTTTAGCACATACGCAAATATGTCAATACACGAAATAAAATATGTCTTAAAAAATATGCTATGCGAGATTTATTGATATTAAACAACTTAGCGTAAAACGTGTTGTATAGTTATAGTGCAAAATCGCTTAATTTATACGAGTTGCTTTTCTAAAAAAAATTCAATACGAAATCCAAGTGTATCCGACAGCATTATTTGTAGTTATGATCTCGTTATATATATATATATATATATATATATATATATATATATATATATATATATATATAAATTGCGTAATAATGTTTAAATTGATTTTACAAATGCTTTTTGTTACGGGAGGTTATAAAGATTTTAAATTTAATTATTTTTGAATATTGAAGATAAATTTTTTTATGAGGCATTGATGCAAAGAGCGAAATACAGATGTAAAATGTATCAACTTATAGATGGAAACCACTAACACAGAACAATAAAGAAAGTAACTACATACATGAAACCTAATTCAGCGATTTAGTCCAATACAACAATTAATACTATAATAATAATAAATAATAATAATATTAAATAACATTGTCAATACCATCCACTTATCCGTTTTCTATATGCATAAGTCATACACATATATTCATATATATATATGCGTAAACTTTTTAACTAATAATTTTTTCAATTTATTTATTATATACTGCTATTTTCTCATGTAATGTATGTATCTTCTATCTGAAATATTTTCTGTTTCTTTTCATGTATATTTGAATAGTTGGAATTTATCAAAGTCCAAAATGTATACACATATATTATACACATACATATATATGTATATATAAAAATGGGTCGCGTTATTAAGAAAAAAAATAGACACATAGTCAGACAACTTATTAACGCAACGTAATTTTTCTTCATTTTTACAGAAGCCTACACAACCTTCTCATCCGGAGGATAATTCAAATCTTTACGACCATCGACCTTATGGGACTCGATAAACTATCGATGTAGTTGTTTTACCTGAACATCAGAAAGCCTATCTCTATTCCGCTAAGAGTGTGTACATTTATTAATGAGAGCAATACAGTCTCAACGGATTCCTGAGAGAGTTTTCTCCCTTGTCGGAATTCTGGAATCCCTACATTTTTCGGAATGAGATTGAAATGGGCTTCGGATGATAAAAGGGATCTTAGAGAAGACGACGAAAAACTTAGGCTGCTATAACGCTGTGTCGTTTCTAGTATATTCGTTCGTTTGTCGAATAAACCATAAATGTTTAATAGCGCAATTACCCCGGAGCGCAATCCGGATGTTACGGAGTGGCAAAGGTTTTTCGTTAATCCGACGCTGCAACCACCCTCTTTTACCCGTTCAACTGTAGACACTCTTATACCGGCGTCAATTTACGTTCCCCCTTTCCAATCAAACTACGACGCTAGAACATAATATGTTTCCAATTCCTCTAGCCTAACTTTACTGTTTCTTTCACGGACCCGTTATCTAATTAAATTGCTTTCCAATTACCTCGACTACGCATCTCGTCTACCGAACCGTCGAAATTTTTCCTAGCGTCCCGTAATAGACCGAAACAATCTCAATCGTCTAAGGGGGGTCTACTTCGTTAGTTGTAGAAACAAGTTCAGCCACGCCCTCTACTATTTAATCGGATAGTCGCTCCCAATAGATTCGTTTTTTCCTATATAGAACGAAAATAAACGATAAAGCAAGACACGGAGAGAGTAATTGGGTGCGGAAATATTTCCAGACGACGCTGTTGTAGAAATATCATTAATTTCGTTCAACATCTATTTATTCGATTACACGATAAAAATATAAATATTCTATATAGATGACGCCGTATTTAATTATATATATATATAAAATATCATCATATCTGGAACATAAATAATTATAACAAAAATTTTAATCTTCTCGTCGGATTGATATTTCAACTAGTAAAAAGAGATATTAGCAATTTTCAACTTGAATCAAATGTTGTAGTTTGAAGTGCTTCCGCGAACATCGTAACGCTATGATAATGTTTAAAAAATGTTTCGGGAGTATTTACCTAAGTATTTAATACGGCTCATATGACAAAGTTTTAGATGGCACGAATTACTGAAAACAGTATTCAGTTTACAGGTTTTCTGCATTGGTTTCTAAATAAATTGTCAGGCAGTGCTGCAAAAATTGTCTTGTCGGAAACTCTTTCGAGGATAGATTTCGGATGAATAATCATGAAAAGAAAAATGCGGAAACAATGAGTTCAGTCACGTATGACTGTGCCAGCCAGAAAATGCAACCGAATTAAAATGACGACTAACCAATGAATATATTACGCGCCGGTTGCGTCAGAAGTCAAACAAACACTGTGTTAGAACTGGGAGTGATACCCTAGATTCTGGGTAAAAATCGAATTTTCAAAGAAAGCGCAGCTACTGAGGAGGTAGCGGTGTGTAGTTTTGACAGCGACTACTCGTGAGTTATTGTGTAGACTTCTAGTAGGCAGTTCCTCAAGATACACATTTACATCTTCGAATATATTTTGTAAAAAACTTAACATCCTCGTGTTTCTATCGACGCTACTGACGGTATAGTCAAACATATTACATTAAATTCTGGTCGAGAAATTAAATAGATTTTTTTTAATATCAAATAAACGCGGTGCTCAATTTACGGCTGAACTTTCTGAAAGGCACGATACTAACGCTATTTCTTTTTGGCTAAGTGACTTAATAGAAACATAAAAAAATTAATGTCGATGTTTAAAAATGAACCTAGTTTCTCTACACGGCTAAAAACGAACATTAATGATGTAAAAATTAAAAGCAGCGCAAATCGATAATAAAACCATAGCAAACATTTAATGTGCAAAAATGGGAGAGTCTTCACCGTTTTTCGAATTTGTGTTTTAAATATCTCGCGAACGGAAGTGGCCCAAACGAAACTAAGTCACAAACGTAGCGCAAACGAGACACAAATTTCGAATTCGAAATTCGAAATGGAAGAGGCTGACGAAGCGGACCTCAACGTGAAAAGAACTTTGTGGACGTTTTTATCTTATGTTGGGGGGGTCTTTGATGTGAATTTAAGTTCAGAAACAGTCTATTACATTCAAATCACCAAGAACAAAGTTAAAATGTAGCGAGTTGTTATATGAATAGTTGGATACAAGTTTTCAGAAAGTCGAATACTATACGGTTCAATGCGTGCCAAGTTAATTGTCCTTTTTTAAAGCCGCTAGATTGTAAATTAAATGTAATTCGGTTGGTGTAATTTCAAGAGTTAAAAATAAAATATTGTATATACGTAACGGCATCGAACGTTAATATTGGTAGGTTTATTTGTTTTCGATTAATATCATCCGATGATATAGGATTGACGAAATTGGCATTTATAAAAAAGAAAGTACTATTAACATCAAGACGCACGAGAATATACAATTAAAAAGAAATTGATTAAAATATTCGTATAGAGCATTTTTTAACTTTACGATCCGGACAAAGCCAGTTTGAGGCGTTCGAAACTTGTGTCATAGGAGAATGGAAAGAATAGCATGTGGATAGAGAAAAATAGTAACGAAGTAATCCGTGAAAATAGAAACTTATTCGGAAAATTAAAAGATAGAAGATACAAATGGATAGATTTTCAGACAGGATGAACGTTTAACATAAATAATGAACGCTCGTCGCAGAAGGGAAAATATCGAGAAATCGAATAAATACGACACAATGTAACCGGATATAGTAAGATGAAAAAATGGCGCTTTACTCAAATTAGAGCCGTACCTTAATAAGATTGACGAATTACGATAGGTGTGTGTAAATTAGATATTTCGATTTGAAAATAGTGCTGACTTAATCCGGAATTTTACTTCGAACTTCTACCGCCGATAACGAAACCGTTTTAACGATAAAATATGTCGAAATAATCATGGCGGGTTTTCTGGAAGAATTTTGAAAATTAAAAATACCCGCTTACGTTCTACACATAATTCGGATTCTTAAAAAGGCATACGCGCCATACGAATACACAGGCAAATAGGCGTTATATTATTGAGCTCTGTTTATTTAATAACATCGCGAGAATGCTTTAAAGCGCGAACTGAGAGAGCTAGGTATATAATCGGCCGGTAACAAACGCTACGTCGTAACTAATTAGGCGACCGAAGATGATTCGGAAGTCGCTGTTATCGTTAGTATTCGCAATAAACCGAACGCCGGCGTCGATGAGTCTTATTATCAGGTAGATTACACGAAATATATATACCGGATATACACATCTAAATCCTTTATTTTCACACACTACCGTTCATATCCATACATGTATACATGTGTATGTGTGTACGTAATTCGGAAAATTGTATACGCCGTCTGAAAAACCGAAAGCCCAAACATTAACTTTGCAACGTATAAAACTTTCAAAATCGAAGGGGGGACTCTATAGACATATCGTAGCGAAAGAGAATTCAGACCTGGTTTTTCTTGTAATCATTTTCGGCGAGATGTGAGCGCTTCCGTTCAAACAATACCCGAGACAGTACTCGGACGTGCACACATTCGAAGAAAGCTCGTAATAAGACTTACGAACATAACGGCATATCTCTATCAACGAGCTAAATAAAGAAAGCAATAGCGTATCTAGTATTAGTAGCGGTAATAATAATACGGCAGCCGGGTTTCTTATAAATTCCTTCGGACTGGGCCCGGAGTTCCAGTCGTAATTAGAAATACTGGAAAGCCGAGATAAACTTACCGCTTCGTTTAACAGACGTTCGCGGTAGTAATAATCGTTTGAACGTTCGCTATCCGCGCGTATACATACATACATACATATATATATAATATATATATATATATATATATATATATATATATATATATATATATATATATATATATATATGTATAAAAGGTCGTGCGCATATCGTGCAGCGAGTTGGTTTACATAATAAAATTGTAGTCGTTTATAAAATTTACCTATTAATAAGCTTCTTCAATCTAATCAGTGTTCGCAGTTAATTATAGAACAACGTTGACTACGAACGTGGAAGGTGTAGATAACATAAAGATACATCGATATTCGATGATGTTAAATAAACAAAACTTTTCTTTCAGATACCTGCGTGTGTGTAACAATACATAAAGTACACTCATTATAATGCGGTAATGCGTTATGTTCGCACAATCTGAATTGTAACTCCAACAGTAATGAGAATCTTTCACTGTAAAATGACTTCGAGTTAGCTCTGCGTTCAATTAGTCGGAGGAAAACGAGTACAAAATAAAAAACCAGATAATGATAAACCACTTCATATTGGCTTGCTCACGAATTTGGCTGATTCTCTATCAATCTTCATATTATTAACGTCCGTTAGACATGCGAACTTTCTATTTCACGAGACTTTTTATGTTTTTTTCTACTCTAATAAGGACTTTTCCCATTCAATTTGGAATACCGAAAATTCGTGTGTTTGTGCGATTGTAAACGATACTGATAAGTTAAAATTTAAGATTTATACACATGTCCTATAATAAATATTACAGTTGTATCTAAACAAATTTTATAATATTACAACTGAATAATCGAACAAGTAAAACAAAGTTGGAGACATGAAAAAGGATTTATCAGTACGTTAAATGTATCGTTGGCGAATTTTTCTATTTTGTAGCGAGATTTACCACCTATGGAATGCAAATGTATGTATCTGCGAACAATCATTACATATTTTTATGTTAAAAAAAATACTCGAATTTTTCAAATAACTCATATATATATATATATATATATATATATATATATATATATATATATATATATATTTATATATGTAAACGCAGTAGCATATTTACTTGTCAACAGGACGGTCGTGCGTTCGAAACCAACTCTAGCGACATGAAAAATTTATAAAGTTTTTCATCATTTTATAATTCTTAATTATCACGGAGAACTCAGTGGCATACCACTCTGCGTTGCATATAATTACTGTCTTGAAAGCGAGCCCATTCCGTACGTAAAAATAAACGTACAATGGCTAGTCACGACGTTTGGCAACGAACAATACAACGATGATGATGGATGATATATATAAAATATATTATAACGATATCGACACTCGTGGCCGAGTATTCTGCATGAAAAAGAAATAGTGTAATAGGAAATAAAATCAATTGCGAGTGCAAAGGTGCAAGATAAGTCCAATATGAACTTGACAAAGACGTCCACATTGACAGGGCAGCTTAGAGGTGCGAACATTCTCGAAGTTTTTAATCGAGCTTATCTGTTTCGATTGTCGACCATGTTTTGGACAATTTTGACGCAGATGGTTTTCAATTAAAGTCTGCTCTTTGTCATTTGTTTCTAGTTCATTTTGTAATTTCATTAACATCACTATCAGGTCGAGCATCTAATATGTCTCCAGCGTGGTCTGGATTGCGTGCCTTTGCCTTGAATGTAATTCTCTGCATAGTATTCTTTTGAGGAGTTCGCTGTTTTCCGTTCGTATGACACGATCTATTCAGCGTAATTGGGTCGTGATTTTATATGGGTCCACATGTACTAAGTCGAAGAAATTCGCATATATATATATATATATATATATATTTATATACCATGATGCTAAACACCTCTTACTCGTTATATTCTCGGCCAGCGTTTGATTAATTTAATTAATTGAAAAACCCATTATATTCGTCGCGGTAATTTTCTTTTCTGTCGGTGTCTTTTCTCGAATTTGATCCTACGTTGCTAAAGAGTCCTTCTGCTTCAGTTTTATGAGCGATACATTTAGTTTTTCTTCCATTTATATCGTGCACTATTTGCGATGATTCAGCACTTTTCGATTTGTCATCTTGGCTATCCGCGGAATTTTTAAAAGTTTCTACTGACTAAAGCAGCACGCATCAAACGTAACGAATTATGCGTTTTCTTTTATGTTTCTGATTTTGTCGTGTTGTTTCCTTTCTCCTATTGTTTTTTAGTTTTATAATCATTCACCAAGTCTATAATTTTTATAATAACGTTGCTTCAAGGCTGATTAAAAATTCATAAATATGCATACAGATTAGTGACTTTTTAACAAAACATAAAATAACAAATTTAAAATCACTAATGTTAATAATTAATAACAAAGATTTTCGGAAGTTATGCAGTTTTCAAGTTAAAATAAAAATAAATTCAAATAAATAACGATTAATAAATATATATATATATATATATATATATATATATATATATATATAATAACAATTACATAACTTCAAAAACAATTAATACCTAGCGCTGCTTGTCAGCAAGTGCTGCGTACATTGTTTTTTTTTCACTTCATTTGCCAGTTTACAACTAACTCTGTAGGCTATTAATAAAATTTAATACGTTAGTGTAAGATGACTTGCTAAAGAATTCTGACACGTATACAGAATGTATACGTTTATACTAGATCCGTCAATTTTGTCCTATTTAATCTGCGAATGACTACACAGTTATCTAACTGTGCAACTGCCATATTATTTGTATATGACTCCAATCTTGGAGCATGACTTTTTGTTGTTTACACAATTTCATCCTTTATGTAATTTATCTTCAGGTCTGTATGGAGAGTTTGATTCGTCACATACCGAGGAACATCTGCAATAATTCTTAAAATTCTATTTTGTAATCTTTGCATAATTGCTACGTTACTCTTTTTCAAGCAGCCCCACAGCTGACACCCGTATTTTCAGACCGGTTTGATGACCTGATTGCAACAGCTTATTTTCAACTGTTAGTTCCACTTTTTCCCTAAAAGCCGGTACATTTGTTTAATTTTGATGCGTATTTCAACGCGCTTTGTTACGATATGTTTCTTCCTCCACGTTAACCGTTTATGCAAGTATATTCCCAAATGATTTCTTCTCTAAATGGGATAATATTGCACTATCATTTAAGCTCCCATTAGTAAAAATTGTGTGTATCCATTTGTTTTCAGTTACTTTAATACTCCATGTCATAAATCAATCCGGTAATTTGTCAATCGCCGGTTGTAGACAGGTATTTGTCTTCATTGGGCACTCATCTGAACACAGAATAGCCGGGTTATCTGCAAAAGTAACAATTTCAACGTCAGGCAGAGTGGAAATATTAGCAGTATACATGAGGTACAATAGCGGCCCTAGCACGCTACCTTGAGGCTCCCCTGCTTCTATTGGATAATTTGTGATTCGTCATTTCCATATTTCGCCGTGATATTCAAAGATCCAGAATACTTGAAGAGGAAATTGGCGTTTCATATTATATAACAAGCCCTCATGTCAAACTTTATCGAACGCTTGACTAACGTCCGATAACACAGCGTCACAGACTCTTCTGCTCTAAAGATGTTTCTATCATATTGGTAATGCGATGTACGTGTCCTATGGCGTGTTCGGGTATATTTTTTTTTTGTCTTCAACTATAGGCGTTTTTTGATCATGATTTTTTCAAACATCTTTGAAAGTATCGGTAATAAAGAGAGATGGGCCTGTACGATGTTCAGTTCATGCGAAAATTTGAGTTAAATGGGAACGTGCTCGAGTCGTATTATTGCATTAATAATGTATGCTAATACAACTAATTCTTTCTTTGGTAATTCTTTCAGTATTTTCACTGAAATTTGATCATAGCTAGGAGATTAATTATTTTTTTAATTTCCGCCGAACATATGTTGCCCTTATTGGTTTTAATGAATCAGAATTCAAATTGCCTGCATTAGATTTGAAGGTATTGGCTAAATATTTGTCAAATTCGTCAGCTTTATTAATGTTTCCAGCCCAGTTTCCATTACATTTCCTAATTGAACGTGCTGTTTCATTAGGTTTTCTCACGTTATGCACTGCTTGCTTGCTTCTGCGGCGATAGATTAGATAGATATTCCTAAAATGATTTATTTTTTCAGTTTTGTAATATTTTTTTACTCTTTTTGTTTGATAATTCAGCGCTACTTTATCAGAAGGATACCTATATAACGTTGCCACTAATTATCTCTTGAGATTTACTTAACCTTTTATTTCTGCAGAATAGTAAATGGATGGTTTGTATACACTTTTATTCTCGTTTGGTGTAGCTATCTAAGCAGCCTGCTGCATAAGAATATTGAAGTATTCAATAGAAGGGCTTCAAACTGTTCCTTACTTTTTAATGATATTTTTAAATTAATTTTTTCTTCTAGTTGGTGACGAAAAGTATCCCAGTTTGTATATTTTGTAAAGATCTTCGGTTTACATAATTTTCTAATAATATTTCTGCCTATTGATCACTGGTAAATGATCAGGCGGGTCATTATCTGATTTAACATGAATGAAATTTTCCAGTAGTACTCTAGTTATAAAAAAGTCTAACAAATTTGTTATATTGGATCGGTTGGCCAATAAGTATGAGTACCAGATAATATAACGGTGGTTTTGTTATCGTCAATTGCTAATTTTAACTGCTTACATCTTGACAAAGTAAGCTTAGATCCCTAATAAATATTCTTGGCATTATAGTCACCACCAATTATATAAATAGGTTCTAGAGTTTTTAAAAAAGCACGTCCACGATATTCGCAGTATACAGCCGTAACACCGCACTTCGAAAGCTTCTATAGTGTTTATTATTTTAGCCTTCAGCGTCTGTGCTTCGCAGCCGTAGAGAAACGTCGACCATTCACATCATTTTAAATCTCTAATTCTTACTGAATGAGATATTCCATGCTATGTTAGTGTTATCTTCATTATCCTGAAATTTCAACTTTTCGTTTGAATCCCCGGCGTTGGTAAGCCAAGCCCCTAGGTATCTATACTTGTTCACTACTTCTAATTCGGTATCTCTTAATATTATTTTTAGCTTATTTGGACCTACCTCGCCATTAATTTGGATTTCTTAGTATTAATAGTAATTCCATATTTATGGCAGGTATTTTCTACTATTTTCAATAATATTTCCAGATCTTTCTCATTCTTTGCTAATATTACCGTGTCATTAGCATATCTTGTATTATTAATAACTCCACTTTCGAGTTTATTTGTTAACTCTTTCCTTAATATAATATCTTAGCGTATTATAAACAATGTCGATGATAAAAACCGAGTTCAATATTTTAATGTTATCTGTCGTTTGATCATAATTTAGTATCACACCGTTGTCAATAAATTCTTTATTAATCTTCTATTCGCCATATCCAGGCGAATTTCTAACAATTCATTAAATAATTCGGCATGTATACTTTTACTCTGTCTTAAACTTTTGAATTAATGTATTCATACAGAATAATGCATCCCCAGTTCCAAACCAGCATCGAAAACCAAATTGTTCTTTTATTTACGTTTTCTTCATCTTATTCTAGGTTTTACTATTTTTTCTAATATTTTTAATGTATGACTAATTAAACTCATAGGTAATCGTTAGAAAGTGATTGCTAGTCTTCGGGAGCAATAACTAAATTTGACAATAACCATTCTTTTGTAATATATCCTGTTATGTAAATTACATGAAATAATTGGACGAATATCTAATATTTTTTCTATCGAAGAGTTTAATTATCTCCGCTACAATATTATCGGGCAGTGGGTTCTTTAGATATTTTAGCGCAAGACTTAGTGAGTAATTGTAGGTTACAATATACATAGTAATTGTTAATAAGGATCACAGTTTTGAACACTGAATGCGCGAGATGTTAGTTGTTTTTAAAGTTAAGTATATATTTTTCATATATTTCTTTTCTTATTGTTATCATACATTTGTTAATTGTTATTTATTTTAATTTATTTTTATTTTAACTTGAAAATGGCGTATTCGCCGGGAAGTTTTGGTATTAATTATTAACATTAGTGATTTTAACCTCGTTGTTTGATTTTTTAAAATTAAATTTATATATACGTATATATGCGCACTTACTAATCTATAAGATTTAATTTCTTTATAAATGGAAATATATCTGAGCATTGCGATACAAGTAAATTTATTTTCTATCTATTATATATATATATATATATATATTTACGGATGTACTAATAAAATTTTAAAAAATTTATATATTCGTGATGATTTTCGGGATGAAGTTTATTTATTCGACTTTCAGCGTAGGTTCGACATCAATTTGGTATAAAGATATTCCTACACTGTGAACGCTTTACTTCTGAGTTTTCTCCTACATTATAATAAAATTAAACAAGTTATAATTTACGCAAAATATTTATCTTCTTATACATAGGACTTTCACGTAGTCTATTAGGTAATTTAAACTAATTGTCTAGCATTTGACTGTATAAGTGGTCTAGTATTATCGGAATATATATACATTTTATTATTAATACGTAGTGCATATTCTGTTTATCCAAATTATATATATATATATATGATAGGTGATAGACGTGTAATTTTCTGAAGCGTTATTATTGTCGTTTTTGTCCCCTAAAATTATAGACAGCTGTCCATTTTCAGAAAGTTGATCGCAATCCTAAAGGAAATTACTTTGACGTTTGAAAATGTTCGAACGTGGTATTAAACTATTAATAATTTATTAATATTCGTCCAGGAATTATGTTTTTGCTTGAAATTGTGATAACCGTATATTAATACCCTTCGTACGCGTGCATACTTCTGGTCGTTGGTTTTACTTGTTCGATAATGCGACGGTCTTTCATACTTCTCTCAACGGTGCATTCTTTTAATTCCTTCTTCACACCGGTGTTTATTTGTTATCTACATATATAGCTTTTTCCGTTTCCTCTTTATCGTTCATGATTTTTAATGGTCGAAATTTTTTTGTCCATCTATTACTATTAGAAGCATTTTAATCTATGTAGCAATAAATCAGTTTATTCGCTGAAAATTTCTATTTTCCTAATAGTTCTGCCATTTCATTTTCAGATTTAGCTATAAGTATTAGTGATTACGCCATTCTAAACTTCTAGAGATTAGTGAAGATAGAGCGCATCTGACATTTTTGAAATTGTATCTGCTGCGCGTATGCAAACTTTATTATTTAGGTACGAAAAAATTTAATGAATCGTGTAAGATGTATCGGTACTGCTGTTTCCATCCGCTATATACTATAACATATTCCACTTGATCGAAAGCTTTCCGATAGTCGGGAAAGCATATTACCATTCGTATATCAAATTTATAATTTTTTCCTGTCAACTGTCTTGCGATCAATATTCTAGTATAAAATCCGCTTGCTCTTGTAATATTTAACAATGGAGAGATACCTCATAGTCATCATTTGTTCCAATCCGTTGGTTGTTTTGTTGTAGTATTCTTTGCGATATCTTCAGTTGCAGGTAGCTATTGTATACCACGTCCATCGATGCGACACTTTTCCGCTCGCGATAGTTTCAGTCGGTGAATTTTGCCTCAAAATATGTTCTAATCAACACAAACATATATAATATAAACATATCTTCTTCTCAGTCGTTTACACCGCAAAGGAATTTGATGAGAAAAACCGATTCACTACGAAACAGCCTCGATTATTTTCCTCCATTTATAACGCTCATTTCCAATTTTATTCCTTCAATCCGTCGTACAGGTTATCCATTTCTATGGATTCTGACATTGCGTGCGGTACTGTACGTGTAAGTCGGACCATTCGAACTTGCTTAAAAACTTTATACCGTAATTGTACGTCAACTTCTTGGAAAATCGACGCATTTATCCGAAACGCGATCCGCGTTATCTAAAGCGTCTAAAATCTGAACTCGCTCCGTACGTGTTTTATTTTTGATAAGAAAAATCGTATAGCTTTCCTCGAGCATGTCGAAAGAGTATAGAGCCTCGAATTTTTTCGGCCAAATAGTTTACTAATTTTTCAGCAGCACATCTTGGCAGAACTCTTGCGCTCTCTAAATCTTCGAAGCTTCGATTACTCCCACTTAAGAATTCGAAATAATTGCATATATCAACCATTTCTTTCTTTCTTCGATATTGACTGTACGATCGTTAATCATACTACATATCTCCTTTATTTGTTAAACGTGCTCAAATTTACCTGCTTTTATCTAATCTTCACTACGATTGTCAGATGACTTTTACAGATACACTTCCAACTGATTTCTTACATCTATGAACTACAGTTCGAAATACATTTGTTTTAATAGCGAAAGCTTCCCATGTTTTCCTGAATCACTCGGATTATTTGACCCAATATATATTTGCTCCAATTTAGCGTTAATATCACCTACAATTGTTGAGTTTTATGTTATTACTGTTTATTTATTTCTCGCGGATAATGCGCGTTAAATCGTAATATTTTATAATCTCCGTATTATTGTTTCAAGATGTATAAAAATGAACTGAAAACTGAGCTGTTAAATATATATATATATATAGTGTGTGTGTGTGTGTGTAGTTACAAGATGGATGAGAAACTGTCTGTAAATGAAATGAAAAAAAAAATGGTTCGCGTAACGAATGCATCGCTATACTTATAACGCACATGCTTTTTAAACAAATTATTTGAATAAATTATTATTAATTATTATTATTATTATTTCGTTGTATGTCCGATTTTTACAAAATAACAAATCTTTTATCACTGTTGTAGTTTGTAACTTTGTACGTTTATTTGGTTAATACGTATACTCGACAATTAGGAACATATTAAATCGGTACTACATTAAGTATTGGGAAAATATTGCTGCTTGTTTAACCTAATGCAAGAAAAAAATGGCAAACTACCTACTGATTGGATCCCGATGACTTGCGGAATCGATTTAGCGCGATAGCAAAAGCACTTACTACAGCACGGAACCGGAATCTGTAGAGAACGCTCGCAAGTGTCGTAACAGCCAGAATTGGCTGAATACAAAATGTATGGATGGATATGAAGTATTGTGCCTAGGACTATTCCAGGTAGTTGTTATATGCTAATTTATAAACGATTACATGATATAAATCGTGTTTTTATTTTGAACACCTTTACAGGTTTATTCACTATATAATGCGTTATTATCTAAAGTAATATACCGATCGAGGGTAATGTGACTTTTAATTTTAAGAATTTCACGGACCGGAAAAAAAGTTTCAAATAATTAAAAAATAAAAAACATCTGTGCCTCGGGGGGGGGGCGCAGGAAAGAAGTGAAAGTTAAATAAGTTTTTCCAAAAGTGACAATTATTTAATAAACTCACGATTTCGTACAACTTTCACAAAGAAAAGGAAAGCATTTATATATATATATATATATATATATTAACGCAACTGCAAGAAACATACCGGAAATTTGGTCTAGAAATAAACTGCAGCAAGACGGAGATTGTGCAATTAATTTCAAATAACACAGAAACAGCTAATTTTCATCTGGGACAAATAGACTTAAAGAATGTGGACTCTTTCAAATACCTCGGGAGCTGCATCAGTAAATATGCCAATTTGGAAAACGAAATAGCGTACAGATTGCGAAATGCATGTTCAGCATACGGAAAGCTATCGCATAGGGTATTTAATAACAAAGATTTAACAATTAAAACAAAGATGGCAGTATATAGAGCCGTAATACTTCCAACGTTGTTGAATGGAGCTGAATCGTGGCCAATCCTGCGGAAACATCTAAAAAAACTGGAAACGTTTTATAAAAAAATGATAAAAGTTTTCGATATATCTGGAATGCAATCTATAATGCAAATATTGACTTCCAAACGACTCAAATGGGCGGGTCATCTCATCCGAATGGATGAAAACCGAATACCGAAAAGATTGTTGTACGGTGCTTTCGGATTGGGAAAGCGACATGTTGGAAGACCAAGATTGCGATATAAAGACGTTATTGCAAACGATTTAAAAATAGCAGGGATAAACCCAAAACAACCAAACTGGGAAAGAAGTGCCGGAAACCGAAACGAGTGGATAGCGATAAAATTTGTAAACTCGCCGGCGGAAGGGCAAGAAGGAAAAGAAAACGTCGAATCCAAGCTTTGGAACAGCAGACGAAAAGCAACATAAATTCAGATGCCAGCATTGCGATTTCAGCAGCAGCCATCACATCCGCTTAATTTCACATAATCGGCATAGACATCAATGAAGGACAGTACTCATACTCGGAGTCGAGGGAGTTCAGAAGAGATATATATATATATATATATATATATATATATATATAAAATATAGTGTATTTACATTTTGTATGTATGTGTGTAAACTGAATATACACGCATATCAATACAACATGCGGGAAAAAAGGAGGAGCTCGACTATACTGTGAGAATAGGCCTGCCTATGTGCCTATGTCTATAAGCCTTTGGCTCGCTCGTTTTACGGCTTATCTCTCCTTATACAATGCGTCAATAGAAGTTTCACTTCAAAAAGAAAAAAACCCATATCTAGATCATATTCTAAGAGAAGAAAAGTATGAGACACTTTGCGCTTAATCCTGCGAAGAAGAACTCGTGGTATTAGGTATAGGAAAAAATCCACAGATAAAAAAAAAACATCGAAGAACGGAGTAACATGAATTGGACTCTACCAATGCGGCTAAGGACAGAAATTATTGGGAATAACCTTTGTGTAGTGTACTACATTCAAAGAAGAAGAGGACATACTAATTTACTTCGGTTCTCAGTAATTATTAATATATATATATATATTTTTTTTAAATAGATACTTCTCGATATATAATTTGGCAAGTTCTGTCTGCAGATAACAATCGGACAATCGGGTGGAACTAATTAAATAGCGCCTTAATTGTCGGAAAAATAATTCGTAACATTACGAATGGAGGATCCATTTTATGAACTAGATTAGTAACGCCTGGAGTTCCTAGGTTATATAATACGGTCTAGTTGATTGTAATTAACATCCCGTGTATTCCGGTAACCGTTACGTGGAAATTTTCCAGCGACCTTGACTGGACGTAAGAATAGAAGGAATGTTTTATATACGTATCGTCTGATACATTTGGCGAAAAATGTAAAGTGCTAAGTAAGTTTTTGGACAGACGATGTACATCAGCGGGTCGGTTCATTAATATTCATTAACGGTTACGCTATTGACGCTTTTAAAGATGTTGAATTATTTATTTAGTCGCGTTACAGTTTAAAGAATTTAATGGATTTCTTTTTCCGTCTAAAATTCGATACGAAATTTTAAAAATAAAATCTCTATCCTTTCGAACAAAGAACGTCTTTTACAGTCGGGCGTTCGAGAAAAGCGTATTCTTGTATACATATATATATATATATATATATATATATATACATTTCGATGCGGATATTTTATTAATACTGCACATCCACACGTACAGATGTTTAAATATAAAATTTCGTATTTTTTTTTCTTTGAAAAAAAAAAAAAAATAAAGCGGGCTACAGGTAAAAATCGGGAATTATTTTTTCATTTTCAAACTTATAAAGTAATTAACGGCAATAAAATAAAAAGTGATCTACCCCGAAATACCTATTTCTCGTAGATCAGTTATTAATATTTCACATTATGATTGTTAATTAATTAATTAATTAATTATTTTTAATATATATCGAACGCGCAGTCTTCGTTAGAAATAATTTATATTAATATATATAACGCGAGCAAACGATTTTACTGATTTAAAAAAAAAAAAAAAAAAAAAGTATTTAATCCGTAGTGTTTTTTAGATCTTAAGATATTGTCATTTATTAGATGATCCAGACTGTTTAGATGATTTTGATTTGTTCGGATATGTTATTTACCGCGGTAAATATTGCGTATAATTTCGTTGACAATTGCTGTTGAGTAGGAAACTATATGCTCAACAACTAAGCTGTTTTTAGTTAGATGATAATGATTCAGTTCACATTAAATATAATTATGGATATATACTCATACATATATATATATATATATATAAATTATGAATATATTGGAGAGTAGTGATTTTATAAATTATAATCCAAACAAAATATAACACAATTTAATCGCTAGTAAGTTTTTTATTGCAAAGCCTTTCAACAGTCATTTTCAAGCATATACATCTAATATTTATTGTATATGCTTGAAAATAACGTAACTGTCGAAAAGCTTTGCAATAAAAATCTTACCTATTTGTGTTATATTTTGTCTGGTTTATAACATATATATATATACTCGTGATACGTATACACACACATACACATATAGAATCCTGAAAATGAATAATGGGTATAACCGACTACTTCATATAACCGACTAATTGGCAACACCATCTCTAAAAAAAAAAAGAAAAAACGACTAATTATTCGGGTTTTTTATTTAGTCAAATTTAGTTTAATTGTTTATTGGTACAACGCAAACACGACGTGTCAAATGAAAATATCCTTAAATATGATAATAAATTATATAAGGAATAACAGATATAAAATGAACTAAACGTATTTAAAGTAGAGTTAAAAAATATATTTCAGTCGAAGAGTCTGATAATCTGGATAACTTTGTGCGAAGTAAATCACGTAACTGTACAGAATTTATTAGCTCCATCGATAAATTTAACATGTTTTAATACAACGCGAGTATAATATATAATCGGTGTTTTACAAAATTGATAATTCATTCTAGTAAAAATATAACTAAGAATCGCCGTATTCGAAATCCGAATAATTTTCAATCGATTCTAGCAAAACGTACTAATATCGATGTACATCCTACTACTTTTCAATCGGTTCCAACAAAACCTACTCCTGTCGATATTTTTCGCGTTCCATTCCTCAAATTCCTTAAATCAAATTACGATTACTTACCGTTAAACGGAATAATAACCCAAATGATAGACACTGCGACACGAAGGGCTAATAATTCGTCTAATAGAAGGGATGCATGCGGGAAAGAATGCGATTGGAAGGCCGCGAACGGATTACACTTCACAGATACTCGAAGATGTGACGGCGTCATCGTATGAAGAACTGAAACGGATGGCACAGAAACGACAGAGATGGAAATCCATGACAAACCAATCTGACGATTGAGCGCAATATGATTATCGTTAAACTCTTATTATTGAATGCGAAATAAACTGATAAACGCAGTAAAAAAAAAATACAATAGAATATTTCAGTCGGAATTAACTTCGTTTCAGTCGAACCAAAATAACCGAATAATAGAACCTACTAACGGATGTTAGTCGAAATGCAACTAAATTAAATCGGATTTACGTCATCCGATTTAAAAGTAGACGTTTTCTTATTCTAAAGCACATCGCACACTTCTCAGCGCACGATGTACACAATTAAATAAATCGTTAAATTTACTTTTATACGGACGAAATAACATCTCTACAGTATTTACCAATATATGTAAACATCGTATATAAAGAAAGAAGATTTAATCGATTGCTTAAATTAATAAACAAATTTAAAAATGTATATTTTTCCGGAAAACGACTTATTTATTCGGTTATTTCGGAAAAACCTAATTAGTAGTAAAAAAACGGGATTAGTCGTTAGTCGTACTGCTAAAAATACAACGAAGTTCGTAGAAGTTAATAGAAGTTTGTAAAGGGCATACTATAAAAGCAGCTGTAAAAAAATTTTTCCGTTTCTATTTTATTTATATAATCGTATAATCCGCCGCCAAAAAGCCAGTTTATGCACTAGACAGGTAATCAAAATATCGCACTAGAATATAGATATATAAAAACGTTTATAAATAAACAAACTCGTCACATAGCCTACTATACAAAAAAAGGCAACTTTAAAATATCTCGCATTTGATAATAGAGGCGAATTTCAATTTATTTCTATATAAGTTATATACACACACACACACACACATATATACACACAATACAAATGTGTACATATACCAATTAATATTATGAAATATTATACGTGAGCGCATACATGTACAATGCAATGTATTTTATATACAAGTTATATTATACATATATGTATTTGTACACATACACAACATGTATATGCGTATATATATATATATATGTATGTGTGTGCATGTGTGTACTTGGGTGTGTAAAATATTTTATGTTTTTAATATATATACATTTAAATACACGTGTATATATATAGTATTATATATATGTGTATGTGTATATACATCCAATAAAGCGATCAGAATTTTGCTGATACCTCGTTCGATTTTGTAATTTTCAAAAACGGTGCTATAATGTCAATACTATAACCGACATCAGCCTTTTATGACTCTATCATTATTATTATAAATATGTTATTATTATTATTATTATTATTAATATTATTATCTCTATCATTATTATTATAAATATGTTATTATTATTATTATTATTATTAATATTATTATTAGATTTACTTTAGCGGTTACATATGAAGTAATATTCAGTTTTGAAGTCGTTTTTCCTCCACTGCGCACGATGGACAATATGACGATACTTGCAAACAAATTTTATTCATTTTAGAAATGTTTAGTTAAATAAGACGTCCAGAATATAAAAAAAATATCAAACGAGTTATTGTATATTATCGTAATAAAGGACACACATTTATAAAGTTAGCGTAGAATAGAAATATTTATTATAGGACAACGCGGTTTAATTTGAACAAGTCAACTTATTAACATGCGATTTTTATCATTCATTCGCTGAATTTTTCCGCGAAAATAACGGGGTAAATTCGTGACGACTTTATATAAACATAGACGAGGCGCGAATTGTTAATAGCGTATAAACGAATTTTTATTCAATTAATATATATTAGTCGCATCGCCCGTTCAAGAATTTGCATACATCATAAAACTATAGTTGACAGGTTTTTCTCATAATTTCGGCCAATTTTTATTCAATTAATATATATTAGTCGCATCACCCGTTCAAGAATTTGCATACATCATAAAACTATAGTTCACGTGTCCCGGATACGTGGCTTTTCTCATAATTTCGGCCAAATCGTGAGGCGACACATTCGAAGTGACCTTCGACTTCTTCTATTATTGGTTTCGATGGTATTTCTCATTGTACGACTGCTACGAATAGTTCGTCTTCTCTCATCTTACGAGCTAATATATTTTACTTTCCTTTCCTTAATGTCTTTCATTAGCTTATTTTCTTCTTCCCTAATTCTTTTCCAATTTCCGTTTTTGTTTGTAATATCATCTGTCCGTGATATTTTCAGTATCCTACGATAGCACTTTGATTCTTCTTTCGCTATGCGCGCTAATTATCCACGTTTCGCAGGCATATTTAAGCACCGACCCGACATATCAATTTAGTATTCTTTTCTTCGAGTTAAGATACATTTTTGCGTTCTAAATTATTATCTAATCCGCTACTCTAACTCTCCTTTTGATCTCCTTTCCATCTCTAGCGTCATTATAAGAGCTCCTAAATATCGGAATTCCGATACATACTCTATTTCAGCCTTTATGCGAACACTATTCGTATTTCTCGGTCGTGTAAGTTACTTCAGTTTCTCCTGAAATGACGGTCGTTCCATATTTTTGAACTGGCTATATTTATTTCGTTGACCATTTTTGGCATTTCTTTCTGCGATGTCGTTAACAAGACTTTATCGTCTGCATCGCTAATTATAACTAAAAATCATTCAGCTTCATCCGCGCTAGTACGGGTCGAGCAAATGAGTTGCCTCGATATGCGGGATGTTCAGAGAGTCGTTTTTCGCGACCGTCTACCCACTTCAGATTCGGATGATCTGCAATGCGGATCATCGTTTTTCCGATATGCATCGGTAATTACACGAATAACTAGGCGTGTAGTATAAAATTGCAGACGTCTCAAATTCCGAGGGGCTGACTATTGATAATATACTTCCATTTATTCGTTCTTCTTCAATAAATACATCGGTAATAATTTTAAAATTTCAATCGTCGTTAAATTTTTACAATCGTTTCTCGCGGTGACTAGTATGCCTAAAAATGGTAAGTGAGTAAATTACTAGTTATTTATTATCGAGGGAATATAACAACATTGTCCAGAAGAAATCGGAAAGAATTCATCATCTTGATTGAAGATAAATTACCCCCGAAGCGGGAATAAGCTTTCATTACATTAGAAGAAAATTTGGCCTCGTCAGATTTTGCAACCAATTATTCCTCCTCGCCGCCCGTCTTACGCGTGTGCCATTCTGATTCTATATACTTTTATATATATATATATATATGTATATATAAAAGTGTTGGTATTAAAGCGGTGATGCAGCATCGATATTGAAGATAATGTACAATTTTTCTAATCGAGCAAACAAATCACGTTTTGTACTCTACTGTAAATTCCGTTCGAACCAGGAAACCCCTTCGTAGGCAACGGGATTTCCTAAGTCGGTCCTTCAGCTTTGATTATAACTGTAGCAGCGTTTTGTCTGACGTATATATATATACATACGTATAACGCGTATATAGATATATGTTAGTAATTTCCAACCAACCCCTTCAACAAATCGCAATGCTTTATCGAGGTAGAAAGTCTGAACAAATGATCCCTTCGCAGTTTCTATACTTCTTTTGGATTATTTCTATCGTTTTTAGCCGAACGGAATAACTCAGGATCAAGCTAAAGGAGAAAAGAAAAAACAAAGGTCGATTCCCGGCAGAAGGATGTTGATGATGATGACGACACTACTACTACTACTACCGTAATAAAGGAAATTTGTAAGAAAAGGTTATACTATACATAAGGGTCATCTTATTTTCTCATTCGGATAAATGCGCGATATTTTAACGAAATTACTAACAATACGGTTATCTCTCATATCTGACTGTATCGTTATCGGGGGTGTACAATTTTTTTTTTTATTATTAATTTACCCCACACCGCGGCGAGTATAAGTCGACCTGGTACTTCGATAATGAATTATAAACTAATATAATTAAAAACGTTAAAGTTTCTAAAAAATTAACTGCAACTATTTACAGAATATCGAACGGAAAGGAAATATAGACGATAGAATTTAATTTTCAGCCTCAAGTCGTACCCTGTGCGATACACGAAATTTTACTGCTAACAAATGGAATTGAGTGTATTTTCATAATAAGCAGTATTTCGGTTCACAAAGAATACCCCGATTGTAAAAACACACACATGTATATATAGACATTAAATTTAAAATGTCTAGCACCACCACATTATATATTCTTGTCGACTCCATGGCTTCGCTGCGAAAGAAACCACTTTCATTACATCATTTTTTCGACTATCCGTGAAATTTTCGAAAAATGTATGAAGAATATTCTGCTACATTACAGACGAAAAATATGTTTTTTTTTTTTAATACTTGTTATGTCGCAAATTGCCTGGAGGCTGTTACGTCCGTGTTTGCAGTCTATGTTGAGTTTTTCAAAACTATAGATCACGTTATTTTACATATAAAATTATAATCTCGTGATAGTTGATTTGAATCGTACCTTATTGGGCGAAAAATATGTGTAACTAAATTGAAGAATAATGTTTGCGGTGGTTTTGTACATTTACAGGACTTCCCGGAGCAGTGCAATTATTCTTAATTCATATTAATGATTTTCGTAATTTGCGCCTAAATGGCAGAATTTTTAGTTACGCAAACGATATCTCGTTACAAACTGGTCGTTTGACGTGCATGCCAGAATGAAAAGCAAGCAGATAAAGAAAAAACGCAACAACTTTATCGACTTACTCACAGCTGGACGTTAGGACACAAATGCCTATTGTATCGGCAGATTATAAAACCAATATGGACCTATGGCCTACAGTTATGGGTCAGTAGGACTAACAGGATCCAGACCAGACAAAATGCAATACTAAGAGCAATAGTTATTCTAAAAATTACGATGTGCATCGAGATCTACGAATTCCATTCGTGAACGAAGCGATTCGAAGATACGCAACTACTCCTAAAAAGAGGTTGGAGCGACATATCAATGAAGGAAGAAGAAATCCAGTTGCTCGATACTATGATATCAGGCATCTTAAGCGACGCCACCCAGTGGATCTAATTTTATAATTATATAAAACTAATTATACTTTAAATGATTATGTCAAAATTATGGTCGATGGACCATTGACTTTAAACACATAGGCTTTACTAATAAAATTAGGTTTTGTTAAATTAAGCTACAGTTTGTAAAAGTTGATGCTTATTTAACTTAGTAGGTTAAGTATCTTTATTTATAAAAAAAAAATGTATATTTTGAAAACTCAAGCGCAAAATTGCATACATCTCCAAATGGATTGATAATTAATTTTGAATACCAACAAAGCTAAATATAACATTTGTAATTACCTACTTTTTTTTCACATTACTAACGTTTTGTCTAAATGTGTAATTAAATATCTCGAGGTTATAAGAAATTGACGTGGTGCGCACATTGTATTTAGGTCGCTGAAAAATTTTAAAAACGAAATTATTTCTTCATTTATTCAAATCAATATGGGAGGACCAATGAACATTTTCGATTAATATAAATTATTTTTTCCCGATTTCAATATAATAATTAATAAATTTTTTGATTTTTTTATTAATCGTTAATTTTAATCGTATTATTATTATTATCATTGTAAAAAAATGAAACCATCACACACACTTTATGAAATGACCGTTTTATCTAAGGAAAATTAAAAAAAAAATAGATACCAGTCAGTTTATCATTACTTAAAATATTCTCAGAATCATATCAAACGATGTTTATTCGAAAAAGATGATATTTCCTACACTTTTCTCTTAATCACTTACATCTCCAAATCTCTTACTGTCTCCTAATCTCTTTAATACTCTCTTTAAGCACCTAATCTCTTTAAGCATCTAATCTCTTTAATTCGCTGAATTCTTTTAATCTCTTAAATCTGCTAGTTTCAAGTCTGCTTACATCTTCTAGTGTCTTAAAACTCCTACTCGCTTATATTTTGTTAAATTCTTAAGTATCCTAACCTCTTAAATCTTCCAGTCTGTTAAATCTCCTAATCGCTGAAGTTTTCTAATTTCCAAAGTCTCTGATCGGCTGGCTTAATTTCTTAAGTCCCCCCCTCTAATAGCTCCAAGTTCTCGTAACTTCTTAAGTTTTCTAATCTGGTAGATCACACGCAAGAAAAATACCGCGTCGTTATTTTCAATCAGCCTGTTCACTAGACGGTACATGAAATTGAATGAAATTTTATTCGAATTTTAATATATTTAATGATATTTAAATTTTAAAATTTTCTTTTTCACAGTACGTTTTTCTCTATATAAATTAACACAGTCGAACGGGGAATTGCGCGGTATGGGGGGTTAATAATTTTTCTGGAACAATCAGTCGGAGGTTGGCGCTTACGAGAACAATGGCACGTAAATTAGAACTGAAAAAAAAAAAAAAGTTTCCTATAATTGTCGGATGCTCGCGATAAATCTCGCGCGCCACATCGTGTAAACGGTATAAACTGCGATGTTAGAACGTCCCGCGGATGTTCCTCTTTAGTTTTTTTTTCCCCCCAGTTTATTCGTCTACGCTAATAACGTATGCAGTCGACGCGCTAATATTTCGTTAAAATAAGATAAAAAGAAAAAATAAAGCGAATGAAAGTAAAGCATTAGGGGAAAAGCGATAGAGGGAGAAAGTGGATAAAAAGAGAGAGAACGATGTGAAGAACCCTTCAGAAAAGCTTATTCGAAAATGCCGGAAAACGGATACATACGTTTATAGAGAGGGTACAGTTGGGATGGCAATAGAAAAAAACTATTTCGCGAAGTCATACCCGTTCGAAATAGATTATTATTATTATTAAATATTATTATTATTATTATTATTAAATATTATTATTATTACTGTAGTCGTATTGCATGTAGATTCGTTTCAGAATTGCAGTCTCAATGAAATGTATTCAATACGGCCTTAATGAAATCTCTTTTCATTTTTTGAATACCAAATATAGTCGAACCACCTCACCATCGTCCGCACGTCGGTTAAACTGTCGTAGTATTTTCCGCGTGATTTTCCACCATTTCCCGAATTTTATTTAAATTTCAACCTCTTGTACATTTTGCTCGACTGCTCGTTTTAAGGTAAATACGATAGTACCGTATATTATATGTATATTTACAACCGGATGCCGTATATGCTGCAATCGAGGCGTGTATAATGCACGTATTCGTCTCCTTACTCTTGCTCTATAAAAATCTATACACCTCTATTAGAGTAGAAGAGAAATCATTTTATTATTATTATTATTCTTATTATTATTACGAACATCGCGGTTACTTCCTATTTTCCGCTGCGACATAATATTTCGATAGCAGCAGACAAGAGCCGTTTCATTTTTATTTTATTAACGTAACTTATCTATTCAACCAGTCTAGGTGAAATATAGAAATTGACGGTAAAACCTAAACACGAATAGTAATTTGTGTATATATATATATTATACAGAATATACATATATATATATTATATTCAAGACTACAATATAAAAAGTGGAATTCTAATAAAGGTAACAAAAGTAAATGGGACATAAAAGAAATAAAGAATACCGAAATAAAGGGACAAGTATCGGAAGCTAATCAACTCGTAGGTATAAATGAAACATGGAATTTCGCAACACAAATATTAACTGAGAGAAATAGAACGTAGAATAAACCGTGGCTTTTACAAAGGATGTAACAAAATCGATAGAAGAAAGGAACAAATATAAAAATACAAGTACAGAAGAAAGTCGGAATATTTATAGAAAATATAGAAACATGTAAATAAATTAGGTCGAAAGAGCTAAAATACAACACCTTGAACCCGCGAAATGTAGTGAAGTAGAAGCAAATGTTTAAAAAGGCATTACGGAAAAGCCGTACAAATTAAAACATAGTTCGGCGACTTTAAAAATATAACAAATGCTATTAAAAGTGGAAGGGATATGTAGAAAAGCTGTACAATAAAACGGATAGCGCTAAAGAAGTACCTACAATAAATAAGAAATTATCATAAATGAAACAATACAAAAACATAATATGGGTCCGAGAGCATAATAAGAGACGAATTTGACACGGGGGCTCTGAAAGAACTAAATCATAAAGCAGCACGATAGGATAACATCTGCGCAGCGAGCGTATAAAAGCGTTAGAGAATGAAGCGCAGACGCGTATTTATAAATTAAAATCACGGCAGTATGTACGAAACACCGGGCGATTTTAAGAAAAACTAATAATGATACCGAAAAGTAATGACGCAACTGAGAACATCGACTGATATAAGCTTACTGTCACACTGCTCGACAGTGTACTAACGAAAATAGTACTAGGCAGAATTTAAAATAAAAGAACGAATTAAATGAAAAGCAATATGGGTTTAGAACAGGAAGCGAGAGAAGCTAATCTGCATGGTGATTGATTGAAAAAAAACATTGTAATGATCGATTTAGAAAAATGATAAATGTGACTGGCCTATTCTAAGTGAAACATTAACAAGAATCAATCTTAAGGATTTTCCTTCTTGTTTCACCTTATCCGCTTAGCGAACGTTGGCGATCTCAATAATCTTCTGTCGCGTAAAGCATCGATTAATTCTCTTATATTTTTATCTTAAGGATAGAAGATTAATAAAAGAGTTATATAGCAAAAACTCGTAAGTTGAAGCAAAAGTCAGGAGTAAGACAATCGCTTTACACCGCTGCTCTTTAATACACATACAGAACAGACGTTCGAATCAGTAATGAAGGAATTAACAGGAATGAAGATTGAATAGTTTATATTTGCAGATGGCGTAACGGTAATCGCCAGAAAGTGGAAAAAACCTATCTTGGATGCACTGATAAAGATCGATTCTAAAACGTGATAACATGATAATAAACAAGAAGAAAACAGCGCTAATGAAATGCAGTAAAATGGAACATAAATGTAAAATGGGGAAATGAAAAAATACAATATGTAAGTACAAATACCTCGGTTCAATAATAACAACAGAAGTGGTCGAGAAATAAGGTCAAGGATAAAAATAGCATTTATGAAAAAGAAATTATTGTTAGCATCTAACAATTTAAATGCAGAAATACGGAAAAGGTTAATAAAGGTGTAGGTTTGGAGCGTGCTTTTATATGGAAACTTGGGTTATAAACAAATGCAGACAAAAACAATTAGAAGCGTTCGAAATGTGGTGTTGGCGACTTAATGAAATATATAATCATTGATGGTTGGACTATGTTTCTCATCCCTTACCATCATATATATTCGTTATTATTATTTTATACTTTGCAGGGAACTGTCACACACATCTAGTTAACTTTTGTAATATAATTATCTGATTTTCTTTTGTTTCAGCTACGCTACACTCTCATACAGTTATTTATTAAGTACTCTGGTTCCCTGCACCTTTATCACAAATTACTTAATACACTTGCCCTACCGCATAAGTGCGGACTGGGGAAACCAAAAAAAAAAAAAAAAAAAAAAATATATATAAGCGAAAGAAGATGCAATTGGATAAGACATATTATAAGGAATAAGAAATATTTAACAAATCGAAGGACGAGTAAAATGGAGATAGACCGAGGCAAAAATACATCACCCAAATCATGGAAGATGGAGAAGTAAATACGTATCAGGAATTAGAGGTTAAAACCACAAACTTGGAAGTAAAGTGTTCTCTAGAAATTGACCACCAAACCAATCGAAAGATTGAGGAATGAAGAATAAGTATATATATATATATATATATATATATATATATATATATATATATATATATATATATGTATATATATAATCGTTTTTCCACAATTACTATCGCTCCTGTTTTTTCTAAATACTTTTTTTTTGTTTTTCTGAAGCTTGCAACTACCCTGTTTAGGTTATCTAGCAAATGTTGTTCTGGAAATCTGTCATGAGAAGGGCACCGGTCAGCACCAGCACGTCTGAACAGCTACTCTACTCTTGTGTCGGAGACTTTTGTTCTTCTTAACCATCGAATATCTATATCCGTTGTGACCAATGCCGATGCTTTCTCGTTGGTATGATGTTGCAGTTTAACTACATTAGCATCTGCCTTCATTACTTCTGCCACTGTTTCATACTCCTAGCTTGTTTCACGCGAATTATTAACAGCCTTCTTATTTTGGAATCGTTTGATAATAACGTGGTATGTTTGGAGCATCCCCGCAAGTGGTCATCATACCTTCATAATGCGTTGTATAACAGAAGTTTGTTTTGTAGGGATAGCTTTGAATGCCATCCTAACAACCAATTTAGCTTATACAACTTTAGATCTAGTACTTTTCGTTTTTGCACCCTGTGTGCTTCCCACTTTAAAGGCCTATCCAGCAAGAAGTCCACGTACATGACCAGCTGGCGTGAGGGGAACGAAGAGTTGTTTATTTTAACTTCACGACCCCCGTGATATTCGGTGTGTTTGAAAATTCGATAAAAGTTGATTTTTGCTCGTTCACATTGATTTTCTATTTATTAAGCCTAGCTCGCAACATATTACGTGATTTTGGAGTTTTCTTAAAAATCGTATATTCTTCTCTAATAATAACAAAGAAAAATATGTTTCATTCAGCGTATGTACCGACTTTAAATTTCATAATTTAGGGCGTGCAAGGCAGATTTTATGTTTTCAATAGATTAACCGGTTCAAACGATGAACCTTTATCAACATATTAAATTTACTGATTTTATTATTAGATTATCTTTTTTTGTGTTTATTTCTACGTGCGGTACCTTTATTATTTCAATAAATTATTAACATTTCGTATTATCGCACGTGACATGTTAACTTGTTTTGAATGTTTCCGAAAAGCTCTTCCATCTTATGAAGTGATCTAAGAAGTTAATGTTTGAGGAACAGCAATTGGCTAGTTCCGAACAATTAAATAAAGCCATCGTTTAGAAAAAAAAAACTAAAAATGATTTTAAAACAACTTCCGACTAATGTAAGCCCCGATGAAATAAAACTACTACTTGCCGTACCCGTTCAGCAGCATATGGTTGTACAATTTGAAAAAAAAAAAAAGTCTGCAGAGACTAATTCAAAAGTGCTTTTACCAATATTTTTAGTCGGCATTTCCATCGGGTACTATACTGTATGATATTGTGAATTACGTTATTGCGTGATATAATATATATATATATATATATATATATATATATATGGAAGAAATATAGTACATCAAATGAATGAATCAGAAAAAAATTATGGAATGCACATTAATACTAAAAATGCCAAAATGACAATAAGGATGAAACCGCGACAAATGAATATTGTCATCGATGGAACAAAATTAGAGCAGGTTTCATCATTCAGGTATCTGAGAAGTGTAAATACTGAACATTAGATGCCAAGGCATATGGGAACGATTTGCCATAACGAAACAGACATGCTGAAAAAGATAAAAATAATAACCAACAGAACGATGTTCATAGGCCTGCGGAAACATATTAAAAAAAACATGCGTGCGGCTAGTAGCATTACACGGATTGGAAACGTTGTACAAAACGAGAGGAGAACAGGATAGAAGCAGGTGAAATTTAGTACAAGAGAACAAACCAAGAAATTATGAAACGGGTCAATGTAAGACAAGTATTGAACCAGATTAAAAAACGGAAACTGTGTTGGATGGGGCATGTGTTACGACATGGATGATTGCTGCGAGATGCAATTGAACGATATATCACAGGAAAACGAATAAGAGGTAGATCGCGATTAAGTTGGATAGGCTCCAGTTACTCGCAAAATGAAAAGCCAATAACCGATATGAATGAAAAAAGACAAGTATAAGGACGAACCAGTCCACGGATTGTTGCGCTATATTATATATATATATATATATATATATATAGGATGCGTTCAAAGAATGAGGAAGCAATTAATAACAATAGATGGAATGAACATAAAATTGTTCTGATTTGCCTGTGTCATCGCCATAATGGCAGAAAGTGGAAAAGCTATTAGTAAAACTAGACTTTAGAATAAAACGCTACAATACGTCAATAAACAATGAAAAACTGTAGTCATGAGGTGCAGAGAAAAATAAGAGATAATAAAGAAATAATAAAATTACATAATGAAAAGCTAAATTATGTAAAAGAACATTGATACCCTGGTACATTAATAACAGATTATGAAAGATGCGGGCAAGAAATATGGTCTAGAATAACGTAAGCGAGGGCAGCTTTTACTTTTAAAAAAATCGCTGTTAGCGTCAAAAAATTTTTAGAGCTGAGGGAAATACTAACAAACATATACATTTGGAGACTTGTATGGTTCATAAATTTGAACCATACATAAAGGAGGACAAAAAATAACCGGAGGCGTTGGAAATATGATATAGGAAAATATAAGGATAAAAAATAAACGAAAAGATAGAATAAAAAATACGCGAGTACAAAACATCAATGGAAAAAAGATGCTTAATAAACATCGTAAGCGATAGGAGATGTGGCTGGACAGCGCGCAGATATCTGACAACTACAATAGAAGGACCAATATAAATGGCAAGATAACAGAAGGAAGACCACAGCTAAAATTCATCACTCAGATAATAGAGGATACAAATGTATTGAAAGAGAAGGCACGCAGCAGAACGTTCAGGTATTATGTTTTCTAGATTGAGGAATACAAGAAGATATATATATATATATATAATGTGTATGTAATATGTATTTTTTTTATATATATATATATATATATATATATATACGTGTGTGTGTGTGTGAATAACAGCGACTAGTGTAATCGTCACCACTTACGCCGTCAACAACTTGGAATTCGAATATATGAAAAAATTTGGAAAGTGTTTTTTTTTTTCTGTTTTCCGTTCAACTCTATTCAAGAATGGCTTTAAACATTTTTCACCAACTCCGCAATTTGACGAAATGAGTCTCGAATTCTGGCTATCTGGAATAATTCTTCTCATTCCGTAAATTCAGTCCGTGTCTTAACGTGTTTGAGTGGAGAAATCTTTCCTTTGCTGTTCCTCTTTTTCCTTATAACGTCTCCGATCGTTATTATTCATGGAATGTGATAGATCGGTCCACGCTCCTAAGATGTTCGATAAAATTTGTTCTTCGTTTTCCAACGTGTTCTTCAGTACAGGATTCGTTTTCGTCGCCTTCTCATCTTTCATTTATTTACTCTTTGTAATATCTTTCACAGATTCAACGATAACCACCGTCATTTTTTTTCCAACGATGAGAATGCTTTTCTATATATACTTTTTTTTTTGTCTGTATCTTCGGAGGTACCGACCATATACACGTATCTATTTTTAAAAGAAAATTTATTCTACTACGAAAGGGTGTTTTAATTTTACCCGTGCGATACTAAAATAACATCTACTCGGGCTGTTGGATTTTTTCATATATATTTTGTTTTTAATTAAAATTTTTTCTTTTTTCAGTCGGCGTAAAATTTAAAAATAGTTACACAGTAGACACGCTAAAGCTATTTCACGAACTGGATGATAAATGAATAAAAGACTTAAAATCGATAAATCGCCGGGAAGTTCGCGTGTATTCGTTTTTGCGATAATAAATATACTTCGATATCGATGAAATAAATCCATTCCAGTCATTTACTCGATCGTATCATCGAAGCTCTAACTCGGACTGATTCGAAGACATTGTTCTTTGATGTTTCTTCAACTGTACAGAGGCTATTAATTTAACTCCCTTGTTGCCTTAAAATATTCCATTCCTCGATGTTGAACTTCTTCTCTTACAAACTGGTCTTTATCATGAATTCTTCCTTGCACTATTAATTTAACTCCCTTGCTGCCTTAAAACATCGTTTACTCCATTCCTCGATGTTGAACTTCTTCTTCTTCTACAAACTAGTCTTTATCATGAATTCATCCTTGCAAAATGTCGTACTTTTTTTCTCTTAGAATATAACCTAGATATGCCATTTTCATTTTTTAAATATTTTTTACGAGCTTCCTTTGTACGACGGCTCTTTTCGTTACATTATTGTTATTTGAAACTTCTTCGGTCCATGAAGTTCTTAATAGTTAGATGATTTCTGTAGCCTCCATACGTCTAACAGTGCTGACATTCGAGGTCACGTTTCCACTACACATAAAAGTACTGC
Source organism: Coronaproctus castanopsis (assembly GCA_032883995.1). Taxonomy (NCBI): domain Eukaryota; kingdom Metazoa; phylum Arthropoda; class Insecta; order Hemiptera; family Monophlebidae; genus Coronaproctus; species Coronaproctus castanopsis. The sequence continues at coordinate 238,217,768 of CM065053.1, read as the reverse complement.
AAAAACGCAGCAGTCTATAACTTTTAAACTTAGCTCGGATGGCGAATTTACAGCGAACCCGACGTTTTTTATTTTTCGGAAAGTTTCCTTCTCTTTTATCCCGTATCTTATTTCTGCATCGCTGTCCGATTTGTTATTTATGATCGATCCGAGATGTTTGTATTAATTGTCTCGATTAAATTATTGTTTACGGTTTTTCAATAACGTTTTGATGACCTATTGTGAATTTTGTTTTCGTTGTTTTAATTCGAATAACATATTCTTGATTTACAGCAGACTACATTTGGTCGTGCATTGTTACTATTGAACCGCTATAATGGGCGAATTAAGTTACCGATTTATTTTCCCATTTACTTTTGAATTTTCTTAATTTAGTTCGTTCGTCGGTATGGTAAACGTTAGGGGTGCCTATTTTCCATTTTCCCGGATTACAGTTTTTCTCATTACAAATGCCCGTCTTTTAGTAGCGGCACAGCGTTAAAATTATTGCTGCTATTATTATCATTATTATTACTTTAATTACTAAAAATTAGTTAAAATCACTAAAACTTTATTTTCTTGAAATTCACAAAGCTTTTCGGCAACTACGCCATTATCGTGCGATATTTAAATTTAGATAAAAATAAAGATTTAAAAATAAAAACGCAAAATATAACTTTAAATATAAGTATGCAAAATTATACGTAATTCCACAATCTAAACATTATTATTATTGTTGTAATTATTCTTGTTATTATTTTACTCAAACTCGTAAATACGCGGCCGGAAATTATATCAAAAACGACTGTAAAACAGCATCCATTTTCGTTCTCATTTGAAATTAATAAAAACACAAAATAAATGATTTCATCAATTGCATAATGTACATACAAGCACACATATAGTATACTCTGTGTATGTACATATATGATTTTGCACGTAAAAATGGACGTACAACGGTTAGTTACGACGTTTGGCAACAAATAATATGACGGTGATATATATATATATATATATATATATATATATATATATATATATATATATTTATGTACGAGTATGAGCGAATCTTTAAAAAAATCCTGCTATTACTCCAATAAACACTGGAATGTTTTAAATATATGATTTCTATCACTATTTACTTTTTTTCAAACGGTGTTTTTCGTTATAATCGCATAATTTATTTCAAACTATTTTTCCAAGATGTTAACTATTTTATCGTTAATACGATCGCTCCAGACATCGTATCTTTGCGGTTAGTCGAATGATAATGACTCTTTCCTCGGATATACTTTCGAGGAGATTTGATCTTTCCTAAAAGATAAATTAAAGTGCGTCGTCAATCCGACAATGAAGTCCCAAGATTAATTTCGGCCGCCGATGTCCTAATATAAATGTAGAATGCATATTCATAGCGGAGCAAAGTACACGAAATGACGATGCAAGAGCACCGGGGACTTTCGATTAACCGGTAACGGACAGACGAACCGAGAAGAGTTTGTCGATAGTATGGCGGTTGTTGCAGGTGCTCGTTCGCGTCTTAACAATAGCGAAACCGCGAAATCAATTCGCACTTTGTCGGTCGGACAAAGCCGTTGATTAACCTTCGCCTGTACATTAACACGAATCGGCCATTAACCATCTTCGAGTAATTTTAAGCGGAAACCGAGATCCTCTGGTTGTTCCTCAAATAATTCCGACATCCTCGAACTGTGTATTTTGTTTTCTTTTTTTTTTAATCGTCGAAATTCGATACCGATAAGCTTACGAATGACAATTTCGCCGAAATCGAAATTAACCTCCATCGAAGAACCGTAACGACCTTCCAACCGTCGGCGACAATTAGTAATCATCCTTCTCTTCGCAGTTCGTACGGAAGGGAGGCTCTAAGTAATTTTACAAAGGATTTGAATAAACGTTTCGCTATTTGAAATTGGAACATGAGGTTGAACGACTACATATACCACTGACAGACTTTATGGAGATTTCGCGTGTTACATCTAAAATACATTTTGTATAATTTGAAGTATTATTACCGTTATACAAAACGGGGTTCGTTAAACACAGGGATATATATATATATATATATATATATATATATATATATATATATATATATATATATAACATATTTAGGCCAAATCATATCCTTTGAAGATCCAATAGAAAAAGAAGTAAATCACAGAATAGCGGTAAGGTGGAAAAAATTCTATTACAAGAAATATTTAAACGAAATATTAATCGTACAAGAAAAGTACAGATTTATAATACATACGTCCTTCCTGCCATGACATACGGTGCGCAAACACGGTCACTGACAGACAAAGTAGAAAAATATTAATAGCTCAAAGAGCTATGGAAAGGAAAATTATCGGGATAACAAGGATGGACAAAATCAGTAATAAAGTATTACGGGATAAGTCAAAAACAGAGGATGCGCTGCGCAAAATACCGGAAATGAAGAGGAATTGGGCTGGACATGTAGTTCGAATGGACACAAGCAGATGGGCCAAGAAATGTACTGAATGATTACCAATCAATAGGAAAAGATTGAGGCGAAGACCAAAAATGAGATGGAGGGACGATATTGTCAAATACGCAAGTGCAGTCTGGATGCGTAAAGCATTTAATCGGATGGACTGGAAACAGATAGGAGAAAAATATGTAAACGTTCAATAAATTAGAAGAGGCCAATGCTCGTTCACGGACTTAATTTCCCTAATAAGGTTAAATATATTAATGTTAGTTTAGCATTAAGGAAAGCTATACATTATTAATATTAGTTTAGTATTAAGAAAAACTATACGTATTAGTATTAGTTTAACATATACTAGTTTAGCGTTAAGAAAATAATATTTGTAAATTTTAATTTAAAATGGGAAATAAATTGTAATTGTAAATGTGTTATCTTACATATATATTGTCTTTTTCTTATACATGTATTCTCTCATTCTTATATATATATATATATATATATATATATATATATATATATATATATATATATATATATATATATATAATCTTTTTTTTGTTATATGCATTTTTGGGATGTTTCATTTTTTTTTTTTTTTTTTTTTTTTAATTTTTACATTACTGTACGAAATATATATTTATTATTGTTTAATTATACTGTAAGCATTTTATTTTTTTCACGATTGAAAACGACAGTAGTTCGTTTCATTTATTGTTTGTAGTTGTAACAATTTTAATGTTATTTCATAATTTATTGTCAAATATACATATCTTCTTTCTTCGCTTATATATATATATATATATTCTATTCGTCTTTGTTTTATATATGTATAAATATACATCACCGTAGTGGGATAGGTATTGGATAGTCTATACCGGCCAGATGCGAATAACTAGTAAACAATTGCGAAAAAAAAATCAACCACTAGAAAACCTCTAGCAGATGACTACAGTAGTGACAGTGGGCAGCTAAACACTGGAATGAAGATAGACACTTTGAGGACTTGCCTACCGGAAGTTTGCATACATCCTACGATTGCCTTACTCTCAGCAAGTATTAGTTGCCGCGAAGGCTACGCAATGCGACTTTCTCAGCGACTAGCGCTGCCTCGCGTTGAGGTTTCTACTGAAAGGGCTGTTGAATGGCAAACATATTGAACAGTAGCCAATATGAGGCGCATGAATCCATTTCAACCGAGGTAATACACTAGACACCTCTCGACGCAGCAGTAAATGGTATAGTACGATCGTGGCGGCGCTATTCGGGAGGCAAATGAAAAATTCACCTGATTAATTTTCCAGTAGAGTCTCGGAAATTTAAGGTAAAATTAATAAAGAAAATATAACAATATAACAGAAATATCATTATCATCAATCATTAATACTTTTGATTATTTCATTAATTTTTTTATTATTATTTTTCTTTTTTTTACCTAGATAAAGCTGCATCTTTGTAGCCGTCGTATTTTAAATTGTTAAAATAAAAATAATGAATAATATTTTAAGAGTAACAGCCTGAATAGATAATTAAAACAAACAAGAAAAAAGAAGTTAAAATCAGTCATTTTTTAAATGAAAAATCAAAATTTGGACTCTGCTCAGCGTCTGCCGTTTACCTTGTACTTTTCCACGAATGACCGTCATCTCGATGCTATTAGCTCGAATAATATGTACAAAGAACTTCAACATTCTTTTATAAATATTATTCTCCGGTGTGGCTGGATGTTTAATTACGTACGTTAAATGAAATCTATACAATTTTTCCAATAAAAGAACATCCTTCTTTCCTGAGAACTACGTCCTTTATCCAACTCGTACCTGCTACCTTATTTATACGGATGGATTAAAGTCGGCTTATAGGAGCAGCGATGTAAACACTCCGATCTTTTAATATTAGTAACGTTTACAAATTATCCGATGTTTGTTTCGCATTTAGCGCCGAGTGTGTATTACAAAACCTAATCATTCTTAATTGATACGGAGTTACCTCATACAACGAATTTTGAAGGCTACGGAGAATAAATGGAAGGTGTCGGATACATTAATTTCGTTCATCACGTTAAAACTTAATCATCTGAAATGATCGGGATATATTTGTGTCTTTTTCTGACGAGTAACCGGGATATCGAGGCGAAAGTCTTCTAACTGTATGGTATTATCTTCAGCTGCACATGGTATCATACATTTCATACAGTCCATTACGCGTAAATGTACTTAGCAAATTACGATTCGGGCATTACTTGTTACCTATTTCTAATGAAACTTGGAAAAACTCCTTACTACTGGAAGTGCTTTTTTCAATCCCGATTATGTGTTCTTCGAATGTCCTCCCATTACGTTCAGAACTATACCTTAAATTACTGCGCTCATCATCTAACGGTTCTGTATACGAAGATTCGTCGGTAATATGTTGCTATAGAGGAAAACCTTAGATGATCGAATTCTAAAAATATGCGTTTAACACCTGGCTATTAAAAAAATAATTTTTTAATAGGAAAACTTTCGCCCAGTAATTCGCTACTTTACTCTTATTAACGATGCTGGCGAATAAAAATTTCTATTCTTGTTTATCTAATTCTTCTACTCGCAAAGAATTAATTTATGTATAAAAATTACTTCTTAATAATAAACATAATAAAAACATCGGAGTAGTGACAATAATAATAATCGTAATAATTTAATAATTATAAAGTAATTATAAATAAGGAATTTTCGATAATGGTCGAACTATTAACGGAAATCAACTTCATCGAAATTTGGATATTGTTCAAAGTCCATCTTTCGGAGCATCTTCAACATTATTCTGTGTCGATGTATGGTCATGTTTTTACGTTTATAATACTTGTTAATTCATAAGTCAATCTGTATTAATGCACGTATGTCGTTGCTCGTATATATATATATATATATATATATATATATATATATATTCGTGTTTGAAAATAATTTCCATTGATAAAATATATTTATTAAAACGTATTTAAATTGTGTTTAATTTCACATATTTTCAAAGATAATTTTTATATATAATTCAAACAAATAAAAATGAATATAATATCAATTTAATTAATAGATATAAAAATTAATAAAACAACTCGATAAAAATATAAACTACCACGAGTAAATGAGAATTCCCAATAAATCTTTATTACCACAGAAAATTAAATATAATAAAATCGTCGTCGTCATTTTGTTGCAGCTGCTTTCAGCAGGTTGCACATCGAAAACCATTAGCCGTCTCATATCTTCCTGCGTCTAGCTGAATTCATTACTTCGTGTTATTACGTACTCCATCCTCCTTTCTCTTGTTGCCTTTCCAAGCATCGCAACAAGAGAAAGGGAAAGGATGGAGTACGTAATAACACGAAGCAATGAATTCAGCTAGACGCAGGAAGATATGAGACGGCTAATGGTTTTCGATGTGCAACCTGCTGAAAGCAGCTGCAACAAAATGACGACGACGATTTTATTATATTTGACCGCTAATTGCTTTCTTCTCGTAATTTATGCCGGATATTATTTCGCTTTTTTCCTCTTATATCTTGGACGGTTATCAATTTATCGATGTTGCATCGATGTAATCTGTATTCGAAACGAAATCGGTCAAACCGATTTAAGCAACATACGCCCACATTTCGAATGCGTTTATTCTTCTCTCGCTTTCGGAGTTAATCGTCCGAGATTCCGCCGCCTATTTCATCACGGACCATACGTGGCAACGCACTATTCTTTTCCTTAATTCCAAACTTTCTATTCTGTAATATTTGTCCTAAATTGGCAAAAGCACGCTTCGCCAATACTATCCGCGTTGTCATCGCTTGTGAATATTGCGCTCGAATATTTCAACTCCGTCACTTGTTTATTATTTTGTTAATATTATCGTCCTTTAATAATTACACTATCTTCGCTTTTTTGCCGCGTCTATTTCCGCTCCATATTTTTTTTTCCTTCGCTGTTAATGATATCCAACATCCTTTGCAGTTCCGTTTTTGCAATTACTACCCTATCGTCCGCGTAACTAACGGAATATATATAATTATTATTGTATAGTTGTCACCCTAAATAGGGTATCGTGATTAACAATCGGTCCCTTGCTTTGTAATTTTCCGCCACTCATCTCGATCCACTGCTTGGTGTACGCATTCGACGAAAGGCAGGCCTATCGTTTTCAGTATAATATCCGTCCATCGTATGGGTGTACGTCCGGGTGGTCGCTGTTCCTTAACTTTTCCCATAATCATGGTGCTTCCCATACCTTTTTGGTTAAATATATATAATATTAAATAATAAATTGACCACGACAAACAGTAACATCAGATATATACTCTATTCGTGATAATAAATATGATATTAGTAATTAACAAATTAACGACTGCGACGAGATGAAATTAAAATTAAATTTAAATAAATATATATAAAATTTACTCTCCAGCGAGTGCACCCAAGACAAGAATAGATGGCGTTCAATTACACGAAGCAACTAAAATGAATCATAATATCACGATGCTCGAAGTCAACCCACGACTATAGATATATATTTGACTCTAAGGGTACGTCATTTGTAGGTATTTATATATATATATGTGTGTGTGTTTATAAGTTGACTGTTTTTCTTTCTGTAACAACAATTAGTTGCACTCCGAGTTTTTTGGTTCCTTTCCCTTCTATATGTTAGCTCTGTTTTGTTTTTTTTTTTTTTAATTTTTTGTCCATTACGAAATTTCTTATTTCAGTTTTTTTTCTTTTTTTATACAACTCGGTAAAGAAGTTGCGTAGTAATTAATACCAGAAGAAGCTAAGACGTTACTTTCAAAGGATATATCTAAACTTTACCGAGAAGGCGTCCATAATTCTTACACCCGTATGAAAGTTTACGCTAACTTTAAATACTTAAAGTTTCCCAGTCGACGTAGACAAAAACTCGTTTATCCACTTTATTCTGTCTCGAATTAAGGATTTATTCTATTCTTTCTTGTTCCATCATTATTATTTTTACCACCATTATTATTATTATTATTATTATTATTATTTTTGAGGATGTATCATGATACACAGCTCGAAAATAGGTAAGCTACTTAGTTCATGCAGTCTAATTATCATACCGTTAACCGTTGTATTTCATTACGAGTTCGCATTTCAGTTCCGCGACGTTATTTCTTACGTCATCGTTAATTGTAATCGATATTTCGGCTGGTTGTCTATCGAGTTAATAAGTCAAACGACGTCCTCTTCAAACTTTCGACCGTTTACGCGAACGCGCATCACTAGTGAAAATAGTCACGAATAAACAACGGCTACTGGTAAATGATTTTAAGTAGACGATCTAGTCACTCCGCTCGCTGTTAATTAATCGCAAACCAAAATACAATAACAACAATCTTGATGTCGAGAATCGGTCGATAATAGATACCAAAATTTAAACGAAAAATATAATTCGGTCAATTAGACGACTGACGAGCATTCCGAAGAACGTTGCTTGATAAAAAGCAGCTCCCGAATCCTGTCTGTGAACTTAAAGTCGAACTAAACGATAACCAGATCCGTAAACTGTTCCAACACGATTGATCTAGATGCATCAGAAATAAATAAGTTGCGATAGATTTTGTGTCTATCTTTCATGTACGAATACCGCGTTCAGCCCTACTGCGGCTACATATTTAGCCGCTGAATAAACCGACGCAAAACCGAATGTCCACTATGTAGATGTTAAAACGACCCACTTCATTTTCTTTTTCTACTACATTCGTCCGTAGTTTGATCGCTGTATTTTCAAGATGGCGATATGTCAAGTTACGCAAGGGTATTTCTTAGCATGACCACGTGTTTTTCGAATGTCCTTTAATAACATTACGCTCTTAACTGTACCTTAAATTACCGCGCACATCTCATAATGGTGTCCTCCTTATAACGTATTGTTCCTTCTTCATCTTGAGAATTCACATCTGTTCCCGCAGATATAACGATATTTCTAGAGAAGTTGTCCGAGTTTACAGAAATATGAGTTAGTAAGTACAGTATAACGTTAGGTAGGCTGTAAGGGCATCTCCATTTGAAAAAAAAAATCTTACTGATTTTATTTGCGGTCGCCCAATTGTAATAATTACATTCGATAACTTCACTATTTAATTAGCTACTAACAGATATTTCTTTAATCTCGCGAATTCGGACGATTAATGGACGTACACACCCTAGAACGTTCTTGTCAACCCGAACACTTCGTGAGGAAACCGATATAGTTTGCCGCTGTCTTCCTCGACTTTTCCTTACTTACCGGCACACGCCCCGGTATTCATTTTAAGTCATTTAGTAGAAAACATTTCTAGAAAAATCAATTATTCACGATGCGATTCGAACTGGGGTGGTACGAGTATAATGTCTTGTTAGTACTGAGGATACAATTAAATAGTTTTAGAAATTTAGAGTGGTAAACATTTAAAAATTAATTTTAATACTAGCAAGTAAATTCAGTTAACATCTGAAATGGATTATAATCGCGCAGTGACATTACGTCTCGAAAACGTATCACCGAATTTCCGGATAGATCGATTAACGAGAAGTACAGTTGAATAATTTTAATTATCGTATATAAGTAATTTAAGAGAAAAAAAAAACGAGTGTATAAGTAAAATATTAAATACAAGAGATGAGACAAACTGTGAAATACGTTGTAGGGAAAATTACACACATATATATATATATATACATATTTTTTAAATTCTTAGGGTGCAATTAAGGAAATTTTTCCTGAATTACCGAACAGTACTACGGCCGAGACTAGAATAAATATCGAATTTTACATAGTAATCGCCGGCACCAGCAGTATCCGATCTAGCTGCTGCCGTAACAAGGTTAAACAGTCGTAAAGTAGGAGGTAGAAACAAAAGATATTTGTACTTTCCGGGCATATGCCGTGGAGTTGGAAATAGTCCAATTTTCAAAATAGGAAATAGAAGAAGACAGCTTTTTATGTAATAACAACTACAACGTTGTAATGCGGATTACAGAAATACGGCGACGATTGTCCTATAATAATAATAATAATAATAATCGTAACAATAATAAATAATAATATTTAATAATCATAAAAATATTAATAATAATAATAATAATAATAAGTGCGAGAATACAGAGTCGTGAAAGCGCTTAAGCGATATTTACCGATTGTAGTATGCAGCGAATTTGTCAGACTTGGCAACGAACATTTTAAAAAGGAATTAAATAATAGAAAATTCTATAACGAAAGATAAATATCGTTAATAAAGTCGAATTCCGAAGAAAGCATTAAGCAACGAAACGATATTATAAATTTTTGCTACAGAATGTATACTATAAAAAAAAAAAAAAAAACGCCTTTTCAACGTGTTTATATAAATAAATATTATTAAAACGAAGACTTTTTTCACAGTTAACCGGAGAGTATATATAATTTTATTCGCGTTAAAATTTCATATACCGTATGGGAAACAACATGTAGTAGAATAATTACACGCTGCTTAAAAGCAACATCGCTACACAAATTGTATTAATACAGCGGCATTGCACCATCTGATATATAAGACGCAATGTAGCAGTGAGAAAAAAACGGCGAAAAATAACAACGAATTACATAACCATACAGCAATTGCTAACGGAATATTAAAATCGAGACGAGAGTGTTTTAAGGAACAGTCGAAGAGCTGGGAAACTTGGCAAAGCCTGAAAGACTAAAATCTTGTAAAAGTCAATATAACGACGGAACCTCTTGCAACAGGAAACGGTTTAAATTTTACTCCACAGACTATGAAGTGGAATGGCACGAACCAAATTGAAAATGGCGGCAGAAAATCGATGCGAATATGTGGTTCGGCGCAAAATCACGAATATTTAAAGTACGACTTATTTTTGACGCTGATAAATTATTAACCTATATGGATGAAGAAACTTTAAAATTTCTGTTATTATATTGGTCGCGGAAAATATGACCAGAACAATATTCAGCATGCGCTTCACTTATCGCACTGAAGCGTATCAAGCTTTTGCGGTCAACGTTAGAGCGCTTAATAACGAGAAAATGTCACTTCTGTCCGTTTGCCATCCGAAGGTTTATATTCGAAATTATGAATTCATTAAATTATTCCTCCACCGAGGCAACATCCGCTCAAACGATGATTACAACACGCGTGCGGGGTTCGTTCAGAAGAAACGTGGTACTCAACTTTTAAACATAAATCGAACTGCACTTATTATCTCACCCTTTGCACCGACATATTGGCCTAAGCACACAAATCGTCTAGCTGACTTGTTAGACTTTTACTCCACACAAAATGATTAGTTATCGCGTCGTCTGATCACATACCGGTACTACTGATTACAGATAAAACACGGTTACACCAGGAAAAAGCAAATTACTTGATGCAGACTGGTTACCGTTTAAAAAACACGTAGTAGAAGTCAGTACTGACTTAAGCGTCAAATTAAATAGACGTAATGGTTAATAATCTAAGAGAAACGATTCAACAAAGTATGTAAAAAATACAATAATAAACTAAATCACAATAACAATTCATTACCGTTTGAAATACGCGTACTAGTTAGTAAAATATGAAAATCCCGCAAGGAATGACAACCTTATAGATAGCCTTCGCATCATTAAAAAAAAATAACAAACTACGTAAGCAATTACGAGAATGCAGGGAAGTAGCAAATTATTTAACGAAAAAATCTAACTACATCCTATCACATTAAAAAACCTGACGAAAATTGGTCAAAGACAGAAAACGTGAAAAGTTGATACTTTCGCAGTCGAAAATGTATTTCAACCACACAAGCGTAACTTGAACATTATGGAGCATAACTCTAGTGAGATACATTGCCCAAATTACAAATTTCACATCACACCCAGCAAACTTCAGTCCTGTATCATAAAAAGCAACGAAGTACCGGAAGAAGATGGTATAATAAACAATTATCCCTTCTTCCATCGTAATAAGTTAAGTGTGAGGCCCTCTGCATTTAGGAAGGGGCTCCTCTATCATTATATAATTAGTTTTTTCAGTTATATAGGGAGGGTGCTTTTAGCGGGTAAAAATCCCGCACATTGATTTTCGTTACCCTGCAGTGCATGCATCGTCGATAAAAACTAAATTTATTTATCATACTATATTAGTGTCTTTTGAAGATTTTCCCTTTCCACTTAAAAAAAAAACAAAAACCTGCCATTGTTCCTGTTTGGAAGTATCGAATTATACAAATATACTGCTAAATCACATATCAGCAAGAACAGCATCATTCTACAACGATTTGTACGTGATTTCATTTTTTTTTCTTCGTTTTTTTCAATAACAACTGATACTTCTCAATACATTTTCAGATTTTAGTATCGTGTCTACATTCGAAGTAACGAATTTATACCTTATATTGCGGAAGAGTTATTTTACTATAAAAATCGCTACCGGTTAAAAATACCGCTTGTCTGTGTGTTCATTGAATAATAATATTATTTCGCTTTTCATTGCCGTGATTCACCAGTCCTATAAGAATAATAATTCGATATTATTTTGTAAAACAGTTGAGCTTCGGTAACAACTGAAATGAAACGGATATTAGCATCAGTCGACAAGTCCGATTATGTATAAGTCGCATACTAAAGATGGATGAATGTTACAGCACTGAGAATAGCAAGTACAAAACCTACTATCGGAACGACTTGCAGAAAATATCTGTCGAGAAATGAACGAAAAACGTTCTATACATGTCTAATATGCAAGACGCTTCTATATGTATGTACAAGGCGATTTTATAACGACCGTGTGGTCTAAAAATATGCATTTAAAATACACATTTTTACACAAATATTATTTTTTAAATATTTCTAATTTTTTAATGTTTAATCAACATTAGTAAACAACATCTTATAACTAAAAATATTTTGCGATTGGCTGTTTGAAAAAAATTTCCACGTTTTCTGTCGCGTGTATATACTACGTAACCGTATAACCATGTCCGTTTCGATACACACAAGGGACCACCTTGCATTTTTCTACGAAATACTTTCGATTTCTTACATTTCTTAATCACATCATTCTTCACCTTCTGCAGTATTCAGTATTCAGTACACAATTCAATAGTGACCTACGGTTTTATACAAGTCCTTCTCGAACTAATTGACATAATTATTTTCCATTTATGTTCGATGTTTTCGAATTTATTGTTATATATATTTTTTAACTTCGTCATTGCTTACTACCGTGAATGTACTTCTAATATTATTATTTATCAACGCAACTGTATTCAAATTACATCGTCCTCGTCATAGTATGTATAACCTTTTAAAACTATTACGTGATATACTTTTATATATTATATATAGGTATATAACGGATTTGTATACCTGCGTAAATGATTGGCGTAAGAATTATCGAAAGATGTCTCGAGCGTGGCACCTACCTTAATCTTAACAGGTCTCCTAATTATAATAAACAAATAGGCTTATATTACATATATATACCTATATACTCATGTGTATATATATATATATATATATATATATATAATGCAATTGAATATTACTTACCGTAGAGGTAGTCGAGTGTTAATTTCGGATTTGAGATAGTTGTATCTATAAACAGAAAACGTGAAATATCGGAATTAATTCGATTTATTTTGTATATACCTAAGTGATTACTTGCGTATTATCGACGACATCGTGCCGAATTTTGTTTTCAATTAATACTTTATTAATAAAATTAATGTTTTTATAAAATACACTGTACCTCCATTTTAATTACCCTTTACAAAATACTAGTATAGTATGTATAATAATAATATAGTAACCACTTTTACAATCACATTTACGCGAGCTATGCGCCAGTTTCACTCCCAATCGTCAAAAGTATACATATATGGACTTCCTATACGAGGTAATATTTAAACTATAATTTACATGTACTAGATGCGTAAATGTGGGAATTATCCCTAATGACACGCATATACACATTTAAATATACGCAACTTAATCATTATATGCATAGAAATTTCACACAAACACCCGTGCATGTATGTACGCGTGTAGTAAAAATATGCTCATTATACGTGTTACTGAACAGTTTTATCGCTGTTTCGTACTAGTAAAGAACTTTCATAACCCTGCTGGAATTTCTTGTGTGCGGTACATTAAAAGTAAATAATTAGGTTGAAATTATTTTTATTGTAAAATCTTAAACGGTCCCTAATAAGGTATACAAAGAGTAAATTGGTTTGCAGTTTCTACTGCGCTACATTCACACTTGTCATCCTTACTTGAATAAAGAAAATATCGATAATACCTTAATTTTACATGCTCCGTTAATAATTGGGTAGTGTAGAAGACGGGAGTAATTTTGTATTTGCGTCTATGTAATATATTTGGAAATTAAGCTGCGGGTGTGTCGCCCGGTAATATCTTCTTCCGGTCTTTTTTTGCTAAATTTCTAAGTAGTGTCGTTTTATAGCTTTCGGAATAATATTGATTTCTGGTTTCACTGTGAGAATTTAGATTTTGTCGGCTTTAGAGCATAAAAATTGTCGATTATATAGCAAAAATTATTTGAAAATTTATAGAAAAATGTAATTATTAACGTAATGTAACAAAAATTTGCATGTACCGATATTATATGTATATATTATATATACATGTATATATATATTATATATTATATATATATCCAATTTTGCTAATTTTTGTTGTTGTATTTGTTATTATCAGGAGAAGGTTCTTATGAAAGAAAAATTAAGAAAATACTCGGGGGCGTGACCATTTTGAATTTCGATTTTTGAAAATTTTTTATAAAATATGTTTCTTCTTCTTCCTTTGGACCCTCGGAAGGGTGTAGTGATATAGAACATGTTTAATAGATATTAATTTTTTTTTTTCAAAATTCGATTTTTTCGCAATAATTCTAGAACGATTTGAAATCGGGCGAAATCGTTCAAACGAAAATTACGCGGAATTAAAATACACGTCTAACTACGGCATTCGCGTATTTTTACTATCATTCGCATTATGCGAATGTATGTGTGTTTGGATTGATTTATCAATACACGTTTTCCTATGATTTAAGATTTCCTTTTATTGCTATTATTCAATTTATTTTATATATATTATATATATATATATATATATATATATATATATCGGTATGTCATTTAACGCGTATGCAAAGAGCAGACGAAATTAATAATAATGCTTAAAATTTACGAAAAATTATCGGATTTCGTTAATTTTTTTTCCGATTTTCCAAGACTACTCGCGTAGTCAATGAATTATGCAAAATCGCTCCGTTAATCTGCAAAAGCCCGTTCGAGCTTTATCGTCAGTCGTCCGGTTTTGTTATTGTAATCAGTTGTCCGGCTGGAGTACGATTTCGTGGCTTTTTATAAGTTTTGTGTCGAAGCGATACTCAACCGAATCCTATTATCGCATATCGGTAAAATACTTAAAGCGAACTGGAGGACTCTGCTCGCGTGAAGTAAACTCGTTTACGATTTTTATCTAACAGACTTATTTCATTTTAATCGTATCTTCCGTGTGGAAAACGACGATGCCACCGAAATAACAAGATCTGATGGTTTCTTGTTTCAAAAGTATAAAATTGCGATATTAGCGCTTATATATTAAAAGCAACGTCAATTAATTGCGAATTGAAAATTTAGTGGATGTTTTTTATAGTTGATCGAAGTTTTCCCGTTTAAACGGTGGGTTGCCAGTCGTAAACCTGAACCTTCAGTCGCACCCCATTCGTTTTTTCATTAATGGAAAATGTTAAAACTAATAAAAAATACACATAATGCAAAGAACTGTAACAAAATTTACGTTCATAAAGTCGAGTCTTTGTTATTTTGAAAGAAAGACCGAACAGAATTATTCACGAAGTAGAAGGAGAACAAAGCGTAACCGTTAGGATAAAAGCTGACACAATTTAAAATCAAGATGCATTAGACTTTATTTAAAACTATTTATTTAAAAATGTCTGAAGTTTTCGATTTTTATTTTTACCAAACACATCGTTTGATTTTCCACGATAATCCTTAAGTAACGTATTCACACCATCATTCGCAATGTAATCTCGCGTCGATAATTTTGACATTGGTTAAGTTCACTAAATTCATCTATATATATGAAGCTGCAAAATTTCGTCGAAAATAATATATGTAATTAAAATCGCACGCGCCACATTATTTTTAAGGAATAACAAACCACCCCCTGCTTAAAGTTGAATTAAACTGTATTGTTCTTCTACAACTATTTCTTTATCAGTTACCAAGTTATGTTCATATATATTTCGCAATTGAAATGTATTATTTTAAAACAACAATAGCCAGACTAAATATGTAATAATACTTGATTTACTTCCAACTACTTTCAGTCGTCTTGACAAATAAATATATCTGGATTTCATGTTACTTTTTTTTTGTTTTTTATTTACTATATTTTATTTAAACGGCGCTCGACTACTCTGGTCATTTGCGTCCTTAAGGCTAGGCGCGCACTACGAGTTTTTTGCCGTGCGGCGAAAAACCGTGCGACATTTAGCCGTGCGGCAAAAGTAAGAAAAAACATCAGATGCGCGCACTACGGCACAATAATCATTTTTAAAATGGATTTAGTAGAAGTAGCTTGTATTTCTGCTCTTATAATTAGAGCACGTAGGAAAAAGAAAAGATTTTGGGTACACCCTCTTGTCAGTGAACGTTTAAACAAGGGACAATTCTGTAAAATATTTGGTGAACTTAATGATTATCCAGCATCTTTGAAACAAACTTTGGCAAACTTCTGCCCATAATTCCTGTTTAATGTTCCTATCGCTGTATTCTTTCAAAGTTATATCATATAAAGGTCAACTTCAGTTATAAGCATTTCAATATTAATAAAATCATCTTGATTATCAGTCATCGTTAACGCAGAAATACACTAAATACAATAATGAAAAATTGGGCAGCAAAATAACCGTAGTGCGCGCAATCACAGCTAAACTACTGTATTACAACAAACCGGTTTTTCGACGCAGCGGTGATTTACTGTACAGTGCACGCAATAAAATGAAAAACCCCATGTTACAAAACTGCAGCGCGACATTATGCCGCAAAGTTTTTTCGCCGCGCCGCAAAATATTTGTAACTTTCGCCGCGCCGCAAAATATTTGTAACTTGTTACAGATTTTTCGACGCAGCGGCGATTTACTGTAGAGTGCGCGCAATAAAATTGAAAACTCCATGTTACAAAACTGCAGCGCGACATTATACCGCAACGTTTTTTCGCCGCACGGCAAAAAACTCGTAGTGCGCGCTTAGCCTAATACAGTAAAAAAGTCTTATATTTATAAAAAAACAGTGAAAAAGTATATATTGTTATAACGTACTTAATTATATTAGCATGAGTAGTTTCGGTATGTTTAAAAAATGTAATTTAGAAGTAATTCGAAATAAACGTCCAACGATAGATTAATATATATATATATACCCCACTTCATTATTCAGACATCTGAAAAAAAGGTACGTTTTTTCTCTATCCAGTTGAGCAGAATGATCTAAATCAATAATTAATTATATTTTTAAAAATTAAATTTTTCGCGGATTGGTTTTTGTTTCCCCCCCCCCGGTTAATTATTAATAAGGCTAACGTTCGGTGTTAAATTTTAAACGAACGAACTTCTAAGACAAGCGAATGGTTAGAAAAGTTCACATAACCCGATTACGGATGCTGCCCTTTATGACAGATAAATGTGTATAACTGTTTGAACACAAAGTGACACGCTAGCGGGAAAATTCGTCGACTTCCGTGCACACAATAGTATAAATTTCGCGTAGTGAATTATTAAGAACCTGCCAGTTCGATATCTTGTAAAAACGTAATACTACTAATAATGACCTATCTCGTATTCTAAATAGCTGACAGATTTATCTACTATCAGTTGTGCGATAATTCTTAATATCGATATGAACATCCTTTCGATAAAAGGTCGTAGATGAATTAACCGGACGCCGAAGAATTTTTAATAAGACTTTAATTTATAAAAATAAATTAAACGATTAATGTAAAATCGAAATTAAAATTAACCCTGAAAAATTGTACTTAATAAAACCAAATTTTAATACATCATTTTCGCAGTGCGATACGCTGGTCACATATATTAAATATTCATATATTTATATATGTATAATATACTCACAAAGATTAACGACTGGAAATGAGTATATATACATATATTATACATTTACACACACACAAATATAATATATACATCATTATCATCCGCCGAACGTCCTGACTAGCTATTGTACGTTTATTTTTAAGTATAAAATGAGCTAGCATTCAACGCACTATTCATATGAGACGCAGATGCGCGCGCATATGAGGTTATATGGAGTGGGGCGCCACTGCCATCTCCCTGATAACTAAAAATTAAATAATGATGAAAAAATTTTTAAGTCGCCTGTTGGTATTGAAACCTGGGCTGTCGAGTTTACAATTGAACACTGTAACAACTACACCACCACGACATATATATATACATACATACATATATATATACATACATACATATATATATATATATGTATATATATTACGACGATTGTTGTATGTTCTACTGATAATAAAAAAGTTAATATTCAAGCACAAAAGACTATTTTTCAATACCTTATATTTATATATGTATATATAAATCTTTACACTTAGTGTATACATATTATGATATATATATATTTTATTTAATTAAATGACTATCGCTCGCTTCGTCAACTTTGTGGCTTCTAGCACGCCTGAAATATAATTATATTCGTCTCAGAAAAGTCGCTCGATACAAAGATTATATATGTAAGTAAAAATGTGCGACGGGCAATAATATTTAATATTAAATTCGATACAATGGCAAAGAAAATATTTGATTAATTTATTTATTTGGGTAAAAGTTCATTTAAGCGTGGTCCAGGTTTAATTCGACGCTCGCTATCCCGTAGTAGCTACAAACGTTACATACATATAGAGTTACAGTTATTTATTATAATTCTGATTATTTTATATTGTCAAAAAGTGGTTTAAAATGACGAGTTTTATCATAGAACAATAATAAGAATAATTCAAACTGAAACGCCCCTTTACAAGATTAATGAAAATTGAGACAAACCACCCTGTAAGTTTACATCCGTCCAAGCGAACGGGAATGCCGAGAGGAAATAGCCAATATAAGAGAAACCATTCCGTGACACGATAGAAAAGATCAATCGGCACCGCTGTGCAATAATAGGAAAATTTATTTGGGCGCAATCTACAACATAAACTGTGAGGAATGCGGAATCCGACGCGTTATTAAATAAACTATACCAGCATAAATGCAAGTATTTGATAAAAAATGAAAACGATGTGGATGGATCGAAATGGTCCTGAGTTCCTGAGTGACGGTCAACCAAAAAGTCTGTAGAGTAAGCGTCATTTTTTCTCGTTTTTTGGACAAAATTTGGGTATAAATGCAGGTACGTGTACCCCAAAACATTTAAGTAATCTCTGCTGCTGTTATATACTTGGAAAGCCTCTGCCTTGAAGATCTAGGACCAGGATAAAGAAGTGCTTCACAAAAATATAGAGGTTAAAGCACCTACAGGGAAGTTGATAAATAATTTGGGACTTGCGTTTTGCTTTGATAAACGCTTAGAGAAAAAAATCTTCCGAACTAAAATCTGAAATTCGGATTCGCCCGCGCTCTGCTTTGAAGACCCCACGGGGAATACGTGCTGGTACATGGAAAAATCGGAATTTAAGAAATAATCAGCTTTCTGAGCTGAGAAATAAAGAAATAGAACGATGCGCAAGTAAAAACCAGTTAGTGTGGACCATTGTGTTAAACAATAAAAAAAGTCAACCAAGTTTATTAAAGCGGAGGACTGGTCTCTGAAATCGTCATTGGTTAAAAAAACCCATGACAAACCAGGTTAGTCGTTTTCTGTTAGTTTGATATTTCATTAACTTAAAAAAGTATATTATGCGTCGACGAAAGCGTAAAATTATATTATTTAAATTATTTCGAGATAAATTGATATTCGTCCCTTTTAATTAACTCGATTAGCGCCTGTAACGATTTAAAAAAAAAAAAATTAAATATGATATTTTTTGTACGTAATTATTCGCGTTAAATTATTCGACTTTAAATTAATATTTTTTCCCCTCTAATCCAGAACTGATTAAAACGAAATCATCTACTGGATTTTATATAGGTATATATCAGGAGATGGAGGTTTTTAGCAAATCCAACCGCCTTCTAGTAATATTAGAGTGTAGTCAAACCAGATCTATGGTTCTTTTCCGTTTTAATCTTGTACGTATTTCCTCATTAAGTAGGTTAGCTGCCAATGGATTTGAATGGTGTTGAAGTCTTGATAAGTGTCTATGAAATGCCGATTTAATCTCTTCAGCGACATATGTAATGTCCAGTTGGAGACGTGCTATGGAACACCAACTATTATCAATCGTAGTATTTTATGCTGCCCGCGCTGAATTCTAATATTGGTGCATTTAATTATCATCGCTAAAAATGATTCGTCATTTTACAATAAATAACAGTAGAAACCAGAGAAGACGAATGACGAACCATCCGCAATATTGGCCTGACTAGGATTCAGTCGTTGAATGGTCTTCCATCAATGATACACCTTTAAAAATTTTCGAGTTTAGAATACTTGACTCTTATATATATGTTATACACATATGTATGTGCGTTTTATATATATATGTGTGTGTGTATAGGTGTATAGTGTTTTACTACGGCGTAGAAACGTAGACACTACGCAGACGTGGGCCATAAATGGGCTGGAAATGTATTGTTGGAGGCGGATGTTAAGAATTCCGTGGACGGTCAAGACAACGTATTACTCGATATTACAAGAAGTTGACGCAACAAATAGAAGAATATTCTCGGTAGTAATCAGAAGAATACTAATATACTTCGGCCATTAGAACAAACGGACCTCAGGGGAATTTGTGTAGGAATAGTAGAAGGAAAAAGAAAACGCGTTCGCGTTCCTCCAAGATGGTCAGACATGGTACCGTTTCGCAGAATGCGTCCGAATGGCTCACAACAACGATTCATGGCGACATCGTGTACAGCAGATGGATTTTTCATAATCACGATATCTCCACGAGAGATTTATTATTCGCATATATATATAAAAATATATATATAGCAATAATTGTTTTAGGTAATTTTTATCAGACTGTTGTTCTATCCGTTGCAAATCTTATCCAAAACTGTTGATATTCGCTTCGTCCGTGTCTATAATCGTGAACGTTCTATCCAATCTTAGTTTTCGTCTCGAGGTATGTATATCGATTGTTTTCTTAACCTTATAAAGTGTCCTATCCAATTTTTTCGAGTGTCTATTTTTCTGTAGACCGCGTCATAATTCGCTCGAGATATTTCGAAGAAGTCAACATCTTCCGTATCACCGAGAGTTACATCCTAATCGAAGATGGCTAACCATCGTTTTTTATCTTCCGAAACGTCGAATATGACAACGAATCGTGACTTGAAGCATACGAAATATCCACGTAAATTATCGAAAGAAGAATTCTATTATATATAAGGCGTACGATGTAAAGCGCCAAACCTATCCGTAGGTTTATACTTGTGCTGGTATTATCGTTTTCAAATACTTTACAAGAAGCACAGTTGGATTGAAGCTGATATGTTTGGTCGAGTGTAAACTCGCGATATAGACGTACTTGTTTTTTTTTTTTGAAACTGCGTGTTGCCGCTAAAGCTACCGTATATATCTTTTTCCTGCGTATTTACAAAAATCCGTTCTATTCATTTCATTCAGTTCGTTCGTTCGCGTTTCATTTCCGCAAAATAATCCGACTCGCACGTCTAGGCTATCCACTGCCGGTGAACACCGTATTAGTCTTTCTCGTCCACCTTCGATTTTGTACGTAATCTTCTTACTTTTCATTTTCGTTCACTCGTACACTCGCGTTCGTTTCCTGTCGATGGTTCGCGTAGCTGGTATTCCGTCAAAATTTCAATTGTCTCCATTTTTTTTTCGTCGTCTGGCGTCCGGTTGAAGGCCTAATTTTAAGTTTTATTTTTTTTTGCGATTTATTTTATTTTTTTTTTTTAAATTCACTTCATTTCTTCTGTCCTTTTCGTCTGTGTCCGTGTCCGACCAAATTTCGTTATCTACCGCTAGTCGATATTTTCCACTGAAAACGTTCTTTTACTTTATACGTTACGCGCGACTATTCGACCGATACGAGATTCTCAAACTCTAATCTTGCGAACGTTATAAACGTTTTATCGACGTCGATACGCTTATTAAAATTAAATCAATCCCTCAATATACGATTATTATTTTCATATATATACAACACAAATGTGTGTAATTATTTATTTATTTATTTATTTATAATTGAAAAAGCAAGTCACGTCACCCGAGGGAATATAAGATTGACAGAGATCCAATCCGTCCAAATAAAGCAGTTTATACGTAACACCTAACACCGGACTATACGTATATCGCAATTATTATACGACGTTTAATAAATGTGTAAACGAATTTGCGAAGGCAAATTCTTGTCAATAGGACTACGGACATTCCAACTACTCATTCGAATCCTTACAAATAATTACATTTATCAGAAGTAATAACTTAACTAGTCACATAACGGAGCTTCATCTTGATTTCAAACTTCGCTACTTAACAGACGCATATTAGTACACTAAGGAACTATGTAGGAAATGATACATCGAAGATGGTATATTATGCTTTAGTAGAATCATAATTGAGGTGCGGCATTCAAGGAAATTAACTAAGATAACGTACGTTGAAAAATTTGAAAGATTGCTGAAAAAATGCTCGAGGTTAATAACTCGAAGCGAATACAAATCGATGAATGAATTAAAAAAAAAAAAAGAAATAAATGTATTAGATGTAAATGGTCTATAATGGAATTATAAATGATATAAAATATGAGAAAAACGGAAACAAAATACAGAGTACCGACACCGAAAACAAAATATGGCGCACAAAATAGACAAATATATTATTGACAGGAATGTTAAATGAAATCCCGGATAACATATTAAAAGAGACAAATGTTAAAATAAAAAAAAAAAAATGAAATTAATTGATGGATGAAACGATGGTGGCCAAAGAAAATAATAAGTAATAATTCAGAATAAAACAAAAAATGGAAAAGGGTCATTGTAAAAATGAAATTCAAGGGATTTGAGCATAGCGATACTACGAAAGTGCTATTAAAAATACTAGCATATATATATATATATATATATATATATATATATATATATATATATATATATATATATATATATATATATATATATATATATATATATATATATATAGGCTACTTAAAACAGCTCTTACAACAAAAGATGTTGACGCTGAGAGTTTATCACAAAATATGCTATAATAGCAGAACGGATTAGAGGAGAAATTGAAAGACGGTATACCAAATAATTTAGACAAAGCTGCTATATTTATTGTGGAAACAATACGGGAATGTTCATCTAAGGTGGCCCCAAAAAATAAAGCTATAATAAGAAAACTAAGTGCTAACACTATAGCGCTAATGCAGCAAAGACGTGTAATGAAAGTGGAAACGAACAAAAAATTAATCGAGTGGGCGGAATTGAACAAACTATTAAGAAAACAAATGAGAAGAGATATTCGGAAATTTAACACCCATCTAATAAAGAAAACAATTGAAGGAAATACCGAATGTATTTAAAAAAGGATTATCATATGGTACAAGAATACTAACAAAGATAAAAAACTATAATGGAAAAATTGCAGAGCATAAACATGAAATAACAAATGATGTTGGTACTTCACGGATATATATAGCACCAAAGTACCGCCAGAAGAACAAATAAGAAACATCGATCATAATGTAATGGACAACAAGAAAATTCCCGACATAACCAAAGATGAAGTCGAATACGCTCCTCCTGGTCCTGACAGAATATTGCCAGAGACGATGCAATATGGCCGAAATATTTTAATACATACGTTATGTAATCTATTTAATGGATGCCTGAAAGAAAGTAAAGTACCGGATGCTTAGAAATACGCAGAAGTTATTTTAATCCATAAGAAAGGAGATGTACTCTCCCTGAAGAACTACAGATCCATCGGTATGTTATCGTAATGTATAAATTGTTTACTCGAGTAATTACAAACCGGATATCCCAAATTATAGATTATAATCAACCAAGGGAGCATGCTGGATTTCGATCAAGGTTCAACACAAACGATCACGTATTAACTATGAGAACAATATAACCTTAACGTATGTTTGGCATTTGTGGATTACGAAAAATCCTTCGATACTGTTGAAATATGGGCAATATTAAAGTCATTATATGACACGGGGTTGGAGGAACATTATATTAGCGTCATCAAAAATATATATAAACACGCGTCGATGAAGATAAAGTTATGGTAAAGCTCAAGCGACATACAATTGAAGATAGGAGTCAAACAAGGTGATACCATATCGCCGAAACTGTTCATTGCTGCACTGGAAGGTGTCTTCAGGAAATTGAACTGAAGCTCAATGGGTATCAGAATAAATGGGGAAAGATTGAATCACTTACGTTTCGCAGATGATATACTACTAATCGGTAATAGTGCTAATGAAATACAATTAATGATAAACTTGACGCGCATTCCGTGAAAATAGGACTTAGAATAAATGCACAAAAAACCAAAATAATGATGAATACCGCGGAAGATACGCCAGTAACTATAAATGGCGAAGAAATGGAACGCGTAAGTCGATACGTATACCAGGGACAGGAAATTACTATGGATAAGAATAATATAATGCAACTGGAAACTAAAAGAAGAATATCTCTTGCCTGGATGGCGTTTGGGAAATTAAGAAACGTTTTTAAAAATGAAGAAATACCAAATAGTCATAAAAGTAAGCTGTATAATCAATGTGTAATGCTAGTTTTGACATATAGAGCTGAAATATGGAGCCTTACTAAAGGGACAGCTAGAAGTATTAGGAAAACTCAAACGGCTCACGAGAGGATTATCCCCTGGAATCAAGCTCAAAGATCGCAAGACGGTTACATGGATTAGGGAACAGACGAAATTGGTAGACGCAGTGGTGCGGATCACCAGGCTAAAATGGAAATGGGCCGGACATTTAGCAAGACAAAAGGATGAAAGATGGACTAAACGGGTATTACAGTGGTGGCCCATTGGCAGCCGGCGTCCGCAAAGGAAATTGTTAAATGGACAGGAATCAATTAGATCCAAGCCGCACCAGATAGGAGTCGTTGGAAAAGTTTGGGGACTGCCTACACCCAGCAGTGGGTTGATATAGGCATATCGTGATATATATATTATAAATCAAACAAAATTTTAATCACTAAAAGTTTTTTATTGCAAAGCTTTTCGACAATTACGTCATTTTCAAGCATACACAATAAATACATATATATATATATATAAAAAATAAAATAAATTAAAATAATTATATAATAAGAAAATGAAAAGTAAGAAGTGTGAGTGAAAACGTGGAAATGGATGTGGGCAAATGATGTGCCAGTGGGAACAAGTGTATGTGTAATTCAATATATTAAAGTTATGAAAATTATTATTATATTAAGACGATGTAAATTACATATAAGTAAATCAGTCGACAAGCATGCGCTTGACGGAACAATTGAGAAATGCTAATTATAAATTTTTTTTGGTATATATGCGTGTACTATTTGTAAATTTAAACAAATACAAAGAAAAAGTAATAGTAATAGTATTATTAGTATAATATTTTAACGAACCGGATGGTGCCCAATCGGTTTTTACACAATATTATTATCCGTACGCGTCGTCTTTATTAAATTAATTAATAAATCGTTTTCGAAACGAACGAGTCCAAAAACGGGACGGAAATTAGAAAGCTGAAATTTCGCTAAAAGCGGAAGCCTAAATGGAGAACAAAACGAAGCAGACGCTGCGAAAAAGGGAAATCGATCGGTAAATTAACCAGCTGGCCGAATATAATAAGCAGACCATTTAGTTCGCACTAATACAATCTTAATATCGATATAAACTAATATTAATATTACCGGTATCACTATATATTACATCCATTATAAATACTATACTTAGTACGATCACAGTTATCACGTTGTAAAAGGGTTCACGCGTTGTTCTTTCTCAATTCTGCTCCTTTAGATTTCGATCGTCCGACCCGTGTCGATGTGTTTCTTACGAAATTTAGACGGTAATTTAACCTTGTTCGTTTTCTCAATACGAACGACATATTTCATTTCACGCGCGGAAATACGAATTATTTTCCGTACAATCGCGAACGCTTAAATGCGACATTTCGTAACCGTTTTACAAGCATTTAGCATCTATTAACGATATATTTGAAAATACGGTAAACAGATAAACTAACGAAAAAGTCCTGTATAGAAAATTGGAGAAGAACATTATAGAACAATAAAACGAAGGATGCGAATATGATCGGGCACATTCTAGGGCACGATAGTCTACAAAAGATAATTATAGAAGGAATCATGTTGGAAAATGAGAGAAAACAATATATACAACAGCTAATAGAGAATACATAATATGCGGATATGCGGATATGCGGAAATGAAGAGAAAGATGGTAAATCGTTAATTGCGAAGAAAATTATTAAACGAATCTTAAGACCGATGACTATAATGTTCAGACGGAAAAACTATCTGTTTAATATCTTGCGTTCATGTGTAAATTTTCATACACATAATTGGGTATTTTCTGATTTTTCAATTAAAATATCTATCGCTCTATACAAGAATTATATAAAAGTTAATTCGTCATACAAAATAGGAAATAATATTTAGTATTCGACGTAATAGCGAAAGGGGAAAAATTTAATTAATTAATTTATTCAGGTAAAAGTTCATTTAAATTGGGTTCCAGGTTTTTTGATTTTTTTTTTTTTAATTCCCCATTCCGCATTTATTTATGCGGCGGGGCAAATGTATTTTGTTGATTTGTGAGTATAATAATAATTAAATGTGTCCGAGTATTGAAATGTACATGTAAATAAAAATGAAAAATAAGTATGCGTAGTATAGTAGTTCCATGCAATTAATAAATAGGACGGTTAAGGGATGAGAAACATAGTCTCTTCAACCATCAAGGGTGTGTGTGTGTGTGAAAAGAGTTTGTGACTTATAATAACGTGGACAAATTTAATGCATAATAATTGAAAAATTATAGAAAAGTTACAATAGTAGAATTATCGTACTAATAAGATTAAATTAAGATTAATTGATAAATACAGGATAAGATTTATATAGGAATCTAATAGAGTACAATGTAAAGAGATATGCTATGTATATCCACGAGCATTTGACAAAGTTCTAATACTTATGATTATAATATTTATAATGCGATACTTTTATTACACTAACTTTGCTGTTGTAGACGTTTTAATTGTTAAAAGTTTGTTACTTTTATTTTTTCTTTCTTTTATTTTCTTTTCTTATTTTTTTGTTTACCTTTCTATGATCAATCGTGGTTGTTACAGAATTACCGGTCAGAGTTGTTATTAGCTAATTTAAATTTAAAACGCATAATTTCATCGTTCGAGTCAAAAACAATTACCTCGATTGGAAGGAAAATGCAAGATATTTAGGCATAACTATGGATAGACGACTTACATTTACGAGGCATATTAATGATTGTGTAAATAGAACGATGCGCAAATTGGGTTGTCTATTTCCAATATTTAACAAAAAGTCTGCATTATCGGCGCAAAACAAATTCCTCATTTACAAAAAAGTTATTCTACCAAAATTATTGTATGCGAGCCCGATCTGGAGCTATGCTAGCAATGGCAGTATAAATCAGATGCAAAGACTACAAAATCATTGTTTAAGAATTATCTTGAATAAACCAAGATTTACTAAAATTAAATCTATGCATGATATTTTAACGTTTCCTTACATACAGGAAATCATTAAAAATACAGCGAAGAAATTTTTCGAAAAACTGCAGTTCATCTGATAATGTACTAATACATTCGATAGGACGACTACCAGTCTGTGCGACACAGATATAAGAGGTACAAGCACAGACGTATAAAACATATCTGTTTATAGTAAGCCGGCTATTAAATTCTAGTTCTAGTATCAGCAAATAGACTAAGATATTTTTAAGATATTATATTGTGATAGAGTAAGTTATAATTTTATTCTGATATATTGGAATAGGTTTTTTATACGAATTTTTCCTGTAATCTATACATTTTTTGATATTTGTAAGCCTATCATATAAGTTTTTCTATTTTTTGTTTGCCTAGAAAGAATTTTTGTTTTATATTCGGTACGGGTAAATTGTTCATTTTTAAAATTTAATACGCTTATGTAACTTAATAATAAGAAATACAGTGCTTCTTCTTCTTCAAAATCACCAGAGAGCTGCGGAAAAGAAACGCGACGCTTATTTAAAGGATAAACATCAAAATGGATGATATTATATTTTGATCGAATAGCAGAAAAAGCTGAACATTTAAACAATGCGTATTTGACAATTCATTGAGCAACAAATACACGCAGGACTATCAGTAAGCTTGAAACTACGTAAGCAGGATCCAAACTTACCATGCCTGTATTTGTGCATTGAAATTAATGTTCAGTTTTCCTCTTAGTTTTAATGTAACTGCAAGGTCAGGCAAGAACTCATAGATGTTCGTGCATGTTGTTTCATTATCTCATCTCCTCGCCACTGTTTAAATTTTTAATACGTTTTTAAATACTTTGCTTGTTAATTGTCGGAGATCTTTAACAGATTATTCCGAGAGATGGGGCCGTATCATCATAGCATAGTCACCACTAACTAATTCATACTCACCAGTGATCGCCCAGCCAACTAAATATAGATTTAGGGGAAGGACACTACAGATAACGCAAAGGATAGATGCTATCGATGATAAAGTGAAGCGATCCTAAGAAAGAATTTACGTTGTTGTTTCTTAGCCAAAGTAATGATCATTTAGTCCACATATATATTCGAGCATATACAGAGATTGAACTAGTCCTTTGTATAGGATGATGCGTTCAATAAAAGCTAATAATCCTGATTTTTTGGGCCCACGAATTCCTAAGAACACCCGCCAGGATAGTACACGATTCACAATCGTTCATGGATATTACATATATATATATATATATGTTGTTTTTGGATTTTTTACACAGAGAATCTGCACTTGGAGTCGTATAGTGTTAGCCCAAGTTCGGTAACGACAAGTTCTACGCATTTAGCAATAGATAGGACTTGTGGAATTGCACGGTTATTCCTAATCTATAATATACCAAGCATAGGTCATCTGCATATGAAGTAAGTTCGCAAGAAGCATTACCGTTATTGCAGAACTACTAAACTCTATGATGAACAATAGAGTAAAGCAAGATAGTCGAGGTTTAATTCGACGCTCGTTAGTTACAAGCTTTGCATATATAGACATTTATGATTACAATTATTATTATTGTACACTGTCAAAACGTAATTTGAGATTAGCCAGCTATTATAACAAAACAATAATCATTCAAATTGAAATTCCCCTATAATTACGAGATAAATCAAAGTTGAAAATTTCGCACTACCTAAACATGCAGCCAAGCGAACCGGAAAGCGAGAGGAAATAGTCAATACGGGAGACCATGCTCGCGTACATTACGTCATACGATAGAAAAGATCGATCGTAGCGCTGTGCCAGGAAAATTTGGTTCGGCCCAATCACATAAACTGAGAAATGCAGAATCCAACGCCGTTATTGAATAAAGATAACTATACTAGTAATAAATGCACGTATTTAAGAAAGAAAATAACGAAGGAGTTATCGAAAGGTCTTGAGCAAGAGTCAACCAAAAAGGGTGGAGAGTAAGCGTAACTTTTTCAAGATTTTTTGGACAAAAATTTAATATAAATACAGGTAGGAGAAAATCTGTAGTGGATGATATGGTAGTAGATCGTAAACAGTTATACTCCTATTTTAGAACTCGAAAGCTTCTGCCTTGAACCACCCACGAGGAAGAAGCTCTTCAACGCAAAATTAGCAAAATTTTTTCAAAACCACGAAGATGACATTGTCCTCAGCAGCCTGCGGCTGGATCATACAAGACTCACTCATTCGTACCTGATCAACAGAAGTGCACTGTGTGTAGCGTCACACTTTCCGTCTCCCATATCATCATTGACTGTCCTTTGTACTTCTCACTCGGATTATCTCTCAACCCTCTTCCTCACTTCCCCTTCTCTTCAATGATGAATACTCCTACCGAACTAATCTAATCTTGTTCTTAGGAATGTCTAGTCTCTACTTCATGATAACTTTCTCTCCCACGTGCTTCTAATCTTAGTTGCTGCACATAGCACGTTAATTTAGATTAATAATAATGATAATAATATATTTCCATAATTTAATAACGTATACACGTGTAAATATACACATACATATATATATATATATATATATATATATATATATGTATATTCAAAATATACTTGATAAATTAAATGTTTTTACGGTTGCAATTGTCTAAATAAATGACCGTCCCCGAACCTCGTTTATTACGAACGAGTATGAAATAATTAATAATTTCAAAAAAATAATGATAAAAAAAAATCAATGTAAAACGGTTAATTTAATAAATAATCAGGAAATTAACTTTACAACAACTGCGAATGAAATTATAATCGATGTTTGCGCGCTGGTTTATTTCTTGCGTATTTGCCCGTTGCTGTTGACGGTTCATTAACCATGTTTAAATCGAAATTATAGAAAAAGAGAGGTATAGGAAAATACAGTAAAAAAATTACACACATACATAAAAATTAATATATATATATATGTACATATATATATATATTCATACATATATATAGTACTTTTTCAATCAATAAATGAACATATATATTTATAAATGTTTGTATGCACGAATGTAGAAACTGCGAAATTCAGTTAAGAGTCGGTTATCAAACGTCGTGATAATTTTTTTTTTTTTTTAAATTCTTATTTAGATTTATCTCCGACCGCGAGATTAAATTAGTTTATTTAATTAATTTCGTAATTTTAACCAAAAATGTTTTTATTTATTAATTTTTGTTTCTACATGAGTAGAGGTCTGATTTTATTCTGTAATAATTTAAATATCAGCACGGAGTTAAACGCGTAATTCTGTTTTATATTACGTTAATTGAAATGACGGAATGTTCGTCTCATCGTATTTCCGAATAATTACAATTCGTTTATTAGAATTTCAATTTAACATATTTAATAACCGACTGTTCTAATTTCGTATCGGCGATTTTAATAATAATTAGTTGTTTTTTTTTAAAAAATATATTTACGTTCGACAGTTTAATTCTGGTAAGATTAAATTTGAACGTCGAAGGACCGGAAGAAACTAATAAAGCGATAATTATCTCGCCAAAGAGTGCTGAGCGCTGTATGAACTGTAGAATATAGAGTAGCGAACTACGGAAGCGATTAAAAATCGATTTAATGAATAAACTATTAATAAAATGCGTATATAAAGGAAGTGATCAGCTAATTAACTACCGAAAATAAATTTAAAATGTGAAAAGAACATAACCAGTTATTTTTTCTCGTTTTGGCTCCTTTTTAGCGCGATAAAATTATTTTCAAAAAGAAATTTTATTGACTTTAAGCATTTACTCCGTCCGAATAATAATGTACACTAAGTTTTATCAATGAATACATTTATCTATATACTTTCCGATAATACGGATATACGCCTACTTTTGGTATGTACATACACGATTGGATGATGCAGTGGAACGAATGGCTACAACAAAATGGAATTGGACTGGCCACATTGTTCGAAGAGAAGATAATAGATGGTCAAAGAAGAAAAAAGAAGAAAATAAGTATATTTTGATTAATTAAATTTTACCAAGAAACGAATAACTTATATAATATACCAGCGTTCTATAATAAAAAATTTCTTAACCGATAAACTTAATAATAGTTTTTTAAAAATATACATAATTAATACTTATAAACATTCATCGCTTAATGAAATTTACAGGAAAAATTAAACCTGCAACGTGTAATTCATAAGTAAATTTTAAACACAATGGTTAAAATAATTTATAAAATTTAAAGAGAAAAGAATACAAAAATATATCAAATAAAATTTATCTATAATATCATCGAATTTTAAACCTAATCTAGTAGGATATGTTTAACTCGTCTATGTTTATATTTTTTATACCTGTGTCGTAGAGACTGAAAATCGTAGTTTCTACATTGACATTTTTGTCAGCAGACATTATGCATTAAAAAATTTTAAGGTCCTGTTTTTTATTATTTCTTGTATATAGGGATAGTTTAAAATGTCAGGCATTGTTTTAATGGGCGTGTATCTGGATTTGTTCAACACTATTCTTAGGTAATGATTTTGTAATCGTTGTAATTTGTTTATATTACTTAGGCAGGTGTTCGACCATACAGGACTAGCATAAAGAATTTTAGGTTGAATTACCTGATTATAAATCAAAAGCTTGTTCACCGGTAATAGCGTAGATTTCCTATTAAATATTGGAAACAGCACATTCATTTTTTTTATGTCCCCTGTAGATACACTCGTTAATATGTTTAGTAAAGCTTACTATCTAATGTTAGACCGAGATAATTTACTTCAGATTTCCAGTCTAGGTACTCATTATGAATTCGAACAAAGTCATTTATAGCGGGTTTACGCTTTGTGAAAATAATAGTCTCTGTTTTACTATCGTTAATTTTAATTTTCCACTTATGAAAGTATTTGGTTGTTAATTGTAGCGGTTAATCTGTTGCTAATCGTATCAATACGGTATGATGACGTCGGCAGAGCAGTATCATCAGCATATAAATTAACATCAACTTTTTTAATTGTACTACTATCATTTATGTAAATAATAAAAACAAGAATGGACCAAGGATGCTGCCCTGAGGTACTCCTGCCGATGCATATCTGACTTTATCTGATTTTTAATTTTCACATAAAATTTCCCGTTATGTAAATATGATTTAGTCGTGGAAACTACTTGATATGGAAAACCGTATTTTATTAATTTATACAGAATTCTATCGTGCCAAGTAGTGTTAAAAGCTTTTTCAATGTCTAGCAGAGTGCGGTTATTTTTTTATTAAAATTATCAGTAATTAGATCACAAATTTCTTACTAGCTGCGTGGTAGTGTTTAAATTCGGTCGAAAACCGAATTGAAACTTATTAAGAATACCATTTAAATCGCTATGTTTTCTAAATCTAATGAGTAATATTTTCTCAAAAATTTCGCTAATGTTACTGAGCAGACTAACAGGTCGTATATTTTTCATCAAGGAAGCATCCTTGCCAGGTTTAGGAAGAGGTACAATTAAGGACAGTCTCCACGACAGAGGGTAGTAGCACAAACGAATGCAGGAATTAAATAACACTGTGAGCGGATTTTACAGTGGCGGCCGATGGACTTAAAAAGGAAACAGGGAAGGCCAATGACGCGGTGGCACAATGATATAGCAAAGATAGCTGGGAAAAATTAGTTGAGGAAAGCACAGGACAGAAGTGGATAGATAAAGGCTTATCGTGATATATATATACATGTATGTAAATACACATTTTCTAGATGCGTATATACATAATACATGTATATAAGTTTAGAAATAATTGTGAAGTTATATATACACTTGTATAACTTCACAAAATAAAATATGTAATGTCGTGGTTGCGTAGTTCCTAGAGTGCTCAAACTTTAGGGTTGGGCGTTCGAAATCAACACGCGACATAGAAAGTGTCCACGTTTCATCGCCATAGATAATTACCGAGAGTACGCATTTATTAAAAGTTTTTCTTTTCAGACTGACTGGAATCTCCTTATTTTGTAATATATTTTGTTAGTTTAAAACTAAGGAAACTTGACTATACGGGTTATTTGATGCGAGGGTATCGAAATACTAGCTACTGTAAACAATACTGATTAGTCTCACAGTAGAAGGAGTCGTTTTATTGACCACAGAAGAACGTGGTTAACTTGTAATATCTGAAAATGTATGGCTGTTACCGAGACTGAAAGCCTTTTTCACCGTCACGATACACCCGTAAAAATGTATCAAAGAGCTGGAGGATGTAGACGTCTGAAGACGGCTCGAAAAGAAGAAAACGAAACAAAATTACAAAAAATTTAATAGTTTCCTCTGTCGCGAATTACCATTACGGGATTCTTACGATACCGATTAACCGCTAACGTGTAAATTGACGAAATTGAGTCAGCCCAGATCGACATAAAAGAAATCGACTTAAATAGAAGGAGATAAATAATGCGAATCCCAACTAATCTTCGTCCACTTCTATACGTATCCGTACGTATTGTAGATCCGTCGATTATACGCGAAATTCGCCAGAAAATACAGTTGGAACGTAGAGACAAAATAAAATTTCAACGCTAGCCATTAAACTACACTGCTAGTTAGAGATAGACAGTCTTGGAGGGGAAATACCGAGATTCAACCGCGAGAAAAGTAAGAAGGTATACGGAATAAGCCAGATAAATATACGTCTTCTTACTTTCCGGTGAAATTACGGTTAGCGTTTTTGAAGATAATCTTTTTTTTATATATATATATATATATATATATACATCGTAATACGCAATAGTACTCGCACAAAAGCATCGCTTGTTGTATACAGCTTATATACGCAGGCGTAGAGTATACTTTTTTTTAACCGGCATAATAAAGCGGTTTTATCTCCAGTTCTATATCATATAAATATATATATATATATATATATATATATATATATATATATATATATATATATATATTCCCCGCCTGTATGAGATATTTTAAAAGAACGATGCCCAGTAAAGTGAGAAGGGAGACAAGAAAAAAAAAAGATTTAAAGAAAACGACCGCAGAATACGCCCGGATTTGTCAAACTCCCAGCGACGAAGCGTGAACGCTAAAGACACTGTGTATTATTATAAAATACTCAACCGAAGAAGTAGTCAGTCAGTCGACCAGTATTATATAGATAAGGCTGGAAAGATTATTATTAAAATGGCTACGATAGACTTTAAGCCGGAGTGTAGTTAAAGCCGACGAAGATAAACTAAATAAGAAGGTGGAAGATGAATTTTCTTCTTTAAACTAAAAATTTAAACTAAAAACAGAAAATTAATTAAAATGAATAAAAAATAAAAAATCGAAAAGTAATATTTTTAATAGAAATTAACTAGATCGACGAAAACGGATTTTTTACATGGCACGCGCGACCTCTCCGTAATACGTGGACTGTACGAAAGTGGCGATTTTTTTTCAATAAGAGCACATTTATGTGAAATGTCTCGATTTTAAAAATAGTTATTATAAATTCAAGCAGCCAGGAATGTAGGGGTTTATTAAAAAATAAAAAAAATTTATAATACAAAAAAAAAAAATGGACAGAATTTATAAAAGGAATATAAAATGGAAATACAAAAACATAAAAAAAGACATTACGTA
This sequence comes from Coronaproctus castanopsis, assembly GCA_032883995.1. Classification (NCBI taxonomy): domain Eukaryota; kingdom Metazoa; phylum Arthropoda; class Insecta; order Hemiptera; family Monophlebidae; genus Coronaproctus; species Coronaproctus castanopsis. The sequence goes on along the minus strand of CM065053.1, from coordinate 238,182,758 downwards.
ATTTAGATGTACAAAAATTCAACGATTAATTTTTATGAAGAATTAAAGGAGTATATTGTTAACTTTATTTTTATATTGTACGAATATCTGAAAATTATTTTTATTATTTTTATTTTAACGGCCATTGTGTTTTTGTTTAGGTCTATAAAAATTTTATATCGTTTAATGTTTTTATTAATTTTTATTTATCTTCATTTTTATTTCGCCCGCTTATTGTATTATCGTTTACGTCTAAAATTTTATATTGCCGATTGTTGATATTGTTGTTTACCACATTCGCCATCGAATTGTTTACAAATTCTGTTTTATCACTTTGATAATTTTTGATAGTATCTGAGTAATAATTTTTACATTTTATATTTTTACAAATTCGTATATATTTTTTTTTATTTTTTCATTAACCGAAAAGCTTTTTGGTTTTTCGAAAGAAAAAATTGTATAACTCCCTTTTTCTTGTTTATTATTATTATTTTTTTTTTAATAAAAAAAAAATCCGTTATTTATAAAATAATCCGATAGCACGTAGTCGACAAATCTGCAATACAAAAATTTACACGGTAAAAATAATTATATTAAATAGACGGAAAATAAAAACTTCCGGTCTAGTATAAAAGTTGATTAAATAGTGTAATATACTTTTTAAAACTATTCAACGAAATTGATCGTCGAATTTAGTAACTTTCTTTTAAAATAGCCGAAAATGTTTGTAGTCCTTTCCGTACGTATATAAATAAAAATTTAGTCAATCCGTTTGTTGTTTATTTATTTATTAATAACGAACACGATTAATCTTTGCACATAAAATATTACTCGACATTTTTATCGTTTCATCGATTTAACTTTCATAATGTGGAAACATTCACACGCCTATAATCCCCCGAAGGACGTCGAAGTAGATTCCGGAAGCTAAGAATTTTTTCTAATTCTACCTTATAAACGTACGACTGAAAGAAAGGATTTCACGTTATTAATACGCTAAAAGAGAATTCATTACTTCCTATGGGTGTAGTGGAGGAGACGACTATAAGACAAAAAGCGGACTACGCTGGAAGTTGTACGACAGGACGAACAGAACATAATTAGCGATCTATTACCGTAGAAAAAATTGTTTCACACGACCATTATCTCGTTGATAACGATAGGCGTGTACGACTTCGACCGATACTTAGGAAAAAAGCTAACTTCCTGTTAAACAAATACGTCGTTTAATAATGATAACAATAATGATAATAATACTAATAATAATGATAATAACAATAATAATAATAATAATAATAAAATGATCGTAATCGTACCGGAATGAACACAAAAGGTGATGTGAAAACTAGCGGAAATGTCAGTATTCGGAACAAAAAAAAAATAAAAAAATAAAAAAATATCCGGAACCGAAAGGGAAAGTATCGCAAAACTACTAAAATAAACGACTTAAAATTTCCCGATTTTAGACAATTATAGAGACTTTAAATAGTTTCGGGATACACGAGAGCTGATCAATAAGAAAAATTAAAGTTCATTTATAGCGTCGAGAAAAATGCGATGTTCGTAATGGTGTCTTAACGTAGAGTCTAAGTCTTCCTGTTTCCAACCAGCACATGGCGAACGCTTTAACTTAAGTGGTTCTCAAGATATAGACATTTGAAAGAAGGTTTTTTCGACATTTCACGTTCGGTAATAACGAGATAGGTAAAAACGATTTTAATATTTAAAATTGCACGGTATACAGATATATATATATATATATAATATATAATATATATACACGGTCAATAGCAAACATCGAGAAACTGGATACAATTAAAGATTATTAAATTATTTCGTGATGGTTCATTCGATCTCGCTACGTTTTGTTGTTAGACAGCGTGGAAGAATTAACGTTAAACACGAAACTAATCGATACGAAGCTATAAAAGTGCGATTTCGTCGGAGAACACTCCGAATGGTCAGAAGTTCGCATAGACATATTCCATAATGATTCTAACAAAGAAGATTGTATTATAAAGAGGTGGGTATCATAAGAACCGGTAATTCTGTAAATTTTTTAACAAGATTGATTTGCGAGTTTCTTCTAAAGCCAAACTGATCATAAAGCTTCTACTTTATTTACTATTATTCTATGCAGTATTTTGACTAATATCTTCGACGCGTGACTTATTACGTTTAATGTTCTAAAGTTTGTTTGATTTTTTGTTATTTTTGGTATTGCAATTATTTTTCCCGCGATAAAATCTGATTCTGCACGGTCTCATTCTTATATATCTTTTTTATTAACTTGTATTCCTGCTGCTTTTATTAGTTCAATCGGAAAACTGTCTACACCTGTTGGCTTATTATTCCTTATTTTTTTTTTACAGCTTTATCATATTCGCTTCTTAGTATTTCGTTTTCTTCATCATCTTGCCTCGTTATCTTTTATTTGTACAATTCCTAAACAAGATACAATTCTTCTAAATACGCTTTCCATCTTTGAGCGTTTTCGTTATTTTCTATTGATAATTTACCGTTTATATCTCTAATATTTGTTGATTTATATCCGGATTTAACAATATTTTTTATTTTAATAGTTTATATCCCATAGAATTCTGTTTCTATTTCATTATATTGTCTACTTAACCAATTTTTTTTTTGTTAACTTACACATTCGATTTATTTCGTTTCTGATCGCATTGTACTTCATTTCATCTTCTGGCGATTTACCATGTTTGCATTTTCGTCTTTCATCGATGTTTTGTATTATTTCTTCGGAGATTCACGGTTATTTTTGTATGTAGCTTATTTTCTCCAGTTCGATATCTTCATCTCTGAGTGATGTTAAAGATTTATTCAGTTGTTCTTCAAATTCTCTTGCGATAATTGGATTTGCAAATTTAATCGTTGTTTCACCAACGTTTTCCATTTCAGTCTACACTTCATCATTACCAGATTATGATCTGAATCTATGTCAGCTCAAGGATAAGGTTTAAATTTTCTTTTACCTGATTTTTAAATCTTTATTTGACTATTACGACATCGATGACTATGCTCAGCTAGAGATGAGCATAATCGTAATTTCTTTAAAAACCGTCGTGTATAGTAGAAAATCAACCAACCCGAAATAAAAATAATTTTAAAAAAGTTACAAAATATAAAGGCTCCGAGTTGACCGACATAGCTTTTCAAAGCGTAAAATAGAAATGTAATATTTCTGTACATGCATACATATATATATGTATCACATAATATTATGTATGTATATATACGTAAAACTGAAGAATGGACTGGGGCAGTCTGAAGAAGTATTTAAATCGTGGGGTGGGGGATATCTTTAAAAATAAGAAAACAAAGAAATTAAAGACCGGAAAAAGGTAATTACGAAAATGATGCAGGGGTTAGTGAAAAGAAAGAATACAAATAAACGAATTTAAATGTAACGGATAGTAAAGTGCATCTACACATCGAACTGAAAACGCATACATACATATAATAAATATATATATATATAAAATATAAATTTTAAATATTTTTAAACGATGAAAATCACCGATTAAACGACCCGAATGTACATGACTATTAATGAAAAAATGCTGGTCGATAAGCGTATATAATAACATTTAAAAAAAATAGAATGAAACGGATGGTCATCCGATTGTTTTAATTCGTCACGTGATCCATTTTCTCGGTTGAATAGCCATCGACATGATGGGTTTAGTTTAGTTCAGTTCAGCTCAGTTCAGTCCAGTCCCGATTTATTTTAGTTTAGTTTATTTTAGTTTACGGTCATTAACGAACGTTCAAAAAAATAATAATAATATCCGTCCTACCATTAGGTAAATTTCTTTAATACAATAGATAACGTTTAACGAGATAATTTAACTTTTGTTTGTTTTATCTCGTTAAACAAAATCATTCTGTACGCGAACGTAAAATACGTCTCGATAAAAGAAACGTAATTCGTTCCGGTACGGAAGTAACCGATTCGCGGCGCTTCTTAATTCGCGAATAAATCCGAAATAAAATACTTTTTAAAGTTTTTACGTCCGGAGCGACGATATAATATACAACATTCGAGATGGTTTAATAAAGAGACCGGCTGTGACTTTCCGATAGCCTAGTTAGAACTGCGTGCAGAGGTGTCCCCCCATCACATTACACATCTACTATAGGTTGCGAACTTCTGTGTGTGCATGCCCGGTAGTGGATTTTACTCCGATCGTATTTAGTCTATATTAATAATTCTATTGGTAAGCGAAACTACGTGCTTTTAATATCTATATGTTTGAACTGATTTTATCCAAGAGAGCGTATCTGCAACTTTAGAAAATGTTCCAAGGAAGACGGGACTTTTTCTTTAGTTCGCTCTTATTTTATTCGTAATAATTCGCCGTTTACGTATCGATTGCTTTCACTATCTAGAGTACCATTCTGTAAGTCGAGAAACGGTATATATAATTTGAAAATTGGTAATTTGGATAATTATTATATTTTCTAAATAAACAACAAAAAAAAATAGTTAAAAACGCTACATTTTTTAATATATAAAAAGATCGCAAAGCTTTTCGGCTATTAAGCCATTATCGAGTGAACGTAAAAAAAGAATCTATGAAATTTATAAAAAACATAAAAGAAGAAAACAAAAAATTAAATAAAAATAATACTTCATTTATTATTATTATTATTATTATTATTATACGGGCACCGGCTGCACTAACGGGCCATATGCGCCCACAATTTTACTGTGGTCCTAGATCTGATTTAAGAGTCTCAGTGAATCCAGGAACAGGAACACATTATGAATATGGTCAGTAGATTCAAATAAAAGTTGAGGTAAAGAAGGAGGAAGGCTGTGCTGGATTTTTGATGTTGTGAGAGCATGACAGGATGTTAGGTATGAGCAGTTGAGACATTTGGCAAAAGGGACAGAGTGGCGGGTCTGTGCCATGAAGAAGATAGGAATGGGTAAGGTTTGGATATACGGAGTCTTGTAAGGATAACATTTTTCTTTCTTGTTTGGAAAGGAAATGGCAGTTGGGATAGTGGATTAGGTTTGATTAAAAGGAGGTGGTTTTGTTCATTAGACTTCCGTGCACGACACCAAGATTTAGTTACGAGAGATTTCAGGAAAGCTTTAACGTCACTATAGAGAGAGAGGCGAGCGGAAATGTGTGGAAGCAAAGACGCCTCTCTGGCAGCTCGGTCGATAGCCTCATTTCCAGGAATACCGATGTGGCTGGGAATCCAAATGAAAGCTATGGAAACTTGAGATCTAGTAAGGAAGTCACGGACAAGCAGAATGCGTTGTAGAAGTGCATTATCCGTATATAGGTTGTGGAGAGACTTTAAAACATTGAGTGAATCAGAAAGAATAAGGAATTTAGAAGAATCATTTAGATGTACAATATTACACACACTAAAAAACAAAAGAACAGCGAAGTGAAAAAACAGTTATAAAATAGTCTGATAGCGAATGTGGTAAATAATATAATCGACAAATCAACAATATCAAAATTTATACATAAACAATTACGCTAATTAACTAGAAAAATTTAAAAACTTTGAAATATAAAAATTGAATAAATTTATTATATATATGAAAACAAGGGAGAACGCCTACACGATATACGGATGGAATCAAAGAATTGCTAAACATTACATCATTCCAGCAAGCGGTTCGATATGCAGAGGACCGAAACATATGGCGGACGCAGTTGCATAAAATCAAGGTTTCATAGTGTCACGATGCTCGGATCGAGCCTACGATGAATAAAAAGAAGATATATGTATATATATATATATATATATATATATATATATATATATATATATATATATATATGTATATAATATGTAATATATCTTAGAACTAATTGTTCGTCGAATTTAATAAATTATTTTTATCTCGTTCTTTTTATAATTTCCATTTTTCCAATATTTCGTTATAATGTTTTTCTCTATGTAAAATTTTTATAATTTCCGTTAATATTGATTTTATACTTTAATTCTTTACGATGTTTTCCACGAATAATGATTTTTCATCCTTGTTCGTATATACGAATTTAGAAATGTTTTTTAAATCTTATTTCGAATTATCTGCCCCTGTTTCGGTTACGTATTCTATTTCACAATCGGTTACAGTTTAATTTATATCGATTTTTTTTCCCCATATATTTCTATCTTCTATCAATTTAGCGATTATTTTTTAAAAACCGCCACAATCCCGACTGTTCGAATTTTTCTTTCGACCATATAAATATTCCAATTTAATTTAACGCTTCGGTAGAACATTATTTTAATTTTTTTTACAAATTACACTTAACGTACGGAATAAATAAATAAATAAATATAAAAATATAAAATAATATTTTTCCTATAATACCGATTTCTAAATGATTATAAATGATTTTTACAATACGAATATTTTTAGAAAAGAAATATCGACTAAATGACGGATAATTAAAAAAGTTCACGACGACGCTACACGATTTATTAGCGATATCGACGTAATTTCGTTAATCTTAATTATGACCGCCGAGCTGCGGACAATGTACAGTCCGGTATATTACAGATCAGGACAATATCAACCCCAGCACTGATTTGCTCAGATTCGGTAGCGACATTAAAAGTCATATCCGATTTTCACAATGAGAAGCGACACGCTAATAGCTAAGGGAATAGTCAAGCTTCGAGAATAAATAACGTTCCTCCTGGAAATGTACTGGCCGAAATAGCGGCCAAAGAAGAAGACGCTATATCCTGTTCTTGACATTCAATACTTGAAAATTCCGTTTAATTAAATGACCATACGATCTTCAGACCACGTCGAGATGAAATAGTCATGAATAGGCTCCGACTCGACTCTGGCCACCTTTTGTAGAAGAAACCGGATATGTAATACGTGTAAAATTAATCATTAATCGTATCCTTACAGAATATCCTCAATTTCATTCTATTAGATCCGTACCGAAATTTAGATCCTATTTAACCGAAATATTTACCGATGATATATCGAAATTAATCGCATTTCTTCATAATTACAATTTATACACTTTGATATAAAAAAACCGCATTTATCCGCGCCTCTAGGCAAATCGATAAGTATTTACTTTGTAGAATAAATTATTTATTTTACAGGTATGCCAACAAGCTGGCCAAAAGGAAAATTTTTTTTACGAACATCGCGAAATGGGTGAACGTGAATTAATGAAAATAAAGAGTACCCCGATAATACGATCATCAGCTTACGTAATATACGAACTTTGCCGATTAAAACATCGGTTTTTAATTTAATTATTCTTACTTCGTACATTTGTTTATTTTTATATATTAAGGAAATTAAATGTAATCTATTTTTCAACTTAATCGCACGCTTTTTTAATAATTGTTTTTCTTTTAATTGTGTAGCGGCGGCTGTTAGAAGTAAGGTACGCCATAGAGCCCAGCTAACCCAAAGCGCAATGATCCGTTTGAATAGAATCTGGATCGAGTCCGCAGTTAGTGAAGCTGTTAAAGTACGAATAGTAAACTCCTCATTTTCTCGATGTTTCTTCACAGACCTGGTCAGTAAGCAATGCCGACGCAGAAAACATGTTGGATTACCTCTCGCACATATGGTACACCTAGGTCGCGATGCAGGTTGTCATTACGCATGTACCATGGCGCATTTGTTATAATTCTTAATATTTTTGACTGACATCGTTGAATCGTGTTAATATCAGACACCGATGCTGTACCCCAAAGGGATATACCGTAGGTCCACACCGGTCTGATAACTGCGTTATACAGCAATAATTTCGATTTGAGAGGTAACTCGGAATGTCTGCCCAGGAGCCAGTACATCTTTCTCAGTTTTATGTTTATTTCTTTGACCTTCATCTTAATGTGTGTTTTCCACGTCATTCGTCGATCAAGCCACATCCCCAAATACCGAGCTTTACTTTCCTGTGGAATAAGACCATCAAGATAAACGGGTGGGCATGTATCGCGTCTATTTGTGAACGTGACATGTACTGACTTCAACGGGTTGACCTTAATTCTCCACTGTCGTGCCCATTTTTTTAGGTGATTTAAACCGGCCTGTAATTTTTCCGACGCCGCTATCGGATCGTTGTCGCTTGCAAACAATGCTGTGCCATCAGCGAATGCTGCAACCTCAATGTTGGTTTTAACTGGGAGGATGTGGTGACCATTATCTAATGGCAAACTTGATTAACGCTTGTAAACGTTCCTATAACTGTCACATATTTGCAGAATACTGAACCGGCATTTATCTTCTCCTACAAATTTTTCTTTTCTCATCAGGATATATTCCGTAGTATAGTAGTAATATTGCGATCCTCAAGCATCGCGTGAGCAAGGTATTTCAATGTCGAGCATATCATTTTTCTTTTCTAATCGTCCGTCTTTTTTTTCCGATCAAACGGAATTTTAACCATCGTCGGTAAGGCCAAAACTCGAAGGGTTCTAATTCGTTATAATTGATAGCCGACGAGATATTCCATCTCGGAATTTTCCTCGTATAAGGAAAAAATCATGGAGGAAAATCATCATCGTCGTCCTATTGTTCGTTGCCGAACATCGTGACTACCTCATTTTATTTTTGATTTAGTTTTAAACGGGTTAGCGTACAATATAATTTTAATAATTAGTGCACACGTCGAAAATTAAAATGTTGAATATATCTTTTTAATATGAACATTTTTTCAACGATAGAGTTTGTTTCAAACAATAATAATGTTCAACAATATCGGATTTTATATTTTTACGCTTTCTCAATTGTAATAATTTGATTACATTTACGCGTGATAATAAAATTAGGCGCAATGTTTCGAACAAGTATTTATTTCTTTACTACGTTATGTATATTTGATGAAAAGTAAATTACCGGATAAATCGAATATTCTTTAATTATTTATTTATTCGGTCCCCTCTAATAATTACATCGTCTTCCTCTCATCCCGTAAGCTTGAATTGAAATGGAATTACATATATTACTGTTGTGAAAGTAATCGATAACATTTATATAACGCATATTTAAATATACGTATATGTTTATGCACATATAGACACACACACACACATATATATATATATGTGTGTGTGTGTGTACATACACAATTGTAGGTCACGCAATTGGCTATTTTACGATTATATGATTTTTTAGGCTTATATAAATTCATATATTATGTAAGACGAAAAAAAATCAGCACGCTATTGCGTAATTAAAAACAGTTTTTCGAAAAGATTTTTTTTTTTTTCAGAAAAAAAAAAGTTTTTTTAAACGACAGAATGAATAATCAGAATTCGAATAAATTTATGATCGATAATCAAAATAGTTGTACTACATTTTATCCTTCTACCAAAAAAGCGCCTATTTCATTCGGCGAGCTAGTTTTAAACACAACAATTACGCGGGCAAAATAAATTTCGACGAATATTATTTAAAACCAATCGAATTAAAAATTATTTCACAACGAAACAATCGAAAAGGAGTTTTAAAATTGAAAACAACTGATAGTTCACTAATGATAAATAGAAACGTTAAGAAAAAATCAATAAAAAATCAATTGAAAATTAGTTAAATCACTAATATTTATTTTCTTAAGGAAAACACAAAGCTTTTCGGCATTTACGCCATTATCAAGTGAAAACTTTAAAAAATCATAATTTTAAAAATATAAATTAAATATAATTACTTAAAAATATGTGATGGTAATTGTGAAAATATGATCCAAAAACGATGTCTGCTTCTGTCGGTCTATTTTTTTGATTTGTTGAAATTTAATATCAATATATTTGTTTATTAATTTAGTTTTTTTATATTAATTTTTTCTTCAATATTATTTTCCTGATTCTGTAAAAATTGTATACTGTTGGAATTTTAAATTTTTCATTTACTATTACGATGTATGATGTCCAAACGTAAAATATAAAATATAAAATATAAAAATATACAACCACAAAATTTAAAAAAAAAACACACAATTTTACAAATAAAATGAAAATAAATATTAAAAATCTGATAATGACCGTGATGAACAACACAATCAACTATCAATATATAAAATTTACAAAACAATAGCCAGATAATAATTTAAACATTGAAAAATACTTATATTATATAATAAAAATTAATAGCCAGTAAAATTACAACATATTTTACAATATACCTTTTAAAATTAATTCTTCATCAAAATTTACCATTGAATTTAATAAACTATTTTTATTTTTATCCCTTTATTTTATAATTTCCATTTTTTCAAGTAGTTTTCTTTATTTGTAGTGTTTTTCTATATGTAAAATTTTATAATTTAGATTAATATTATTTATTTATATCAACAATTAAAGACATCAAGACGTTTGAAATGTTTTCTATACAGTACGTATAAACATTTAATGCCGACAATATTTCATAAATACCGGTTGACGCAAATGTTTCAATTCGAAAAATATTTATAGAATTATCTATATTCTACGTCATTTATACGGCGAAAGTGATTACGGCATTAAATCGTACGCACCACTTTTCCCGACATGCTGCCTTTCTCGTAGCTGCAAGTTTTTGTTTCATTCCATCGGGACACCTTACGTCGGTTTGTATATCTTTCTGGTATTGGCTGTCTTCTTCTTCTGGTGCCGTATCCTCGATGGATGTTAGCGATTATCTTTTTGCTTTCCAAACTATCGGCTAATTTCCGCAGTAAGTAAATCCTGTCCATTCTTTCGCATTATTCGATCATGTTTTTCTTCTCCTTCCTTTTTCCCGTTTTCCAGTTCAATTATCAATTGTAACATATCTGCTATTTCTCAATATGTGTCTCCGAAGTAAGCTATTTTATTTATAGTTCTTTCTAACTGTAATCCTTTATTTAGCCGTTTCTCAGTATTTCCGCATTTGATACTTTGTCCGTCCGTGGAATCTTTAACATTCGACTATATAGCCACATCTCGAATGATCTTAATCTATTTAACATCGATTTTTTGTTCGTCCAAGCTTCCACTTTTCGTATAGTAATTTCATGTAGAATAGTATATTTTCCTTGTTATTATATATTCAAAAAATTTTGCCGCATTCCTGTCAATTTTCGTTAATAAAAGCGGACTTCCGCTTTCGCATCATTCAATATCGACTCATTTGTTCCATGTGCTGTGCAATCTAAAGCCTCCCTAAAAAGTTAAAACCCGTTCATCCCGACACTTTTAGTCATAAACTCGAAATGTAAATATACATTGTTTATCTACTCGTCCATCTTTTTATTTCATCCAAAATTTTGTTTATTCGTATTTACATTTATTCATATACATTTATTTACGACTATATATAACATCTTGTATATAATTCTATTGAACGATACCTAATATCGTCAATTGTAACGTACCTATAATTATAATTACGTAGCGCACCTATACATATATATATATATATAATATTTAAGACTACTTAAAATTGGTCAAACTTTTCGTAATGGATAAAAACTGTTTGTGAAAGCAAAAAAAAAAAAAACCCGATATATATTAGATTGTCTCGTTGAAATGTTTCAAAATGATTAGAATCCGTTTAACTCGATCGTTACCGTATCTTCTATCGAAGACGAAAGGTGCGCGGCTGATCCTGATTACGTTCGGTCCATATTTTTGTCATTTTTCAACTGGTCCAACAACGTTTTCAATTAAATTGCTTCTTGTCAAAGCCAATAAAGTTCCGCCTGTAATTGATAGTTTCTCCATCTCGACGGTTGATATTCGGTGTCTGGCGAAAATAACGGGAAAACTTTCCAAAAGTCTAACGTCGACCGTCAGCACACAACCTATCGATATAACTTCGTTAAACAGCTATCGATATCACGTTAAAGAGCAGACGATATTCGTCTAGGATGAAACAATTTTTTTCTTTGTTTTCGACAAGCACAATACACGCGCGCTTCGGATGGTTTTTTCCGAGGGAAGCGAATTAGGAACTAATTGACAGGCAACGCGTGAAGACGTAGTAACTTATAGAGAGAGAGAGAGACAGACGACGTTTTCGTGTGATCAATCATCTTTCGCCGAAAAAAACCCTCATTATTATTATTATCATCATCGTCATCATCGTTATTATTATTATTATTATTATTATTATATTAGTTGTTACGTGATACTATTACAACAATTTACTACTACTACTACTACTAATGATAATAATAGTAATATTAAAGATACTGTCGGAAAATGATATTCATCGCCTGGATAAAACAAAAGCGTTCCTGAAAGTGGAGTTCAATTTTAATATTACAGTTATAGGAAATGCGACTTGAAAATTTCAAAGGAAACGCAACAATAATAATAATAATAATAATAATAGACGATAACGATGACAATAAAGGATAAAAATGGGAAATTGGACCGTATAATAAACAAAAGGTCGCGAAGAATAGCAGCCCCGGTGTAGGAAATTTATAACGACCAACCAGGGGACAACTATGTATACATATATTCATACAAACACACATTGCCGAAGATACCTGGAACTATTTCCTTATGTTACAAAGAAATTTTACTACCTTCATTCCGGTTAAGATATTTTATACTGGACGAAACATTAACATGTAACAACTTTTCCCTTTAAGGAAAAATGTATATATATATATATAATATATATAATATATATATATATATATAATATATATATAATATTATATGTATAAAGAAATGATCGTTCCCGTAGGAAGATGAACACGCGCTTGGAGATAAGGTATATATAAAATTAAGGATGAAACTATTTGTGCTTTCGTAACGAAATAACCCGAAATATGTCAACGTCGACCTGGACGACGTCTGTACGAAGCTCGAGTTTACGCGCAATCGTTTAAAATAATTCAACATTCAGTTGTTCGAAATTTAGCGAGATAAATCTTTCGTAAAAATCGCGGTACTTTTGCAAACTGCGTGACGAAATGTACATACTAGCCAACGTCATTTTGTACAAACAATCTTTACATCGTCGAATAATAATTCTTACAATACTTACTGGGGCGTGTTAAGCCGACTAAATTGAAAAACCTATTAGCCGTGGAATAATATAGGACGGATGTTAGTTGCTGACGTAGATGGAACTAACTAGTGCCCAGCTACACGATGTTCGACACCCGGTGTATGCCAGTAATCGAAAAAGAGGTTTGTTCTTTTTCCCGATACAACTATAACAATCTAGGAAAATGATACGATGGAAATTGGAAAGAACAGACAGTAAGAGGTAAGAAAATCCTTTAATCAGATAAAGAGAACGATCTGTGGAATAAGGCTATCCGAGTGCAAGGACGATTACGGGAAAATTCGGCTAACAAATTTCGATAACGTATACGTTTCAAGTTCACGGTAAAAGACCAGTTGGAAATCCAAAGCAAAAAGATGGCATAAACAAGGACGAATGTTGGAGATGTCGGTATTTCTTCAGATCCGGCAAACAATCGAATTGGATGGAAACGATCTATTTACATGGCAGACCCCGCGCCAACGAGAATTCCTTGATTGTAGACTCGTCCGTAAGGTAATTTAATAATTTTTTCGGCTTTCGCCTTATCTATTTAACGTGCGCAATGGGAAAACCGATCGTATGAAAATTACATCTAAAAGAGTGTAAACGAGATGTAAGTCCATCGCATATGTTTCGCGGATGATGATATTGCTCTATTAGAGGAATCGGATAAAAATACAGATAGAATGCTGAAAATTTTATCGGTAGCATTTTAAATAAATAATAATAAAAAGAGAACAAAGGTAACCGAGATCAGTACGATAGAAAAAAATAAACATAAAAATAGATAATGCTCAATTGGAACAAGTCGCAGAAACACGTAGATACCTACAACGTTTATGATAAAAGTGGATAATGTATAATAGATGTTAAAAGACGAAGAATAGGACAATGTGCATTTAATACCAAAAAAAAGAAATCGATATTAACTGATAAGAACATCGAAATAGAGACGTCCGAGGAAAAAAATTGCAAAAATTTGCAAAAATGGTAAAGTTACGATCCTAATAGCGCGGGAAATGAATAAACGGAATCCGAGAAGGAATACAGGAAAAAAATAAGTTGAATTAATCGTATAGAAAAACGGGGAAAATAAGTTAGAACATTAACCATTTTATAAAAAAAATATAATAATCGGAAAAGTTACATGCAAAAGACAGAGAGGAATATATCGAAAACTCTGTCTAACACAATAAATTGATGAAGTATTTGTCTGAGAAAGTACGGTATTCGACCTGGACACGATACGAACAGGTTTCAGAACTAGGAATTTAATCATGGACAATTAGGCGAACTGCTAAAAATAGACGAAGACGAATACTTTTTCGATTGACGTTTTTGAATATACTAACGCGGTATTATTGTAGTCAATTCGTTCAGAAATGTATCTCAGCTCGCGGCATAAAAATTTCTCATCGTTATTTAACTCTTAATCATCACGGAGAAGGCTAGCCATCATGTTCGATGACAAATAATACGATGACAATCATGATTTTATATATTATATATATATGTATATATATATGTATATATAAATTTTGCTTAGATACATTTACAAAGCTAGTCTGAAGCTTGAGCATGTTCCCGCTACCTTTAAAGTGACCGAAGCTATCATGCTAAAAAATCCGGGTATGTGGAAGACATCATCTTGATATCCATGTTAAGATGTCTATATTAGAATAATTGAAAACACTTGTCGATTTACCGAATCATCAATTTGATTTCCGAAATCAACATTCCACTATTGACTAGGTATATTAGTTCAGTTAATTAAGACGGCTTCTGAAGAAAAGAAATACCGCTTTGCGGTTTTCCTCGATGTAGAGCGTGCGTTCGATAAAGTGTGGCACGCAGGTCTCTACTCGAAAAATTGCCAAAGTAACTTGTGTCGCTTATTCATTTCATACCTGCCGGGAAGACAGTTTACACTCGAAGATGTTATCATTCTTTACAGTACAGACAGGAGTTTCACAAGGAATCCGTGGACCTTTTACTGTATACCTATCCGATGTACAGTCTACTACAGCAACGTTTGCTGATGATACAGCTATCCTTTCAATAGGAGATAGTCAAGCAGATGTAAATCTAAACTTGCAAGGTGCTCTAAACAAAGTTGTTGCGTGGCTTTACATTTAAATGAAGCTACAACGTGTAATTTTCACATGGAGACAAGCATCGGGTCTATCTCGGTATTTTATCAATTCCGCAATACGATTCGGCTAAATATCTTAGCATGCATAAAGTGTAGGCAAATTAAGCAAAAATTTTTCTGAATTATATTAGATACTACAAACAGCAGATAATAAAACCCATTTGGATATACGGAATTACATAGTGGGCCGCACTAAAAAGTCCAATCACAACAAAGTACATGCACAACAAAGCGTCGATAACTATTGTTTGATGCACATTATTACTCTCGTAATGATGATATTCGTCGAGAGACCCGGGAGTAAAAGTGAATTAGGTGATTAATCCAACTGCCCGTCAGAAGAGACTTCATCAATATATCAACGTTGAAGCTCTTCAACTTCTTGACGGACATATACGTCGTTTAAAGCGTTCTAAACCGCAGGACCTTGCATTGTAGCTGCTTTTGCTTATAGAGGCTGTAGTTTATTGGACCAAATGACACCACGCATGTTTTACTTTATTTTATTAAAGTTTAGCTATTATTTAACTGTTAGTTAAACTTTCGCTAAAATATATAATTTTCTGTGGCTCTTGCACATATCCGAATATATATATATATATATATATATATATATATATATATATATATATATATATAAATACCTGTTTTATATATGTATGTATATTCAAAACGTAAGAAATACGTACATATATATACACACACACATATATATATATATAAGTACATAATATACACTTACAAACTCACGAATATATGCAGTTTTTCGTGTTAGTAGTAATTTTACATTTCAACGATTAAATCGCTAATATAAATTCTTAATTTCCTTAAGATGTTATACGAAATGGTGCGCCATTTCGAGCGATCGAAAATCGAGTTAAATTTTAAATTGAATATAAATCGTTTAATTTTGAGTAATAACGTAACCATTTCAGTCGCACATTATAAATAGTTTGACATGAAAATTATAAATTTTATACAGAGGTGTTTATCGCTTCTTAGGTGAACTGTAAATAAGTTTCAATGTATTCATCACCATCATTTCCATATGCTTATTAAGGAGGTGATGCGTTACGTTGGTCTGCTATAATTGCCTCAGTACCACGTGTTTTATTTCCGGTACTGTCTTAATCCTATTCATCCCTTGTATATACTCCATTTTTTCTTCTTCCTCTTTTCTCCCCTAGTGTCGTAATCAAGGTCCTCTTCTCGAATTTTATATCCAAAATACATCTTTTCCTGCTTCGTTAATTCTGCTTGACGGAGTTAATTTACCGAGACTTTACATTTATGCAACACTTCTCCATCGGTTATCCTTCCACGATATGCTGTACACATTCTTCTATAGCAGCCCCATATCTCGAAGGCGTTTACTTTCGTTTTGTTGGTCTTCGAAATTGTACACGTTTCCGAAGCATATCGCACTGTGTACCGTAGAAAGCATTAAAGAATTTTAGTTTTCTATCTTTAAGTATCTAGATTATTAAATACACTTCTGCCGTGGCCTATTCTTCTTATTTCTTCTTTCCCCTTTTTCCGTGATCAAACTCTCCAAGTTACCAATTGAATCCTTCTTCCATCTATACATATATTTCTATCGGAGAATTTTATATAAATATTTTTAAAATCGAGACATGCCACGTCAACTAGAAAATAAAAATGTTCGTTTTAAACTTGAAAAGCTAAAGAGTATAAAAGAAGGACAGAGATATATACGTTATTGCCTTTGTTTTTGACTTCTGCTGCGAGCTAGTTTTTGTACAGTTACTAATAAAGCTCAATAAGTCTAATTGTAGATGTAATTAACAAAATAGATTTTGAGCATTTCTATATATATATATATATATATATATATATATATATATATATATATATATATATATATATATATATATATATATTATGAACGAAAAATACTGGCAGGAATATTGTTTAATTACTCGCGAAAATTAAAAATAAGAGCGCAGATACAGAGACATCGAAAAAAGGAAAAAACTGAGCATTTCTATCTGAAGATAAGAAGAAAAAATTTACGCGAACGAAGAAACTCTGGAAATGTGAAATAAACAAAGAACTAAGAAAACCAAAAAAAAAACGAGGCAAATAGAAATAATAGTAATGATGATTAATAATAATAATATAGCCGCAACACTACTGGTTATGCTAAACAAGATATAGAATAATAACGTTAAAGTTAAATTAGTAAAGACGCTTGAATCATTGATAGTATTATATACGCCGGAAAAGTGAACGCTAAATAATAGCTTAACCCAATCGTCATCTCAATCCAGGAATTATTGCAGTACGGAAAGGAAAGGTGGAAATAATATTGCAATTGTGATCACGTACACCCTTGAAGGGTACGATGCAAAGAAAAGAACAACGCGACTTAATAATTTGGAAATGAGATGTTGGAAAAAACCTCTTTGCATACTTTAGACCTGGAAAGAAATGCATCCATATTACACGGGAGCCTAAGTTCGACGCTAGCGGTTAAAAAATATATTATAGCCTTCATTCGGGCAATAAATTATTTTGGCCATACCGATACTGTACGCAAAAAGCGAAAAAAGTTTTAGCTGTTAATAATACTACAAGCGCAAAGGTCCACATAAGTAGACCTGGCAACGCTGGAGATGGATATAATGAAAATAATAATAATCCGGAGCGCATAGAACCCGACTGAAAAATTTTGAAATGCGATGTTGGAAGAAAACTACTTTGCACGCTGTCGACCTGGAAACGAATGCATCGATATTACCGTAGATAAGTTCGACGCGAGTTAGCCTGGCGATAAATTATTTTATGCAGTAACCGAAAAAAGTTTAATAATAGTACAAGCGCAAAGGTCCACATAAGTAGACTTCGCAACGCTAGAGACGGATATAATGATAATTAATAATAACAATAATAATAATAATAATCTGGAGCGCATAGAAACTGACTTGAAAATTTTGAAATGCGATGTTGGAAGAAAACTACTTTACACGTTGTAGACCTGGAAACGAATGCATCCATATGACAGTAGCTAAGTTTGACTGTAGTTAACCTTAATTCAGGCAATAAATTATTTTGGCCATAGCCATACTCTATGCAGTGACCGACAAAAGTTTAATAATAGTACAAGCACAAAGGTGCACATGAGTAGACCCCGCAACGCTGGAGACGGATATAATGATAATTCATAATAATAATAATAATAATAATCTGGAGCGAATTTTATTTGTGCATGCCGGGAAAGTAGAACGGGCAATACACTGAACGATCGCGAACCTCTAACCCCCGGAGTAGTAATCGAAGAATAGTAATATCGTAGTGAGAAACGAAACACAACCATAAAAAAAAATTTCGTAGTACTAAATAAAAATTTCGTAAAAGTTTCATAATAATATAAAAAGTCTCTGAGATTCCTAACTTTCAGTCGTGTAAATTCGTTGAAATAATTTTTCCCACTACCCTCGAAATAACTTCAAACGTTGTCGACGGTAGAACGAAATTTTAAAGGCGGGAAAACTTTTTATTCTATTTCCTATGGAACGTTTAACGTTATAGGAAATTTCGAAAATTTTCAATCGATCCAGCCGCCGTAATAATATGTTCGAGACGTTCCACAGTGTCGATATTCGATATTTATATTCAAAACGGGTGTTAGAAAATTTTCACGGAAAAGTCCGAAACTGAGTTGAACTTTTCCAACATCGAATACGAATAGTTTTTATCTACTCCCGCTTGCCAATACCCCGCGATTTAATTCCCGAAAAATTCCCTTCATTCGTACGCGCATTTAACTAACTCGTTATTATTTCATTCTCAGAGAGACGAATTTATCATTATTTTAAATATATATGTATATATATATATATATATATATATATATATATATATATAAATTAATTACTCTTTTAAATATAAAAAATAAATTAATTTCAATCGAGCGTTCGGTAGTAACGTATTTATTTATCGTACGAAATGTTCGCGTTAGAAATTAATTTCTCGAGTACGTTTTTCGATCGTAATATATTCGATAATTAATTTTACGTCATCATATTCAAAATTTATCGCGACGTAATTTAGTCCCGATTTTCGAAATTTATTCGTCTTAAACGTCGACTGAATCGACATTTCGTCGTATACTACCGAAGAAAATATCGATTTATAATTCGACCTAGGTTAACACATACCAGTCCAGGGACGAATATAAGGGAGGCTGGGCCCCGGGCAGTTCCCGAAATGGGAGGAAATAAAGAAATAATGAAGTATCGTAATCTGAATTACAGTAGATTCCTAAATTCAGCGACTTAAAAGTCTTCGAAAATGTTGTAAAGACTGAATGGTATTGTTGCAAACAGCTGTCATTTGAACGATATATTATGTTCCACAAATGATTGTAAGCTAATCACTGGTTTTCCAATTTTTAAATAAAGTTTCATTCAAAAATTTTGGTCGAGTAGCTTTTGAGTTAAAAACCATCCGTCTTTATATTTAATTTAATTTAATTTAATTTAATTTAATTTAATTTAATTTAATTTAATTACTTTTGATACAGCGTAATAAAATGATATTTTACATTGTTAAACACTCAAAATTATTGCGTATCTTTTAGTTCGCATAAGTGTTTGCTATATTCTCCACCCGGTCCAATGACAGTACTTACGGAGGAGAAGGCTAGTTCGTAATTATATAATTATATGGAATATTTCTAGGTACAGAAAAAAAATCAATAGATGCGTAAACACATTAACTCTTTCGTACGTTATAAAATCTTAACATTAAATTATAAATTTTATACGAGGTTTTTTTATTCAATACTGTTTCTTGGGTGAACCGTAGATAATTTTTTTATATAGATATTTTTGAAACATTTCATTCGTAAAAATTTTTTTAAAATTAAAATTTCATGCCCCCAATATAGTGGACATAATGACTCAAAGAGTTAAATATTACGGATATTAATAAATTTTATTATAAAATATCGCGGTAACGATTTAATTAAATCGACATCTACGACGTGGTTATTCTTAAACTTTACTTTAATTATTCTTCTTATTTAATTAATAATTTTAATTATTTAGTGAGATTTTATTTAACGAATAATTTAATATTTATTTTATAATTACGATCAAATTTTGTAACTTAATCGCATAGACTTCTATACCGGAGTACGAATGTTTTATAACTCATTACGCGTAGGAAATAATTAATAAATAAACGCCATCTTCTACCGTACGCGTCTAGACAAGAAATTCCTGAAATGGTTTTCAACGGCTACTACATACAGAGAATTCGCTCGAAATGGTCATATATCCTTGTCGAGGACGTCCGGCATTTTGACCCGAGGTTATTTTCTAAATCTGATCTGTCATACATGACTGGAATAAAGTAAACGTCGAATGGACAAGGGGTCGTCTTGGCGTAATTTTGTCGGATATTCGAATAAAATCATGTTTTTCTTCTCGAATAGTATAAGGTGACCCAAAGAAGACGGACACGGTTTTGTTTTTTGAATAGCGTGGTAGATAACGCTGCTACAACGTAAAACGCATTCTTCGCGATTAATGTATACACGATAGATGCGTTTTTGTTTAAGTTATCACTGCAAACGAGAACATTTTGCATGGAACGTTATTTTCGGCGTTAATCGACCACAAAGAGCGTATCGAAAATAATTCAAAGCTAGGCGTTTTTTTTTCTTTTTGCGAGGATACCTTAAGATTCGCGTTTACAATACACATCCACGTGATCTGAAATCTTTGGAAACTCGGAATTCAACGACTTACGCTCAGAAAAATTTTCTAAAAAGACCGAATGAATGTATCATTGGAAATGGCGGTCATCTGAACGATACTTTATAATTTGATAAATGCCGGAAGTGTTCATTTTATTTTTTTGAAATAAAGAATACGTTTCGAAGAAACGTCCCTGATTAGTCGTGAAATATTTAACGTCTATAAGTAGGTTCGATGATCGTTACTGCGAAATTATTTTTTGCCTTATTACGTTAGTCGTTCCGTCTCGGATGAAGAAGTTGGTTAATTTTTGAAACGATTTAAGGTCGAAATAAAATTTTCCAGTCGGCAATTCGAATACGGTATTGCGTAAATAAACAATTTTTACAACTTGGCCGTCTATTACATTTTCGGTAGAAACGCGTTTCGAAAAAACCCGTTTGTTTTTATCGTTGTTACCTTATTGTCAGACTATTCGCGCGAACTTGAGACGTTTACACACACACACGTATATTATCGACCGTATCAAGATTTTACATCTAAATAGGACATTATTACTACTACGTTCGGGAAGCTGCGTCGTTCTATATAGATACGGTACGTCGTATACGTCTTTTCGTACGTTGACGCATTTTCGAAGAGATGGGTAATTCTGACGTTGCGAAAGTTGTTTATTGGCTGTTTCATATTCTAGTAGCAATCTGCAGTTGAAATGGCACACCGAAACTATCTAGAAAAGGCCGGCTTCTTGTTCGGCATTTTTCCACTTATAGGTTGCCGTCGGGTTATGAAATATTAACTCGAACCATTTCGCTGCTAGTGAGTGGAAAGAGTTATCATTTTACCGAGAGCGTAGAAAACGAGACCGGTGTGAAGAAGAACAACAATAGAAATCTAACAGCGGTGTCTTAATATAAGACGTTAAGAGAAGACAATCTTACGAAAAAGGCATGTAGTATCTATATATATATATATATATATATATATATATATATATATATATATATATATATATATATATGTATATATATATATATATGTATGTACGTATGTATGAAGAAATGTAGTAGAATGGCCTTTGAAATGAAAGCATCTTCACCTTCGAAAAGAAGACTACTATAACTTTTATTATTCGCAGTGGAACAAGACCTTATTACCTCGTCGCGTCATTACCCCCAACGACGGAGCTTGTAATTTTCTATTTTTTTTTATTTTATTATTTTAAGCCAGGCGTAAAATCGTAAAGTCGTAAGTTTTAAGCCGATTTTTAAAATTGAATTACCGGTGGTTATAATTAATGTCTACCGGGGAAATTAAAATTGACGACGATGTTGATGATAATAGTCGTAAGAATAAATTAATATTAATACGGACGATAACAAAACCGATTGCGATAATTACAGTTCGAGTATTGAAACTTTTTGATTTTACCAGAAAATTACAAATTTGCAAATTAACGACCTTCAACCGTTACTAGGCGAGAGGCAATTTTATCGTGTAACGATTATAATTGAAAACGGATGCAAACGACAGAAAAATTGTAGTTCCGATGGTTTATATAAAATATATTTATTGGCATTCTCTCGCACGTACATAATTATACTGCGTATTGACATTTTAGCTTATTAAACGAGCGATTCTTGTATATACAACGAAACCTCTGTATAGCGGACAGCCGATGGATACGGAGGACCTCTATAGAGGGGGTTTTAAAAAAATGCGCACCGCGTACATACGTTGTAAGTCGGTATATAAATAAATAATATTTATAAGGAAAATTTTAGTTAAAAATCTTCTAAAAATAAATCGTTATATATAGCGTTTAAATAACATTACGTAATTACGCGTGTAGGAGATTTATTTTTTTTTTTTAAATAAGTAGTTTTTGATCGTTTTTTTCAATTTGGATTTCACCATTTCTAGTTCTTGATTTATCATCAGCTCGCACGTCACGAAAAACCCGCGTTCATCACCTTTTCGCGAATAAAACTACTCACGAAGCCGAGTAAGTTTCTACAGCGCTTGCGAGTAATTTCCCAACCCGGTGAAGGGTTGTTATTCTTTAACATCACTTTGATGTGGTTCATCGTCGTCTATGGAAATTGTTTTTTTTTTTCTGCTCGAATCATAATGTCAGCTAAGGGATTTATAGGAGGTATTATTTATGCATAAAACAGAACAGTAAACCGATTGTAAACCAACAACTGTAAACCAGAAGACATCCAGGTAGAAAATGCGAAAAGCTCGGCAGACGATAATCTGCATTTGCTTTGCTCAGCTGTATTGGCAGAATAAATAAGAACTTCAAGAACACAACTATGAGCTGTGAATGCAGAATCAACTAATTTTTGGTCGAACTTCAACTTTCTATTTTTACACACACACACACATCATTAATTCTGCTGAGCTCTAGAAAATTTATGATCATTTTTAAACACGAACAAGTATTTGTCCGTTAAAGAACTATAGGATTCGAAATTAATGTCCGTTATAGTGAGTGTGAGAGGTATGCATTGTTATTTACACCTCCTGCAACGAGACCTGGAAATGTGTCCGTTATAGAGGGGTGTCTGTTAAGAGGGGCTGTAGGAATACAAACTGGAGTCTCGATCAAATTTCATTGATCATTTTCGCTGGCGATATGGCATTATTGACTGAAACTGTGGAAGACCTGCGACGAATATACAGTTGCTGTTGCAAGACGGGAAAAGGAAATTAATATAAATATTAAAAAGACAAAATTCGTGGTAGCTTCTCGTCAAACAGTTATAGATGAAAAATTATTTTTCAACGGAATGAAATTAAACGAGTGTATATATATATTTATATATATATATATATATATATAAATATATATATATATATATATATATATATATATATATATATAACAAAACAAAATAAAAACAATGTTAATCACTAAAAAATTTATTTTATTTTAGCAAAGCTTTTCGACTTTCACGTCATTTCCAAGCCAAAATGACTTGAAAGTCGAAAAGCTTTGAGCTAGCATTGAAATGGTCCGGAATATGTTCTCGCGAAATTTATACACGTTCCCAGTAATCGGAAGTTAAGTTTAGATATCAAAAAGAAGGTTCTATGATTTTACGTGTCAGTGCTTTTACATGGGTGTGAAACGTGTACACTAAAAGGAAATATAAAATAAGCGCATCTTATCATTTGAAAGATGATATTATAAAAGAGCGTGGAAAATCTCGTGCATAAATAAAACAGAGAACGAACAAGTGTTCAAACTGATGGCAGAATTACCCTGATAGTAATGACAAATACCATCTTTTACAGACAATACTAATGGGAATGAACAACGGTAGAAGAAAATATTTTGACTAGATAACATAAAAAAATGGACTGAAATTCAGAGAGCAACGAAATTAATCGGAATATTAAGAGATCGGGACATATCTTTCATCAGATAGTAGAATCCGTGCATCGTGACTAAGCAATAACTGAATAGTAGTGACGAAGAAGAATAATACACGTATTTAAATAGCAGGTACGGATGGTGAAGCATTATATGTTAGGTGCGCTGAAGCGAAGGTCACACGATTGCAATTAGATTAGCAATTTTTAAAAAAATACTTACATATGTGAATATATATTATTTGTATTTATTTTCGCAACAACTAGACGTTAAGGCAGTTATCAACTGTACGATTCATATATATGATTTATATATACAGGCTAAGATGGGTTGGTCATGTTATCAGAATGGATAACAAACGCATACCGAAACGATTATTGCAAGGCATATTACATATCAGGTGAAAGATATTGTGGAAGACACAAAAATTAAGATTTAATGATGCGTCATCGAACTCTGACAAAAAGAACGGTATCAATCCGAGGATATTATAATCGCACAAAAGAAGGAAGAAGGAACACATAGCGGATCAATACGATGTGTACATCGCGACTATGTATCTAATTATAAAATTGAATTATTATCATCGCACATAAGATTCCGGCATTATTTAACAAAAAGGGATATCATTAAAAAGGGCACTCATACTCGGTAACGAGTAAGTTAGAATTATTATTATTTCGAATCAGCCACAGATGGACTACGTTGTCAACTGGTATTCTTCTTCCTCTGTTTCCAGATGGCTTTCATGCTTTCGCTATTTGTATTTTTTTCCTTTCTTCCGTCCACAAAGTGCCAATTCTTCCTTTCTGTTTCTTCACGAAGAAACCTTTACAACTGCATAATTTCTTCCTTAATGCTACTCGATGATTTATGTCTCTAGGCATAATTTTCAGTTCTTCTCTGTCACTCTTTGTCTCCGTGAACCATGTGCCGTTTATTTTTAGGCATATAATTAAATAATCTTCCGGCGAACCCGTTTGGATCCATCCTTTGCAAATGTCCGTAGAAACTAATTCTTCTTTTTCTAATAGTTGTAGTAATTTTCTGCACATTACAGTTCTTGATTACATAAATTTTTATATTTTTCACCATGTTTCGTCGGCCCCCAGTATTATTCTCATAATCCTTCTTTCCGCGATTTCTAGTTGACCGTTAGATCCCTTTTTGTTCAGTGTTAAACTCTCTGCTGCATATAATGCCCCTGGTCTGACAACAGTTTTGTAATGTCTCAGTTTGGCATTTCTCGATAAATATTTCTTTTTATATATCTCTTTTGTTAAATAAAAGGCAGCTTACGATCGATCAATCCTGTGTTTAATTGCTTCTTTTTCTCATGCCCCTTGGTCGATTAACTCCCCTAAATACTTGAATTTATTAACTCTTTTTACTGGACCAAAATAATTATATATATATTGCTCAGAAATACAGAAATCCGTACGGACATGATTTGTGAGAAAGTTCTACTTTAAATTTACCGACAGCGGTTTTCTATTCCGTTTTCAACTACTCCCGTCTAACTGTTGTTCATTCCTCCGGATTAGATAATCCGTTTAGTAATAACCTTCGATATACGCTCGAGAAAGTTTCCGTCAATTCTGTTCAGCTTCATTTTCGAATCCGCAATCGAACATTTATTTTAAACTAAATGATTGCGTAGCATTTTTATTCTTGCGGCAATATTCTTTCGAGGAATATGTTTCCACTTTTATAACACGTCGGTGATGGTGAATTTTTGAGCATAAAAATAAAAAGAACATTTCATGTTTTTTTTTTAATTTTCATACAAATTACGAATAATTCCGATTCCATGATGTGTTATATATTCTTTTTGTACTCCGATCGACAAATTCGATATATGTATATATGTACATTTTTATATTTATTTTAAATATTGACAGATACGTTATTATATGAGCTATCGCGTAATATTTGTTCTAATGTTTTATTATTTCCTTATGTATTTTTCCAGATAATTATTTCCCAAACTGATTTCAGCTTTGTAGTCGGATGTTTTCTCTAGAGAAGTGAGATCTTCCGACTCACCGTAAAAGTCAAAGAACTTACCGGTCGGAACTTACAATTCTGAAGAGAAAAAAGAAAAGATTCTTCGTAAAAAAAACGGATCGTTTCCGAATCCGACGTGTTATTATTAATAGAATAAAAAAGAAATATCTCGTTTAGAAAAAAAAGACGAAAAATTCCGCGAATTTCGACAGAATGTATCTTGGGATAGATTTTCGACTAAAACGTCGGAATAACTACTTTACTATCTAGGAGCGGAAAAACTAGTTCGTATCGGTAGTAGTAGAGTTTTTCCAATTTTCTTCCGTTTTATATTAAGCTCTTGTTCCAGTTTCGACACTCCGAAGGCGTGCCTCGCTATTGTTCTATTTCCGACGACGATATACGTGCATTCTAATCGGATCGACCGAGATACAGAATAAGACGTAAACTTCCTCTTGGTGGTCCGTTAGGGGCGAAGAGAGAAGAAGACGAAAGCCGGAAGACGGAATTCCGGTCACGTATTGTAAATACTTTCGGTCTTGAATTACTTCCACGGCCAATAATTAGACTGTTCGCTCAATTGCCCGGTAAAACTACAGCCAACGGCTGAACCCACATTAACACAATAAATATTACAGGCGTACATGATGTATATACATATATACATATATATACATATATATAATATTGTGTATATATATATATATATATATATATATATATATATATATATAGAGAGAGAGAGAGAGAGAGAGAGAGAGAGAGAGACTATCGTCTTCACAATTACATTTCGTCATTACTCCTTTCCTCTCACAGCTAAAATCAATTTCCACCACATCGGTAAT
This sequence comes from Coronaproctus castanopsis, assembly GCA_032883995.1. Taxonomy (NCBI): domain Eukaryota; kingdom Metazoa; phylum Arthropoda; class Insecta; order Hemiptera; family Monophlebidae; genus Coronaproctus; species Coronaproctus castanopsis. Next base: position 238,155,664 of record CM065053.1, on the reverse strand, counting down.
AAAGGAACTTTGTTTTTCTTTCAAAGTTAAAGACTCAATCGGAATTAGTAAACCACATACCGCATTTCTTATTTTTCTATACTTCTCTTCTATCTAGGGCAATCATAAATGAATGTTCCTTAATCTTGGACGAATTATTAATTTTTCCAATAATCAACTTTAACGATATATATATATATATATATATATATATATATATATATATATATATATATACATCGTTGCTATCATCTAGTAACTTTCCGTCGTAGGCCAATTTTTTAATTTCAGTATATTTACTTCTCCTTAGTATGCTTTCCACAAATTTTTGTTCCTGGTCTTCTCTTCAGCGCTCTTCCGTTTATTTTGGCTTCAATTAAGTTTGTTACCCAGGAAGAATGTTTTAATAAGTGGCAAATAATATTGTTTCTTCAATTTTTCATTACTGACATTAATATCGTCTCTTTTTTTTTTTAAAGTACGTCTTTGTTTTTGATTTTATCCGTCCAAGATATTTTCATCATTTTTCTGAAGCACCATAATTCAAAAGCCTGCAGTTTTGACTCCTCTTTTTTCAAGATAGTATAAGTTTCGCAGCCATATAATATCACTATATATAAAATATAAATAAATAAATAAATAAATATATATATATACATATATATATGTAACGATTTAAATATATTAACATTGCCATGTGATTCGACTATCGACGCTGTGTTCCGGAATCGCATGTGTGAAATGGACGACCGGCCATGTGAAGGGAAACCAGCTCTTTCATCGAAAGTATACTACTGGTTGCATGCCAAACAAAAATTAACACATGAAAAATAGAATAGTTAAAGTAAAAATGATTATATGGAATGTTAGAGGCCTAAACAAAGAAGGTAAATTAAATATAATAGAAGAGGTTACAATGGATATGGCGATTTTGTGACTAGCGGAGACGCATTGTGTCATCAAATGGAAATTTAATACTAAGCTTGAGCAATCGAAAATAAATGGAGTAGCATTAATCATTAATAAACGCTTAAAAGATGCAGTTGATGGTACAATTTAATTACAGAATGCGTGATCTCGGTGAAATTGAAAACTAAACCGGTAAATATAAATCTTATACAACTATACGCACCGACTACTCAACATTGGGATGAGGAAGTAGAAGAATTTTACAGTCAAGTTAGAAGAACCAATACGGCGGATTCCGAATAGGGAAATACTGATGATAATGAAAGACTTCAACGCCAAGATTGGCACAACAGAAAACGATCCTCACTTACGAGAAGTAGTGAGACAATATGGCTAGGTTGAAAAAAAAACAGAAGAGGAGAAAATGCTCATTGAGTTGTGTGTAGAAAATAATTTATTTATAACAAACTCCAACCGTAAGCATCAGAAACGTAGGCTGTATACTTGGATTTGTCCTGATGAACAGACGCGGAACCCAAATTGATCATGCTCCTAATAAGAAACGTAGGAGAACATCGATAAAAGTTATAAAAACGTATCCGGTGATATGAACTGGTCAGTGAACTATGCTTGAAACTTCAGAATAGAAGAAAACGGAGCCAAAAAACACAATTAAAAGTAGTAAACATCGAATTTAGAAGACAAATATCAAAAAAACTCCAGTACCTTAAGAAGGATAACACAGAGCATAGTTCGGCTAATAAATTGTGTAATACTATCAAACGAACGATCCAGGATTCGATAAAATCTCGAAACAACTAAAGGAATAATACCAAGGAAACCATGAATAGCGCCAGAAAAGAGGAACTATAGATGAAAGTAAGAAATTGAAACAGAAATAACAAATACGGTTGACGTGCATATGAGTATAGAGAACTAACCTCGGAAATAAATAAATTAGCGAAACCAGATAAAAATAACTGTGTAATAGAAATACGTAAAGAAATTTGACAACACTCTAATGAATCAAGGGATTTATATAGGGAAGTAGAAAAACTGGCGAATACGTGTTAAAGCAAGATTGTTAACAATAGAAGACAAAAGTGGCGTTGAACTAACCACAAAATCGGAAACAATAAATAGATGGCGGCAGTACTATCAAGAACTAATGTATAACGAAGTGGAAATGAACAACCAACTTATTATACTGAATTAGAATTAGATGCGATCAATAAGCTAAAAGAAATATATCTCCATGATCCGATGGTGTAGTTGCGGAAATGATTGAAAAATCTGGAGAACCAGTAGTGGATGTCCTGCACAAGATATGCCAAAAAGTAATGGGAAACAGATGAATAGCCAGATGATTGGACCATAATAATCTACACAAAAAGGGTTCCCGGAAGAAATCTGATAGTTATCGTACAATTGCGAGATTCAAGGCGAAGGATCAAGGGAAAAAACGTTGAATATGAGGCAAATTATAGAAAAACTCTAAAGTAAAATAAGGCTTTTGACAATAAATGGTCTAAACTATAGCAGGCTTTGTACTCTGTAGGTACTCTGAAACACTTGATTATCTTACTACAAAAGCTGTACATAAATAATAAGACGTACATTAAAATAGAAAATCACAACAATTTCAAGTGAAAACCGGCGTAAGACAGGGATGCTGTTTATCACCCATTTTGTTCAATATACATGGAGAACACATCGTTAATAATGCAACACAAGGATGTGAAAGTGAAATTGCTATAGAAGAGAGAAAAATATTTAACTTCAGAACTTAACTCTTATTGCAATCTCGGAACAAGAAATGTATCAGATGCTGAACAAAATAGAAAACACAAGCAACGAAACGGGACTAACGATGAATATGTCGAAATGATCACTGCTAAAAGCGAATAAAGATGATAATTCTACACCTCTACTCGGGAAAAACTGATTAAAGACATACCGATAATAGAGGAAATGATTTGCATGCAGCATGCCTAACAAATAAAGAAATTAACAAGAATATGGGGTACTATAATTGATCGAAACACACAAAACGATGACTGTAAAAAATTCCAGTGTTCTCAATTCTGTTAAATAGATTCGAAACATGGACTGTGTAAATTTAACGGAAGCTGGAGGCCTTAAAAATGAAATACTACCGGAAAATATTGCGCATACCATGGGACGGTGCATAAAACAAATAAGTCCATTCTAGAACTAAGAATTGGTGAAAGTGAATACAATCAGAAAAAGAATTTTATCATTCTTCGGTCATATAAACTAGAAAAACTGATTATACAAGGCAAAATGGAAGACCCGAGAAAACAAGGTAGACCAGTTAACCGATACTTAGATCAGATAAAAAAAATGTATGCATGTATATGTTAGAAATGCGTGTAATATATGTATGTACATATACATCGACTACTGGTTCATTTACGATTAAAAATCCTGTTCTAAGACAATTTTCTTCTACTTTCTTACAGTGTATAATTCAATTGCCGAGTATTAGGGAGCTCTATTATAACGCATCCGATATCTATTTGTCCCTCTGTCTTATTCGAGACCCGGTTAGTTCCATGAATGGCGTCTACTTATCGCCGTTAGCTAGTTCTGTTTTTTTGTTTTTTTTTTTATACCTTTCTACGTGTCTATCTCGTTCCATTAGATTTTAAAATTTTCTACGTTGCAACGGGTCAATTTATAAATCGCATAATATTTATTCGACGTCCGCGGAATTTTCTGCACTGTGCCCATTGTATGCATCACGGACTCTCCGATTCCCCGTGTTTATTCGACTGTGCCTCGTTTCTGCTCTATGTAGAAATGTCGCGAATACGACATTATTTACTAAATTAATTCGCGTTAGTCGAGTAATTCAGCGATCTGTTCAGATTTCGTTTAGTTTAATCTATCGTCATCTGCTTATTCGTAAATTGAGTAATGGGAATTTATATTACGCTCCTTTCTATCGAATATTTTCAGTTCAATTCGGATGTTTATAAATATTATAAAAAAATAATAATATAATTAAAAGCTCGAAATAATCCTTTATAACTACGTTGAAAGAAAGAAATAAAAATAAAAATTAAAGTAATATTTTATTTTCGTTTTATTTTATAATTTGCCGAATTAAGTAATTTCGTTTTTAACAAATTGTTCCATTCTAGAGCTTCTAGCAGTACGAAATATTTACAATTTTGGGACGACTATATAATTCGACTGATAAATGCGTTAGTGGTAGTAGTAGTAACATATCCGCCATTTAAATATAATCAAAAGAAATATGTTAAACTAATACACCGAAGAATAAGAAGTTTCTGATACTTAAGGTTATTCAACAAAATGGATTGGATGGAAAGGTGTTGAAAATGAGGGCAAGAAAATTGAAAATGGTGTTCCAATTAACGCGCAATGTAAACGTCCAGATCAGACATTATAATACAATTATTAAATCAGAATGTTTATACGCAGTCGAATGTTTAGAGCTAAATGACGTTGGAAAAATTAGAATATCCGAAAGAAAAAAGATTATCAGAAAAATTTTTGCCACCACCTAACACCCCCCCCAAAAAAAAGACATGTTCAGAAACAGGCTCGATAAAGAACTATATGAGAAAGTACAAAAGCTATCTGACGTTATAAAGGAGATTGACATTTCATATGCGTATTCAGAGAATGAGTAATAACAAAAAAAGAAAAACGGAGAACTTTCAGCATTTCGATAAGCTCGAGGAGATGGTTTTTAAACACGAAAATATATTTCTACGAAATTCAAATAGATAGCGCAACGATCGATAATGAAATAGAATTTTGAAAATTAACAAAAAAAAAACCACGTATTTAAAAGAACCCAAAGGAAGAAAAAGTACATAGAAATAAGTACTGGTAAGAAAGGAAAGGAAAACGTTTGTTCTTTTCGCATAAACATAAACGAAAAACCGGTTAAAATCACTAAAATTTTTCTTGATGAAAAATCACCAAGCTTTTCGGCAGTTAAACCATTATCGAGTGAATATTTAAAAAGAAAAAAATATGAAATGAAAAAATATTGATTTAAGATTACAATTTACAAAAATCATCAAAACGAATAACAGTATTAATAAAACAAACTGACAGAGAATGTGGTGAACAACGAATAAAATAATACGATATTTAAAGTAATCGATATGATAAGTGTAATCAAATATTACTTTAAGCATAAATCTATAAGTCTAAATCGCGCACAAGGTGTAAATACCTACAAGCCGAAGATTGACAGGATAAGTAATATTTAAAACAATTGTATATCTTGTTTGACTGTGTGTGAATATATATATATATATTATATATATATTATATATATATATATTATATATATATATATATATATATATATATATATATATATATATATATGTATTATTATAAAATTTATCAAAAATATACGTTTAAAAAATGTTCTAATCAAAAATGTTAATTACTATATCTTTCATTGTGGCCAATGCGTTATGCTCGAATGCTCCCGTTATAGAAATTTTCGTGTTGCTTTTTATCAGGCTCTCGTCGGTCTTAATATTTCCTTTCCTATAAATATTGCATTTATAGGAAAGGTCTTCAAAATACCCACTTATATATGACGCCTATATTTTAAATTACAGTATCGTTATTTAATTATACTCGCGCATTTATTTTTAGTTTACATACATTATAAATATACTCATTTTATATTATTCGATACTATATAAATATAGAACCGTATGGAAGACCAATAATTAATAAAGATATATATCTATCTATATATATATATATATATTTCGTTAATATTTGATTATCGCGTTCCAATTAAAAATAGGTCAAATTTTTTGACAAGCCCAGGAAATAAAATTTTACAAATTTTCTTATAAATTCCTACGAGAAAATCTGATAAGAAGAAATTATCATCACCATCATTACCGTCACTAACGTTACCGACCTTTTGTTGATCGTTTTAATCATCGTCAACTTTAATGCTACGACATTTTGAGTTAGCGTGCGCATTTTTTTTTAAAAAAGAAAAGAAAATATACCTACGTTCGTATTAGGGAATTCGAAATCACAGATGGGAAAAACACGGTAAAACTGCAACTCTATATATTAATTGGCTTTCCGGATTTTCCGTACTATAACTTATAAACCGAAAAGGTACGATCGGTACACATTTATCAACCGTGCCAGCGTCGACTTTTGCCGATTGCTTCCTTGCCGCTTGCCTCGGCACTTTCGGTAATGCCGTTTCCTGAATGTATTTTCACCGTGTTAGACGTGCCGATGTAGTAGGTACTCGATTTTAGGATGAGAATTACGACAACGTTGGATGGAAGTATTAAGAAGGAAGACATATGGTAGAAAGAGATGGAACAAGAGCGAACAACGTCCAACGAAAAAATTGACGGTTCCATTCTGTAATCCTTTTCCTTTTAACCGGGCAAATAAATTATTTTCGTCTTATTCCTTACGTTACGTTAGCATTATATATATATATATATATATATATATATATATATATATATATATATATATATATATATATATATATATATGAAACACTAACAAGGCAAAGTGAAGATGAAAATGAACTTTGATCCTATCACACTGATACTACATCCGAAAGAAAGCTGTTATCAGTAATTTCGATTTTTCGCCTTTGGAATTGGGTCATCTCTTGAGTGGATGATTCTGTTCTTCATAACTGTTGCCGTTATAAATTAAGGGGAAAAGACAGTGAGGGGAACATTTTAGATGAACAGCAATTTTTAGAGTTTGCCTTTTAAATTACGATGAATAAATAAATATATATATATATATATATATATATATATATATATATATATTCGAGAGAGTTCCGTTTTTAAAAAACAATATTGTTTTGAACCTTTCGGAAGAATTTTCCCCTCAATTAATTTTTAAATATCCCTTTTGTATAATGGAAAATAAATATAAACTCATTAAAATAATAATCATAGTCATAATATTACAGGCAATATACTTTTAAGTAGGCGTGTCTACAGCAGATAATTTTATTCGTTTTATAATAATAAGAACGTGTTAATAAATGTACCGGAACCTTTATAATTTTTAATAATAGCTCGATCATTTATATTCATCCACCTTTCAACCTTTGAAGTGAATAATTTAATATTCCGTTTTATAATTATGACCTCAAATTTGTAATTTAACCGCTTAGGCTTTACCGGTAATTAGCTACGATTGTCATACGTTATTTAACGTGTGAAATAATTAATAAATAAACGCTTCTTCTTATTTTATGGTCATATAATTTGCCGGCGAATAATTAATAATAATTGTAATAATACTATTAGTACTAAAATAGTAATAGTCACATTTAATCGCGATAATTATTATAACGTAGTAAAAACAACGGCGAAAGCCTTGGTATAAAGTACGAAGTAGTGCAATATCAAAGAACAGAGGGAATAGAAAATAAAGTTACTTGCTGAAACTCACTTTACAGATAAATCTTATTTTCACATATCAGGCTATAACATATATTCGACAAATAGACCAGATGGCAAGGCTCATCGTGGTACTGCAGTCATTATTAAAGGTAATATTAAGCATTACGAATTAACCAAATTATTAAACGGCAAAATTGCGATTTCTGCTATTTATTGTCCCCCGAATCAAAAATTTCCAGAACAAAAATTAATTAAATACTTTGTTCGTCTAGGTCATAGGTTAATAACTGGCGGTGACTGGAATGCGAAGAGTGTGAGATGGGGTCAAGGTTTACAAATGTAAGAGGTAGCTTACTGAACAAAATAATTCAGGATAAATTTTTAGGACGTGCTGCTACAGGTCCAACCGATAGAAACAAAACACCAGATGCGCTCGATTTTTTCATTATTAAAGGCATCTCTATGCTCAATATCGAGGCTAAAACATCTTTTGATATGGTATCAGATCATAGCTCTATAATTCTTGCGGTAAGTACTGGTGTAATAAGGAAAGAAAGCCCCCAAACTGCATAATAAATACATCAACTGGAATGAATTACGGGAAGCTATACATAGCGATTTAAAATTAAAACTACCATTGAAAAATGAAAGAGATTATAATAGCGATACAGTATTTTACTGAAGCTATTCAACGCATAACGTGGAAATCTTCACCCCAAATTTACAATATCGAAAAAGTAAACAACTTACCGCGTCACGTTCTGACTTTAGTTAAAGAAAAGAGAAAACTAGAAACCCAGTCTACAAGTCTTTATTTAACAAAAAATCGAAAGAACTTAAATTATTAATTAGGGAAATTAAAGATGAATCTCTACAGCGCTATTTACAAGAATTATCTCCCTTGAAAACTTCCGACTATAGCCTGTGGAAAGCGATTCGAAGTCGTAATAGACCAATACAACCTTTTCCACCGATTAGAAATCCCGATGGAACATGGGCTAGGGATGGTCGAGAGAAGGCTGAAGTGTTTGCCAAACATTTTTCTGAAGTTTTTAAACCAAACTCTGAAACTGACAATTCTGAAGATATAATGATATTTTTAAGTGCTCCTTTTCAAATGAGTCACCCTATTGCGCCAACGTCGCCAGGAGAAATAAAATGTATATTCAAAAAATTAAACAATAAAAAAAGCCCGGGCTTCGATTTAATAACCGGAAAATTATTATCAGAATTGCCGGCCAAAGCGATACTATTTATTAATAATATTTTTAACGCAGTGTTTCGACTGCACTATTTTCCTCTGTCATGGAAACTGGCGCAAATAGTTGTAATACCTAAATCGGATAAGGCACCGGACTTGGTCACGTCATATAGACCGATATCCTTATTACCTATCTTGTCAAAAGTGCTTGAAAAAATCATATTAAAGCGGTTAAATCCTATCCTAGAATCGAGGAATATTATTCCCGATCATCAGTTTGGATCCGCAAGAAGCACTCGACTATCGAACAGGTGCACCGAATTGTACATACGATACAAGAGGGCTTTGATGCCAAGCAAGTATGTCTCGGTGTGTTCCTAGATGTCAGGCAACCTTTGATTGGGCTATTATATAAACTTAAAAAAATTCTTCCTCATCCGTACTTCCTTCTCCTTAAATCGTACCTTGAGGATCGTACATGCCAAGTAAATTCGAAAACGAATACTCCATTATCTATAATGTTTTCGCTGGAGTGTCTCAAGGGAGTGTCTTTGGTCCGGTGCTTTATCTATTGTTCACGACTGATTTTCCAGTTAGTGACGATGTTATAACTGCCACGTTTGCGGACGATACAGCCATTTTAGCTGTAGCCGAAGAGCAAAACCTAGTCCACGAAACTCTGCAGCGGTCTTTAATAAAAATCGAAACCTGGCTGACACGTTGGCGTATTGCAGTTAACGAAAGTAAGTGCATGCAGGTCACATTTACTTTGCGAAACTTAACCTGTACACTCACTACATTAAATGTGGAATTAATCTCTCAACAGAATTACGTTAAGTATCTGGGGATGCATCTTGACAGCGAATTAACATGGAACAGACATGTCGAGCAGAAAAGAAAACATCTCTTGACATAAAATTGAAGCAGCTGTACTGGCTTCTTGGCAGACATTCCAGTCTTTCTCTTGAAAATAAGCTTTTAATTTATAAAATAATGTTAAAGCCTGTGTGGACATACGGCTTGATGGCTGTGGGGCTGCGCAAAAAATAGCCATATAAATAACATACAGCGGTATTCGATTTTGTCGTATAAAAAATAAATGTCTCTTTGATTACTCTATGGGTAATGTTCCAGTTTGTAATGTAACCTGTGTTCGGGATTTGGGGGTTTATATTGACAACGAGCTTAAATTTGCAACTCATATTGGTAATGTTACCAAAAATGCTTACAGAACTACGGGTTTCATCATTAGAAATTCATGCGTATTTCGTGATCCTAGGACTCCACTGTTACCATTCAACTCTCTTGTAATCCACAGTTAGATATTCATTTCGATAGTAAATTTGTATGTAATAAATTTTTGTAGGCTCTATATTTCAGTTGTTACAGTAAGTTTATTTTATTTTGGTCATATGTGCGTGCCCCGATGGAGAGTTTGTTTACATGAGAGTATGGGTGTATGACTGGTATATTTCTGTGTTTTTTTTTGTGCTTTTCGGATGTGTGCTTGTATGTGGGTATTGTATTTCATTAGAATCATTTTTCGGTTTGTATTAGTAATTTTTTGTTTTCAATCTAAATATTATTTATATTAATTAGCGTGTTGTGTGAGTGTGGTTCAGTTTTATTTTTGTTCGTACTTTTACTTTATAATTATTCTGTAAGAGCGTACACTGTAATTGGCGTTATGCTGTTGTGTACGCCGTATTGTTTTGTAAATAAATAAAAATAAAATAAAATTATATATATATATATATATAACCAATTTAAAATAAAAATTATAAATTACAAAAAAAAATTAGGCTACTCGTTGCTCCTCCTTGGTATGTTTCGAATTATACTTTACATCGTGGCCTTCTCACTCCTTATGTTAAAGACGAAGTCAAACACGCGGTTGAGCAGTATAAAAGGCGCTTGGAGTCTCATACAAATACACTGGCCATCAATTTATTAGATAACAGTATTCAGATACGCCGATTAAAACGAACCCGGACGTTTGATTTACCCTAATTTCTACTGGAATTCTTTGGGGAGCACTAATGGGTGTTGACCTCTCTCCCGCTAAAAATTGCTAGATAGCCTCTCGGCCAGTTGTAATTATGTTATTAAAAAAATAAAGAAAGAAGAAAAAGTTTAAAGCGAACGAAAAGTAAGGAAAGAAAAACAAACAAGAAAATAGGTAAGGAAAGCAAAGAAAAAATGAAACAGAAATGGAAAGGACAGAAAAAAAAGGAAAGTAAATCAAAAGAAAATAACCGAAGAATTAGAAATAAAGTAAAGGAGAAATATCGGCAAAATTATAATGAAGAATTATACAAATAGTCGACCAGGTTAATCGATGCGACAAGACGAAGGTAACAAATTATGGTTTATGGTCGTAAAAGCGTTCAAAACCCTACGCATATCTACCTACATGTAGGATCTAAATAACAGTTTGAAATGGTTCGAAGAAGTGGAGAGTGACTTGAAGGAAACTGGTGTGAACCAAGTGACAACGCAGACTGTCAAACGTTTTAAAAAAAGAAAGAAATCAAATCCAGCAGAATATATAAGATTGAAGAACAAACATAAACAGGTAAACTGGTGTTATGGCACCCAACTTTGTATAACATTATACACACGTAGTGTCTTCAATGCTAACCCATTTTCGCGTTTAAAAAAATAACGTACAATAGGTTAATTGCTACGTTTGGTAATAAACAATACGTGTATAGAAACACTGGTAAAAAAACCAATAATATACAATATTTTTTTTTATAACATAATGAATAAATACACACACACACATATATATATATATATTCGTGTATTTGTATATATAATATGTATATATATTTTTACTCGGTGGAAAAGTTGGGAAATTAAAACATGTAGTCGCAGAAAATACTCGCGTTTATTCATTAGCATTATAGCGAATAGTGATCCGGTATACTTGAAAAGAATATTATTAATTTCCCGAATTAAGTTTTCTCTAATGGCAGCTATACAATTATAATTGGCTCATGTAAGTGTAAAGACGTACACGCTCGTGTATATATATATATATATATATATATATATATATGTGTTAGTGTGTAAATACATAGAGTTAGATGTATATATATATGTATCGTGTATCTTCGAAAATAATCGATAAATAGAGTTAGACGAAGAGAAAGTAATCAACGAAATGGATTCGGCCCCAAAAAGATGTGTACACGACGTATCGTAGGCGTGTATCGTGCGAAAAAATTCGTCGTAATGTTAGATAAATCAAACTTCTAGACTAAATCAAATACGAGCGGAGAACGACAACGGGTCCGGGGGTCCTTTCCTTGAAGATAAGATTTTCATTTTAAGTTCGAGCTTTAATATCGTACAATTTAAGAAAACGGTAGTCGATGGAATGAACAAACGCCTTAACTCTGATATACGAATTGTAAAAAATATAAATATAAATAATTTAAATTACATAAAGATAATAAAAAATCTAAAATTTATCCTGAAAATAAAGTAAAGCTATCGATACACTAATTATATGATAACTTAAATAACAAAAACAAAAACAACGAAGAATCAAAAATAAATACAAAAAGAGAAAAATAAAATAAAATTCAAATCCAATTCAAATGAAATTCAAATCAAATTTATTCGACTATAATACGCATTATTACAAATTTTCCGATGTATTTACAATTATTTAAAATATGTCCGCGAACATTAAAGCGTATGTATGGGTAATAGTGTGCACTGTGTTACACGATTGTCCATTTAAAAATAAAAATAAAAATACAAACGATTATAATAATAATAATAATATTCGATACTGATTGGATTGCTTAATCAATGATCCGTAATTAAATATCGATCAGAAAGTCCTTTCGTTTAATTAGATCTATTTTATCCTACACGTCGGAATTATAACACTCGATGGAATCAGCCTGGTCGAAAATCCCGAGGAGGATAATAATGAATATAATATAATCCGTCGAAATTTGAACGTATTATACCGATAGGAAAAAGTATGAAAACCACATACAAAACTTATCCAGGACTTCCAGAATCTCATGAAAATGTACGCTGACCGTAAAGTACTCTACACGCGGATGGAACCGAAAAAGGGAAAACTGGTTGCGCCGTCATTTACAAACACGGGACAATTCGATGTCCACACCACATTCTCTCTACTGTCGGTAGAGTTATATGCAATCTCTTAGGCAATTTATATTACAGAATCGGAGCTAAAGCATGACACATTAATCTACACAGATTCTCTCCGCTCAGTTAGAAGCATACAGAATAGACACGAACATCAGCATCAGTTTGCAAAAGCTATATTAATATTGGTGCAAACAACGAAGCTAACACAGCGACAACGGATTCATGTAATATAACACCGGTTCCGCCCATACCAACGCCATGCAAAGATACGACGATCCATATTTGGAATAAGTTGAAGTTGATAGCGATGGAGCGTTTCGCCACCCTTCCTCGTTACGATCATAGCATCAGAAACTCGGTAGTGTCAACGTCCAGACGGAACGATGTTGTCCCTGTCGGGTTTAGTGCGGACACACACGTTTTACGCACCAGTTCCTGTTCACCAGCGAAGATCGACCGACCTGTCCTGCATGCAATTCTACCCTTACCAACACGTTCTAACTTCCTGTATATACTCTTCAGCGCAAGCTCGCTGGTCGACCTCACAATCTTCCCAACATATTAAAACACACCTCTCCCGCCGAGACTAAACCTCTTCCTTCAAAACACAAACATCCTTCCTCTAATCTAATTTTTAACATCTTTCCTAAGTAGTAGGATACGGTACGGTTACAAAACAAACAAGAAGAAAAATACGCAACAAACTCATTTAAAATAGTAACGTCATTATATTATAGGGGGCTCCTGGCAGTGTGTCAATTAACCAAAAACAACAAAAAATACTGATTCTTTTTAGAAGCACTTTGTTACTGAAAGTGGCCACGTTGAAATGTTATAACCCAGATAATCTAAATTGTACGCATTAATATAATAAAAAATGGAAACGAGTTTTTTTATTAAATTTTTTTCATCTTCGAACATTTGATATTAATATAATTTTCAATCAATCAACTAACGATTCCGAACACTTCCGTGGGGGAAAAATGTGGTCAATGTGGTCTGGGTACGCATTATATATATATATATATATATCGATAAAGGTAGTATTCGGAAGAACGTCATATACGCGCTTTGCATACAATTAGTTTGTTGAATACTGGTCCATTTTATACGTTAAAAGAGTTAGTCGTGTTTGTAGACATCGAACATTACGACGGTGATTATAACGATATACATATTTAGACAAGAATATTAATTATCATTTTTTATTACTTGACCTAACGACTTAAGTCATGTTTTATTTTTTAATTATTAATATAATTTCATCATTTACATTTGATTATTTCAGTTTATTATAACGACCTACATACTAACTGGTACTATCTTGTGCTAGACTAGAATAAAGCATGACTAAATAATAAAGTTCTATCCACATTTCACCATCAAAATAAAGAGATCATATATATATATATATATTATACAAGCGGAAGAAACTGACGGGATGCTTGGGAACGTTATAATGTAAAATGTTGACTGATGCCTAAATCATTTAAATGTGTTCCTTAGTTAATTACGTTTTTTCAACAGCCTCATCTCTTAAAAAAAACTGTTTGGTGTTTACATTGTTGATGGCCATCTAAGAATGTTTTAAAAAATGAAATTAAAAAATAAAGAATTAAAAAGGAAAAATAGGAGGAAGATGATAACTTTCACTTTAACTTTATATATATATATATATATATATATATATATATATATATATATATGTATGTATGTATATATAGTGGAAAAGAGGGAACAGAGAAGAACATAATAATCGAGAAAGTAAAGTGGGAGAGTGACAGAGAAGAGAATTAAAGAGGAATATACGAGACAGAAACGTCTGAAAAAATATAGTACACCGTGTTGATCTATAAAAATAATTTCATAAATTATATTTATATGGAATAAAAATTAATAGAATAACGCTACTCAAAACGCAAAAAAACCGGTCAAACATATATATCTATTTGTTCTTCCGTTTTCATTTTAAGTAGATAGGATATATATTTTTTATTTATTTAAAGACGCTCGACTTCTTGGTCATTTGCGTCTACTATAACTTAAATGATTAAATACAACTGAAAAGTAAAACTATATATTTTGGAATACATTTATACATTTTAAAAAAATAAAAACAGATTGAACGGTAGCTTCATCGTCCGTAAGGACTTCTTCTATCGTTATTCTTACCGTGGGACCTTGTCTGAACGATTTTTTTCGCTCCTTGGTGAACCGTGGACATTCATTGATAATGTGAACGATGGACATTTTTTGGATACCACAGTCTCTACACAACGGCTGTAGTCCATCTGTCGACGATAGTATTTAATATTTAAATATTTAAATATTTAGATATTTTACAGGGAAATTTATAAGAATATTTTAATTTCGGAAATTTTTACTCGATTACGTATATATGAATGTGTGTGTGTGTGTGTGTATGTAGGCATATATAAAATCTAATAAAATCGAACTTTCCTATAATTTTAGAAGCTATGAAATACAACAATAAATAGAAAACATCGAAAGAATGATTTATACTTAAAATGAAAATGTATATACACTTATATCTCAGTTTTGAATTAGATGCGCCAAATTTTAATTGTTTTTTAGTTAAGTATATATAAAGACGGATTTGCTCAAAAGCAGACTTATGAAATAGCTAATTTAGAAAGAATTTTTTATGAATTTTTTGAAATTATTTTGATTTTTTAACTTGGGACTATCGCTCGAGGTGAATTTTTTCGTCTATGTATTATGTTTTGTTGGCATAAATATGGATGTATGGATATGTGAATATATATATATATATATATATATATATATATATATATATATATATATATATATATATATATATATATGTTTGTTTTGCATGCGTATAACAATTATTTTTTAGAAAAGTACAACCATGTTGTTAATCGTATTCTTGTTCCGCATTATTACTGGTGAAATCTAATTTAAAAAACAGGTAGGTGAAGCTAGCGAAGAATAGCTTATACACGGGAGCTTCGAATATTATATACATGTGTGTGTTGTGTATATTTTATCCGATGATTAAATAACTTGCAGGGATAGAATAAATTTAATAACCTTAACAAAACAACGTTCTATATAACCACTGGTAACAGCACCGCTACTATTTCCTACTATTACTAGGGCTATGATTAGACCACGCGCAAAATTCCAGCAGAATTAACTTTACAACTAACCAACCGCCAATCCGTTGTGCAAGTTTTCTTGATCCTGTTTCGTGTGCGGCGCATCGTGTTACTCGCTGCGGTTATTCTACTTGGCCGGTTTGTTTGAAAAATTCGAATTCTCTCATCTTCGCTATTAACTTCGGTTAGTACGTAGACGAGGTAGAGTTTTGGTAGTTACGCGCAGAATACGCCGATAAAGCGGATATTTTATAAAATTTACGAATTATTCAGTTCGAAGAATTACATCGGCGAATTTCGGAATCACTATTTCAGGAAGTTTTTAAAGAATCATTCGTTGAAAATCACGGACGAGATGAATAATTTGTCATCATATATATATTAAATACACAAAAAGCTCTTTTGTAGGATACGAGCAGATGGTGTAGTAATATTACGTTACGGGATCGGTACATCTTCAAATTTCCTCATGTATTCGCACGTCCACAGTCATCTAAATATTCTTAACCGACGTTTATCGCGCTATAATGTGGGTTCGCACGTCCACAGTCATCTAAATATTCTTAACCCACGTTTATCGCGCTATAATGTGGGTGTTTGTATTCAATTAGCTGAAAAAGTTCCGTCTATTTAATAATTTCTTCTCAATTCCACAGTGACATCGCGTCAGGGGATGGTCTGTTTTCTGTTCATTTTCACCGATACCGCACGATGATTCGACTTTAATTTGTACATCCTTGTTATTTTTCAGCAACTTCCGTGTTCTTCTCGGAAGCTGTTCAGCTTTATTCAGATGTGTAGATCGAAGCCGTCTAGTTTGTCGTCATCTGCGGGTTGAAAATGATTTCTCGTTCAATCTGGATTGTCTTTTCTTTTTCATTTGCGAATCCTATTATACGCTCGTAATTTTACACAACCTCCATCCCATGATTTTTTTAATGTTTTTTTTTTTTAATTTATTTAAAGCGGCGCCATGTACTCTGTAGCCAGAGACACCGCTTGTGATATTTATATTAGAGGAAAGAGTTTAGTACGTTTCAGAAATTTGAAGGTGTGATCGATCATGTTAGGATTATCAGAAATAGTGGATGAGAATGAAGAAGGTCGGGTTATGTGATAAGATTGGAGGATAGGACACTCATGGAGAATATGGACAACAGTTGCAGTTTGCTGGCCACAATAACAGCACGATGGGGCGTCCCTTCGATCGAGGATATATTTGTGTGTAAGAGCTGTATGATGCGGAGCCGAGTAAGAACTACTTCTTTACGGCGCGATGGTTGTATCGACCTTTTCCAGGCAGTTGTGTCTGATTTGATACTCCGTAGCTTATTCGTGGTAGGAGTATCTATCTATACTTTCTTCCACGTATCCCCGAATCGATGTTTTATATGACTAATAACATCCACTGCAGGAACACAACCGATGGAGCTGGAAACATAGTTGATGCCTGTTTCGCTGCTTTGTCAGCTATGTTGTTGTAGGTGATGTCTGAATGACTCGGAATCCAGCACAAGGTTACCTTTAGGTTGGATCTATAAACGGCGGCGTGAATTTCTTGACTTACAGGATGGTATTTTGTTTTAATTAATTGGTGATCGTTGATACTTTGTATGTAAGTGAGTCTGCGAAGATTACAATATTTGAATATGTCATTTGTATTGCTTCTTGTACGGCTAATTTTAGTGCAATTAGTTCCGCAGACAGAACAGAGAAGCCACACGGTAAAGTGTATCTGATGACCTCGCCATCGTGAACTACAGAACATCCAGTTCCTTCCCTCGATTTGGATGCGTCAGTGTAGAATTTTTTAAACGATGTGTAAGCTAACAGCAACTGTTCGTAGGCTTGAGATATTATTTGTTATTTTATTAGCGTGGTATCGGTACGAATGTTTGCTAAATTTGCAGGCGGAAGTAGAGGTATTTCGTAAAAAACAATGATATTCGGAATGTCGATATGTCATTTCGATAGAATTTGACAAATTGTTTGATGAAGGAGTAATTAAATTTTAATACTTGACGTTTTTTCAGCCGTCTTACTTCGGTCGAATTAATTTTATTACAGCCATTTTTTTTTAATCGTATTTAGACGATCTAATGATAACTTATTGCGTGTCAGCTAGTGTCATAATTTAATTCAAATAAATAACAAAAAAGTAATTAAAAATCACTATTTCTTCACCTATATATAAAGACCCCTGAAAAAGTTTTTTGGCTATTAAGCCATTGTCAAGTGAACATTATATATATATATATATATATATATATATATATATATATATATATATATAATTTGTACATATTTTATATTTTTATTATTATTATGACCGCTTGATAATAGATTAAGAAGCTTTGCGGTCTTTTCATATAAAAACATTTTAGTGATTTTAATTACTTTTTGAAGTAAAACTCCTATTGCTGCTGGGGAGTTAACTCGGAAAACGAGCGAGCTAGCAATAATAACGGACATATATCTATCTATCTATATTATATATATATATATATACAACACCCGCCTATCAAATCAAAGAAATAACCGACGGATATAGTATATATATCCCGTTCGCATGTACCTGCACTATCACGACTTATACATATATAGGTAGGCTTATTTATATATATATATATATATATATATATATATATATATATATATATATATATATATATATATATATATATATATATATATGTAAAAAATAAAGAAAAATCTGTAGCTGGTTTAGTTACAACGTTTATAAGTTTCAATT
Source organism: Coronaproctus castanopsis (assembly GCA_032883995.1). Lineage (NCBI taxonomy): Eukaryota > Metazoa > Arthropoda > Insecta > Hemiptera > Monophlebidae > Coronaproctus > Coronaproctus castanopsis. Next base: position 238,137,106 of record CM065053.1, on the reverse strand, counting down.
TTTCCTTGAGCTCCGTGGCACAGATGTTTTTTTTCGTTGTTTATTTATTTTTAAAAAATCACTACATTTTGTACTAGTTCAAATTATTATTTAATTTTCTTCTATAACATACTTCCCGTCTTACTTTAATGTTCCGTTACTTGCCTACCCCATAGAGCGCTTCGTAAATGTTCTTTCTCGAATTGGTGAATTAATAGATCACTCTCTCTCTATCTCTATATATATATATATATACTTATATATAAGTTGTTGATTTCAAGAATTGTTTGAAATTTAATGAGTAGTCATTTATAAACAAAATTCTGACGGAAATAGAATAATTATCGAGATAGGAAATCGAAACACGTAATTAAGTAATAGATTACTGCAGATTAGGCGCATTTACGAGTTGAATTTAATGTAAAATAAATTTTTATTCGATTATTATTACTATTATCATTATTGTCATTATTATTATCACGTAAAACGATTTGTGGAACATATAGTTCAGATGATTGGCAACAATGCATTAATTCGGTTTTTACAAAATTTTCGAAGAATTTTTCGAGCATAGTCGCTGAATTTTTGAAATTTCTTCAGAAATCTAAGTTTTCAGGTCTCAACATCACGCGCATGTGTTACGTAAACGCAATTCTTGTGTTATCCCCATAAAAATAAATTTGAATTCTTTTCGAAATTCTCTGCATTGCTGTGATGGATTCACGAGGAGAAGAACGTGTTCCAGACAAAATGCTCGCTATAGGACGCCTTGATTACTGAAACTGAATAAAAACCAATCTCGCGTGTGTGAAGCGTGAACACGCGGTTTGTGTTGTAGCGGTGTTACCAACTGCGCTATTCAAAAAACAAAACTCGTTTTCTCTGGATCACTCTATATAATTCGACGCTATTCTTTCGAATACGACCGAAAATTAACTATTACGGATGGTAAAAACCAACGTCCGAAAGACGTAATAATGTAGAAATAAAATAATAAAAATAAGGATGATTGTTATGAGAATAATTTGAAAAAAAGGAAAATTGCGATTAATCGTGGCAGAGATTAAAGTTTATTTTAAGCGAACCGTATCACGCGAATAGGGATTTTATAGAAAGCGACAAACCCCCCCCCCAAAAAAAAAAAAATTTGTTCGAGTCGGACAAACAAAAAAATTCCACTTAATGGAAGAAGCGAGTTTGATTTTTTTTTTTAAACAAGAAAAAACAAAAAAATAAAAAAACAAGCCGCACGCAAACCGTCCGGTGTAAAGACTTCGTGTTCAAAGAGACGTTAGCGTTACGATGACTGGGGAATTAAAATTTACTACCTGAAGCTAATTAAGCCAAACGAATTAAATAAAAATGTATGATCGATTAATGAATTGTAATATAAATATAAATATATACATACATACATAAATAAATAAAAGGGACTAACGTCCTTTGAAGAAATAATTACCACGTGTTTAATGAAAATTAGTATATATAGATATGTGTGTACATATATATATATATATATATATATATAGAGAGAGAGAGAGAGAGAGAGAGAGAGAGAGAGAAAGAGAGTGAGAGGAAATGAAAAAGAAGAATGTAATTCAAGAAAACTATTAAAGCAATAAATTATCGGATTTGTTTCACATTGATATCACAAATATGACAGAAATTGCAGTAATTTAAAGTTTTCAAAGGACGGATATATATTGGGTTAGGGGCGTGGCCGAAATAACAGACGGAGATATATATATATATATATATATATATATATAATATATACGTACACTAATATATAAACCTGTTAAAAGAAAGAGACAGTGATATGGTATTTAAAAAATAATCACATAGGCAAACCCGTGGGTAACTTCTAGTATATATCTAAACAAGTGTATATGTGTACGTGCGTGTACGTATGTGTGAATATACAAAATCAATACAATCGTTGGAATTTTTGATTCCTACCAACATCATTTGCCAGTAAATCGGAAATAATTCGTCGCATCAAATATGACCTTGGAACACGTATGAGAAATGGATTAGCGAAAAAAAGAATTTTTATTAATTGATTCAAGTATATTTACAGTAGTAAACATACCGATATGTATATATATTACGTAACTGATGAAGATATATAATGTACATATTTTTTCTCCTACAAGTGAATTTCGTATACTGGGTGACTTGAATTTGTTAACAACCCTTAAATTTGTGGATAATAACATGCTACAAGCTCTTCAACATACAATTCCAATGAACCTGTTTAAAAAGCATGTTTCCCAAGTGCTTTTGACAGAATGGCAAAGGAAGTGGGATGCTGACATCACAGGAAGGAAAACATACCAATTCTTCCCTAATGTCACTAACAGAATGAAATTGAAGAAGTTAAATATTAACTTCTACAGCTCTCAGGTCTTATCTGGCCATGGCAAGTTTGCAGCTTATTTATACAGGTTCCATCTAGTTAATGTTCCAGGATGTACCTGTTGTTCGGGAGATATTATAGATGACCTTGAACATTTTATCTATGAATGTCCTGCTTTTGCTAATCAGCGACTTAAGTATAAAGTAGGAAACATGCAGTCCCTTCATTTAAACAGCTATAATCATTCAGCATTCCTCAAGTTCTCTGAAAGTGCAATGCGACATAAATTTAATATCATGAGCTAGCTCTTATCTTACAAAAATAAAAAATAAAAAAATAAATAAAAAAAAAATAAAAAAAATTAATAAAACTAATTCAACCGTGAAACCAATATCTGGAGCAACTGATCAATCTTCTGATACTGCACTCATTACATGTTTAAAAATTAAGTTTGTAAATATAACAATAAATGTTTGCAACAATTGTAATTATTTATATAAAGATTTTTTCCCCATTTTTTAATATAAAATAATTTATAATATTCTGTAGTCTTAAGTTTGTACATATGATATAATACTGCATGGTAATTGTTGGGACTATGTTACGTCATCCTAGCTGTTGCCAATAAATATAAGTACACTTGCAAAGGACCTCACACACAAGTTTGAAATATTTATTTATTTATGAATATACAGTCGATATATGTGTAGTTTAATTGATATATAATTCTCCTCCGATCCTTTGCACCTTTATACATACAATTTTACCAAAATATATGATTGTTACTAAAAAAAAAAAAAAAAAAAAAAAAATTATATATATATATGAATTTCTTTAAAAAAAAATGTTTTAAAGCTATAACGGAATACTTCCCGGGTCGTTATTCCTTAATTTATAGTTGTATTCTTTGAAAAAATATTTGCTCGTTATGGACCGGTTTTCTAATTTTGACTACGTCAGTCGTCTAAATGACACACCACTGCGCAAGTGGATTGATGTTGGTTTCAAGCCGATGCAGGTATGTTCCAGCACAGCTTCTGGTTTCTTAACAGATCTCACGGAAATCGTTGTTTGTTGATACCACGGTACTGGCACTATATTCTCCGCTAGACTAGGCGTACCAAATAGAAACTGATTGCATCCTAGTATGAGAAATTTATTAAGTCACGGTATCTTTCACAGCAATTTATACCTTAAATTGTAATTTGTTTTTTTTTCCCTATTTAGAAAAAGTCGATAAGATACATCTTGTATAAATCCTTAACTATTAAGATTTTACTTTTTACCACTATATTTTACCCTAATCGTGATTTTCTGAACTAAAGCTATCTGTATTATTCCGGTTGATTTCAAATAACATTTTGATGTTTCGGCCCAACGCGTAATTCCACATGAAAGTAACTTTGGCCGTAAAACGAAAATACAAACGAGTGCTGAGACGTAATTGTTTAAATAGTAAAAGCTTACTTTCCAAAGTTTACTCGCGACATGAATCAGATAGCTGTCTCATACCGGTGTGCACAATTATTCAAAGATTTTTAATATTGAGGACTTAATAATAATAATAATTATTATTATAAGATTAATATAATAATAATGATGATAGCAATAATAATAATCCAAACGCAATACACCAACGCAGGTTGCGTGCAATGTAAGAATATATATATATATATATATATATATATATATATATATATATATATATATGTGTATATATAGTGACCGCATCTTCCGCGTTCTTTAATTAAAACGAAAACTTAATTTGAAAATCTTCTCCCTTATAGAACTTCATCAGGCTACCGTCGCTAAAATCGTATCCATTTTTGTCGGGGCCGGCCGTTTGTAATGAAATAACTCTAAAGGCCGCAGTAACAAACTGAATAATAAAAAAAACTGTTTTCTTTGACCGAGTTGGAGTCGAAATCGTCTTAGAATTAGGGACAGAAGCGTAGCCAGTTATTAAGCTAGTGGTATACCGTTGAAAGATTCTTCAGAAAATAATATTGTCGAAGAAACAAAAACTTACCGCCAACCGCACGATTAATTGAACTTTATCCTCGAAAGAGGAACCAACGAATTAAACTGGATCTTTAAAAGAAACGATTTTAGAAGAGCGGAAGGTGTCTAATCTAATTTTAACGAGAGAACCACAGCATTGACGTTCTAGAAATACAGAATTCGACGATGCAATAAACGTATTCGTAACTCGTCGGAAACGATGAAGTAAAAGATGGATACGAGGAACAGTGATGAAAGAAAGTGATTAAGCCAGAGAAACGGACAATAAGTGACAGATTATTTGGATTTCGTACTGTTTTCATTTGTATAACGTATAAAGAGACCTTTCATACTAATGACCCTTCAGTATTCTGCGAATCGCAGCTTTGGATTACTATGTTCGGTTTCTTATGCTTTGTACTTATTCAACAAAAACATCATCATTATATACTTCTACATATACCTCGATGTCAACACGTCATATTTATCGCTATATATTACATATATAATAAAGCAGTATGCATGTGTGTTGTATATATCCGGATATATAAAATTTTAAATACGCACGAATCCTTCATAAGTAGCTGTATTCGTAATTCGTCAGATATGGTATTTTAGATTCAAAAATTAATAATTTTTTGTTTTTTAATTCAATATTAAAACAATATATATATATATATATATATATATATATATAATATAACATGTATGTATGCGAGTGTGTGTTTTACTATTGAATTAGAAAATAAAAATTATATAAATATAAATACAAATAAATAAATATATATATGATTACAAAAAAATAAGGACAAGAATTTATATGGCAAAACTTACCTTCAATAACCTAAGCAAAGTGTTTTTGGAAATCAAAAGGTAAATACGAACCTACGAAAATGAATCTCGACATATTACGATGGTCTGTATTGAAATATGCCTGCGTAGGGTGGACTATGGGAGCGGAATGTGAAAAAAAATTATCTGCTTACGAATATAGTGGAAAGATTAGATAACTAACGAGGAGGTCTTTAGGAAAATAGAAGACAGTCGAAGAAACCTAGTAGATTGTATTAAAAAACAAGGAAATATATAGCGCATAAAATCCCGCAGGATTTTCACGCTCTCGGTACAAGGAAGGAAAACCAGCAAAAAGAAGAAGGCGACTCGAATTGACAACTATAAATTTATCGAGCAACTCGCTTTGTAAGAACCTCAAAGAAGTAATTAGTAGAAACCGACAAATATGAAAATGGATGTACCTAATGTTCTACAAGTTGAAGCCATCATGACGACGATGATGATAATATATATTTAAGAACATTTTCTTTTCCTATTCAGCGCCGGAAATGTCAGTATCGAGATATTCCAGTTAGACAAAGGGTATAATATATCGCATAATGCAAATAATATTCAACAGCGATATTAGTTATAGTGGTTTGCCATCAAACGTCTGTATATAATTGTTCAGAATATCGATTTCCAGTCTATGATAACGTTGTCTTTCTGAACACTACGAAATACTGAATAGACGAAACCGTGCCTTAGATTTTATCCTTAAATCATCCTATATAATACTGAGAACGTACATTAAGCGGATATTAATAAATTAATAAATATAATTTTTTCTCCTCAAAAAAAAAAAAAAAATAAAAAAAAATGTTATGCCTATTTTCAACGGTATCGAGCCTTCTATTGATTAGGAGTCAATTTATTACTTAAACGAATCGATTCGAAACAGATTGTTGTCGACAATTTTCAGGCAATATCTCGAAGCTGCAAAGAAAATAGTCCGTATCAAGTTTCGTATCCAATCCTAAACCTGGAAACTGTTTATAGACTAATCTCTTAAATGCAATTGTTCGAACGATGTTAGTGATTTAAAAAAAATAAATAATCGACGACAAAAAAAAAATATATATACAGTTATAAAATCTTGATTACTAATAGTAGTTGAAATCACTAAATTTATTTAATTATGCGAAGCTTTTCGGCATTTACGCCATTGTCTATATACAATTAAAATTAATTATATTATATAAACCATAAAATATTAAATTTAAAACTAAGTTTACAATTTTACACAAAAATGAATTATAAATACTTAAAACTATCTGACAATGACAGTGGTAAACAACACCATCAATTATCAGTAATATAAAATTTACAGAACAGTAGCTAGAAAATAATAATTATTTTATAAAAATATGTATTTGAACAATGAAAAATATATATTTATGTAATTAAAAAATCAATAGTTAAGAATAATATTTTTATAATATACTTTTTAAAATTAATTCTTACTCAAACTTTACCATTGAATTTAATAAATTATTTTTATCCCTTAGTTTTAAATTAATATTTTATGGTTTATATAATATAATTAATTTTAATTGTATATAGCTTGACAATGGCGTAAATGCCGAAAAGCTTCGCATAATTAAATAAATTTAGTGATTTCAACTATTTTTAGTAATCAAGTATAAATAAAATCACTACATTTCACAATCTAAAAGTTATAAAATCACTAAATTTTATGTATAAAAGGACCGTAAAGCTTTTCGGCTATTACGCCATTATCGAGTGAACGTAAAAAAAAAATTGAATATTAAAATATCGCGATTTATGAAAAATCACTATCGGATTACTTTATAAAATTTCTATTTTTTCATTTTTCCATTTTTTTCGCAACTAAATTAAGAATTCTCTTTACATTTTTTTATTTTTTTTTTTATATATATTTCTATATTTTATTTTTTTACGTCCACTCGATTTAATAGCCGAAAAGCTTCGTGTAAAATTTAGCTATTTTAACTATAAAGAGAATTTACATCGCGCGATTCAACAAGTACTTTTGCGAGTGTGTTCGAACGGTATCGATTCCCAGGCGGACGAAAACATTCGTATCAAACTGGGGATATATTATCGAAGCGTTATCATTAATGATCCGCGGAATGATGAAACTGTTCAGATTAACGAACCGCTTCCGTAGGTTGTTGAAACTGTTCAGACTGCCTGTATTATAACGTATGGACAACTTAACAGATTTTTTTAAGTCGGTTGAAAAGAATTATTACGACGTTGTTTTTTTTTTCTTTAATGGGGGCGCCTTTACAGCTTATCCAACGTGATACTGTGGGGACTATCTACAACTTAATCAAGGACGCTGACTTCTTTAATGTCGTTATATGGGGGAATAATTGTAGATTATCCAGATGTAGAACGGACGATACGAGGCAAGGTAAAGCTAAAGCGACACATCAGAACATTCAGAAAAAGGACATGATCGGGGTTGCAGACTGCCTGTTCAGCATTAACGAATAATACGCCAATTTATAGTTTTAAATTAATTTTTTTTTTCAACCAGGTATTTTGATATTCTGTTTGATTTATTTTTATATATTTTTTTTTTTTACAGCGCATGAAAGTACGGAAGTATAACACTATTACTTTGCCCCGACGACGATGAGTGTACGCCGAATTGTACGTGTTACATTTTAAAAAAAAGCTATTAACGAAAGAAAATGAGGGTCGAAAGCTCGTACGAATCACGCGATTAAGAGAAAAGTATTTACAAATTACTCGAAATCGAGGCGTGCTGGTAATTTGCAAATCCTTTCCTTCCGTTTGTGTCTGTTGTTCGCCTTTGTAAAGTATTTCAACCGAGTCACGATTAGGATCTATTATTAGGCGATACAGCTGTCAAGTTGCACGCTTTCGTTGAAACAAGAGGATAATGCAGTAGTTGATTGAGCAACTTTCAAATATTTTCCGACACCGGAACTTATCCTATATACGTGCGTATAGTACTTTACGTATATGGGAAATTGTTAAAAAAAATTAAATAATATTTATGAGTAATAATAGTAACGATAAAAACCAAACTCGAATATAATATGGAATATTAAAAAAAAAATTTCAGCCTATTTACAATTATCTACTGCCGAACATACATATGTACAAATACAAATAAGTATATTTATGATAATTTGTACAGTTACAGAAAAGACGAGTAAATAAAAATGCGCATACCGAGCAGCGTTAACGCTCTTACTACGCGTCTTAAAGTTAGCGTACAACGAGGTCATACGTTAGTGTATAAATTATGCTATATTTTTACGGGGGGAAAAATACAACTAAAAAAAACCCGGCATAGCCGAAAAGATAAAGAAATTAATTATGGTTTAGATATTAATAGTATGTATTAATATAACTAAATGAATAAGGAAATAAAGAGAGAGAAATAATGATACATTAATTTAAAAACGAGACTAATTTATAACGACAGACAACCTGGTGCTAAAGCAGCGAATGTTTAATCCTTTTGTGTTTATATTTTTTATATTTCCGGGTCAGTGAGTCGTGAGTATAATTTCCAATACGTTGTAACTGGCTAGTCAGGCATTTGCTATAGAATCTGTTAGCTTTTTCCTGTACAAGGTCAAAGATAGAAGGCTGGTTTAAAGCTGTATGCATGTCTGTTATCTTAGTGTAGTATGGAGCATTGAATATGATACGCAGGCATTTATTTTGAACAGTTTGCAATTTATTAATGGTGGACTTACTAACACCAGACCAAATTGGCCAGGAATATAATAATATCGGCAATATGTAGGTTTTGTATATTATTAGCTTGTTTTTAACACTGACTTTAGAGTGTTTGTTAAATATAGGGAAAATTTTGTCTAATCGGGAGTGCGCTTTGTCCGTGATATGTTTGATGTGATGATAAAACGACAATCGTTTGTCCATGGTGAGACCAAGATATCGGGATTTCCAAGATAGGCGTGTATTATTTATTTCAATGTGATGAGTTACTTGTAGTCTACGTCTAGTAAATAGGGGATAGCTTCCGTTTTTTCGATGTTAATTTTAATTTTCCATTTTGTGTAGTATTTATATATTTTATAGTTATTGTATCGATTCGATAGGAAGATGTAAATAAAGCAGTGTCATCAACGTAAAGAGAAGTATCAACATCCCTCAATTGCGGCAAATCATTAATATATAAAATATATAAGAAAGGTCCTAGGATACTGCCTTGCGGAACTCTAGCAGATAATATTTTACTACTCGAATAGGTGTCATTTATCTTAATAGCGAACTGTCTATCGGCTAGATACGATTTTATGATCATTACAAGTTGCCTGGGGAAGCCGTAATGGATCATTTTATATATTATGCCATGGTGCCAGGTAGTGTCAAATGCTTTTCCTACGTCTAATAGCAATAGCCCAGTATGTTTGTTTAGATTAAACTGATTCAGTATGTGATCACTAAGGCGCGCTAGTTGCATAACGGTTGAGAGTTGGGGGTCTGAATCCGAACTGAGTTTCGTTTATAATTATGTTCATCTGAGAAATTTTTTAATCTTTGAAGTATTACTTTTTCAGCTATTTTACTAATGATTAAACTAATAGGTCTTATGTTTTTGGCTAGTGAGCTATCTTTCCCCACTTTTAGTACGGGAATAACAGTAGAAGTTTTCCATATTTTAGGGTCCAGTGATTATGATAGCATTAATTATATTTGTTAAGTATACTACGGCTATTTTAGGCAAGTTCTTGGTCATTAACGTGTGTATTAAGTCTTGCCCAGTGGATGATTTGCATTTAAGCCTTTTTATGAAATAACTTATTTGTTTTGGTGTGGCGAGCTTAATTGATGAGTCAGACGCCACAATATTTACGCACAGTGAGATCAACTTTTTTTGTAATGGTAGAGAGGGTTATGTTTTGATTATGCACTTGATAGTAATGCTAAGAATTCAGCTTTATCTTTATCAGAATATGCAATGTTTTTATTGTGTGTTATTGGCGGAATATTAACATGTACATGCGCGAAATTTTTTGTAATGTTCCACAGGCTTTTATCTGTGGTAGACGATGATTTTAATTTATTATTCCACACATCATTACGATGTTCAAAGAGCTTAGTTTTTTACTAAACGTGTCAAAAAGTTTAGGATTGTTTTCAGACGAGTTGTTTTATGTTTTTTGTGTATGTACAAGATTTTTCAAGTACATACAAACGTACAAAAGAATGTACAATGTACATAATTATATATATATCCATCAATATACAACAATCTCCCGGAAATACATTTATAAGTAGACAAAGTAAATAATATAACTTGATTACTAAAAATAGTTGAAATCACTAAATTTATTTAATTATGCGAAGTTTTTCGGCATTTACGCCATTGTGAAGCTATATATAATTAAAATTAATTATATAAAAACATAAAATATTAATTTAAAACTAAGTTTACAATTTAACACAAAAATGTGTAAAATTGTAAACTTAGTTTTAAATTAATATTTTATGTTTTTATATAATTAATTTTAATTGTATATAGCTTGACAATGGCGTAAATGCCGAAAAACTTCGCATAATTAAATAAATTTAGTGATTTCAACTATTTTTAGTAATCAAGTATAAATAAAATCACTACATTCCACAATCTAAACTTAAGTAAATAATAATTCGAAAAATGCGGAATGTAACGATTTTTATTAAAATAAATAACAAAAAAACAAAGTTAAAATCACGAATTTTCTTTTTTTAATGAAATTAATTAACGAAAAATCACTTTAAATAATAATTTTCTTCTCGCGTAATAGTTACATATAAAATAATTAAGTTTATTAACACTGGCTATGCTCGTAATTGCGCGAATGCCAATTTTATTATACGATATACATGTATACCACACACACACACACACACAAAACATTTTACATAGTAAGCAAATATGCTACCAAACGCGAAATGTACGACAGGTATAAGGTTAAAATCTAAGTTCACTAATTTTTAAAGGATACATCTATTACTAATATAGGTAATACTGATCGTTATCCTTATAAGTAAATATTGTGATGAAGTTTCATCAGTATTACTGACAGTACTGTACTGTCATCGTTATTGACCGTGTAAGGGGAATCGTACCGATAGAATATTAAGCAAACCATCGTTACGTTGACGACTACCAAACGGGATAGTCGAGATAATATAAATAATACCAGACGATAATCGAATGTATACCTAATGATTAGAAATTGAGAACAAATTTATCTTAATCTTTCGTTAATCCCAACCCAATTTTATTTTATTTACCCGAAATAAACGATGTTAACCGGAAGCCGTTCTTTATAGTTCAGAAGGTGAATTTTTAGTTCCTCCGGTAAATTATCGAATCTCCCCTTGTTAAATAGTATACAATCGATATGAATTATATCGGGCATGGAATTACTACCTAAGGTACTCCCGCTGATTTCTAGTCTTTCCTATACCGATCGATATATTAAATTTAATAATAATAATAATAATAATAATAATAATAATGTTTACATACAATATATATGATGCGCATAAACTGCGCGAATTACAATTACAAAACTTTTACTACTAGAAACGAAATTTATTAGCAAAAGCTGTAAAATTCTCCTTAACAAAATTATTTCAACGTATTCAGTTCAAATTTTAAATATAGTGCGCGAGTGTAAATAAACTTAACTAAAGACCGCAGAAACAAATTTAACGAAATATAGAAATAATAATAATTCAGTAAATCGGACAAGAGTACATAAACTATAAACGAAAATGAAACAAAATTTTGATTTTGAAACAATCGCTGACAAAAATTTAGATAAACGACCGAGCGATTGGGCGAATACAATAATTTAGTATTGTAAAAAACCGGATTGAGACCAACCTCTAAATTCAAATCGAACGTAGAATTTTATATATATAGTAAAAAAAAAAACAATTTTCCCAAATCTAAGCAATTTATTAAAACCAACCGAGCAATCTCAATATTAGAGATTCAGACGAAGGTGCTGTTATATAGCCTAGAGGCTAGATATGGACGAGTCATTGAGATATCTTAAAGCGTGTATAATGTTAGTTACAGCATAGAATGCTATATATACGTGAAGTACGACGAAGTCTTGAAAAAGACACGTAAAGAATTATTATTATTTTTTTAATTTTTGTTTTTTATATTAAAAAATTTATTTTTTGTAAAATCACGTTTCTGTTGTTTTTTAAAATGGGACACAATTTCCTCACCCAGCTTGACGATGCCCCTCAAAACGGAAATATTAAACATCATTATTAGACGGTGTAAAGTAATTACAAATAGCTGAATGTAGACGAATGTGTTTAATAGTCAGTAAGACGTATTTATTGGTAATGGTACACTGAGAGATATAATTTTATTACATGATAAAGACCGTTGAGAGCTGTAATAATAGCGTTCCAAATCTCCGTACCGCAAGTAAAATATTTAGTAAAATCCTGTTAAGAAAGCTTAAGTGTCTAGTCAACTCATTAATTCCAGAGTCAGCGCTGTTTCCGGCAAAACCGGAGTTGTTATTGATACGAGATTTATTTTACGGCAGTTATTTGAAAAAAATAGAAAACAGCATCTACACTTTATGTGACACTCATCTATGTTAAAAAGATATTTGATTCCGTTAACAGAGAGCATTATGGTCATGTGTTAAAGTAGCAGTATGTCCACGGAACAATGCTATGTCCCTTTAACAACAACTTCATAATCAAACTAAACCAGCTATAATACGCCATGCTGGTTTATAAACGCAATAGTTAAACAGCGATGCATACTAGAGCGTGTCTACACTTTACAACTTTTAAAAGAGTATGATGCATATGGCCTTCATGTAGCGTACAACTGAGAAAGGCGTCGAAATAAAATATTGAACTGATGGCGAATTATACAACCTAGCGAAATTGAATTCACGGAAACGATCTAAAATCTTCTGATTAGCATGCCGGCAGTATGCAGATGACGATGTTCTTCCGGTAACTGATAAAGTAGATAAACTGCATATAAAATGTCCGGAACGTACATACAGAGATTTTCAGCATCGACTTTAATAAAACTGAAATTATTCAAATAAGCGATAACGTTGTATCAGATATCGATATAAATACCAATAGAATTCGTTCGGTTGATGCTTTTAAGTATCTAGGTAGTGCCGTTAATAAAGCTGTGCAGCGCTAGATGATGAAATTTCTTCGCGACTTAAAGAGGCAAATGCATCTTATAACAAGATGCGGCAAAGAGGATTCAATAACAAGAATATATCCGCTGGTACTAAATTCGCGTTGTACAAAGCTATTATTATTCCGGTATACGCGAGCGAAACATGACCCATTAATGCGGAAGCAGGTTAAAAAATTAGACACACGCAATCAGGGATTTTTGCAAAGAATTCTTCGGATACATTGGACACTGATAGCATATATCGAAACGAAAAAGTTCTAGTTAGAACAAAATGTCGATTAATCGATCAGTTGCTAGCGGAGGAACGCATAAATTGTGGACCGGGTACTAAGGATGTAAGACGGACGAATTTCAAAAAGAATGTTGTACGGCGTTCTGGCCAATGGTAAACGTCCGCTCGGCAGACCACGGCTGCGATTTAAAAATGTACTCTCAGAAGACTTTAAAAGATTAGGTCCAACGGAGGACAATTGGGAAAATAACGCACAAAATCTTAATATGGTTCGAAAATTAACAGATATTACTGCAATATAGAAAAAAAGTAGAAACCATAAAGCGATAGAGTACAAAAGACCATAAAATGTCAACTTTGTACTTTCGTAACAATGCATCGCGTCGGGTTGCTTTCACACATGCGACACAAACACTAGTATGTATAACAGAGAAGAACTCATACTCAGACTCGAATGAGAATAGAAAAATAATATATATATATATATATATATATATATGTACGTTGTTATGTCTGGTCGGTTGTTGTATTGCATGCACTTGAAATGTATGTGTACCGTCGCATGTTGAACATATCGTACCGAGATCATGTCACAAACGTTGACGACCTGCGTCGAATGTCCAAGAAAACTGAGTTGTTGCACACGATCCATAGAAAACTCCAATGCTTCGGCCACATATCTAGACATCCGGAGAAATACCACCTACTTCAGAAGAAGAACATTGTGGCTAGCTGACTTGCGAAAGTGGTATGGATGCTCAACGGAAGATTTACAGGAGGCTGCAACATCCAAGCCAACAATATCGCCAAACTTCGAACGGAGAAGAATAATATATGTAAGAATTCCTCGTCTGATAACATATATATATATTTTAGAGTATTTTTTCATAATTCTTCCGCGGCAAATATAATATATCCCAGTAACAACAACTAATATTCTATTCTATATAAAAAAAAACATTGCCACTGTTATCATCAGTGTTCATTCCCTTATTTAAGATTTTCATTCATTCGATAATTACTGTTCTATCGTAGCGCTCAGCCGGTTCGATGATCGGAATTTATCATCTTCAAGGTCCTATTTTTTTTTATTTTTACTTTTTTTTTTTTACTTTTTTGTTCATCTTTTATTTTTTGATGTTTTCAAATTTCCACGCTCCAGCGACGTTCCGCGTCATTACCCGATTTTTGTTGGTCGCGGTAATATTTATTTTCCAGCAACAGCGTCTAACGTTAAAGCAACAAGGGTCTAACAAAAGAGACACTTAATCGAGTAAAAGAACATCTCGCTTTCAGAAAATTATTTACCACGCCTATCCACCGCTTTATCTATGTTATTATTATTATTATTATTATTATTATTACTATTATAGTCATCATTATTACGTAGAAGGAAGAAATGTGATTAACAACGGAGTTTCGAGCTGGAATCTCAAAATATTTAAACGCCCGATGTATTTGTATTGGAAAGAAAAATTTCAAGATTCATTATTACAAATGCAATTTCGAGTGTGGGATCATTACATATAGCCGATACGATATGTACTATTCGATGATTATATAGGCTGGTACACGCACTTATAACCACGTACATATATATTCTGGGTTTATGCAAATACTCAAGATTTATCTGACAACATCCGCGCGTACATACGGCGGGGGCAGAAGATTTCGAGGGTATAATAGGTAATGAAGAATATACACGGGTATAGTATAAATAAAAAATTGTTTATTTAATTTTTTTAACGAAGCAAGCATTTTTTTATCACTCTTCTTTCGAAGAGTGCGACAATCTATTATTTCCCGGTTTTAATTAAGTAATTAATTTTATTCGTTCATTTCTTATTAAGTTATATTAATTAATTTTTAATTCTTTTTTGTACGTAATTTTTTCGAAATGCAATATAATTGAAAAGCTCTAACTTCGAATAGAGGATATAATCGCCGAATTATTATAGTTATTATTAATTATTATTCTCTCTCTCTCGATATATGTACACACATCAGTAAATATGTGTATATATAATAATAATAATATGTATACATAAATGTATATGTATTACCTTGTAAATCCATCTCCTACAGAAGGTCGACGACCATCTAACAATATTTTCATTTACATCGTGCCGTGTGGACCCACTAACATTTTATATACGTCAATCGTCCTTGACAATAGCGCCATCAAATTTTACCTCGTTTTACGACTAGCGATGCGCCGATTGTAGGCTCCTTCGCGTGTTTTTATTGACGCCGCCACTTGGCGTTTCGTTTTAAAATTATTTTATTGTAAACCCTACCCATACAAAACGATACAGTCACATTTCGAACGGCTGTATATTATTCCTAGATACTAGCCCCTACTCCGTAAAACAATACCGACCGGGCATAATACTTTGCACCTAGCCCTGTACGGTAACTGCCTCATACATCGCGTTGTTATACGTAAGAACATGTCTCTAAATAGGCCTTTACTCTCGGTATACGAATTTTTATACGTAAATATTTTAGCGCGATAGATCGTAATATTGCATGTATTGATACATATATATATATATATATATGGAAAATTCATAACATCTCACTAAGTACGAAAGTACGACTAATAAATACCCTGCTTTCCTATACGCTACGGTACGCTGGACATTAAAAGCAGCTGATATCCGGCCAATTGATCCTTTTGAGATGTACTGCTGACGACGATCTCTTTGCGTTGAACGATATAGGGTAAATATAGTAATGCAGGCATAGCGAGGTATTTCGGACATGCGATAGAACGGAATGGAAAAATTTATTCTCAAAAGAATGGTAGAAGTTAAAAGTATGAGCGAAAGGACAAAAATCAGATATATATATATATACAGACAGAATAATACTGCTGCCACATCGCTCCAGCAAGCTGTAAGACTTGCCGAAAATTGGGACGCATGAGGGACAAAGTTGAAAGGAATTGAAATATGTAATTTCAAGGCGTTCGACCTGAGCTAACGAATACGATGATGATACATGCATACATATATATATATGTGTGTGTGTATATATGTATGCATTTATGAATAAAATTTTCAAACACAACCGTTGTTGATGAAATTAGTAAACATACTACATCGAAGTTGACGATTAGAAAAATATCGCTTGTTTTATTTTAGCATTTTTGTAATGTTACATACATCTCTATCGGGAATCTATCATTAGGAAAGCATAATGACAAACGAACGACAATATGTATTTATATATTTTCACGTATTATAGGAAAAAATCGAAAAAATCCTTTGCAAGCGTGTACTTATATTTAAAACCCCAACAGTGACCGTTACAAGATGTAGTTCCGATCGTTACAGAGCGTGTTATATCGTATGTAGTTACATGGTTTATCCACGAACTTAATTAAAAATGTTAAATTAAACATCACCGGTATCGTATTTATGAGTTTTATTTTATGCAACGCGTTAATATTTTATTTAATTTATATCGGAAATCTGTATAGTTACACAATATTCGAGTGAGAATAGAAGATGTATATGTGTATATACATTTTGATGTGTATCCTTGAATATATATATATGTATAAATAATATTCGGAATTTATATTTTGAAGGAAAAATTTATGCGATTAGGTCCAACCTAAATTCTAGCGACGACATAAAAGTGGGTTTCATTGTCCGTCAGAAATAAACTCATTCCCCTTTAACCCCTTTTCCATGGACTAGACCGTTATTTTTCCACAAGAAAGGAGATGTTCCCACTTTACTGCTGTCGTAACTTATTCTTTGACCCGTTCTTCCAGCTATCGTCGATTTTATTTTCGTCCGAACTCGCCAGTAATAAGTTTGCGGATAATATATATATATATATATATATATATATAATATTATAACATCTAGATGGTTTTCTATCATTGGTTATGATGAAAGTAAAAACCATATTTGGCAATCTGGTACTTTATTGGCGTACTTAAAACAGATTTACGAGCTTCATAAAAACAAACATTACTCTAACCCCCTACAGACGAATTTGGACAAACGTCACGAATAACGCTAACGACCATTATCGACGAAACGTATATATATATATCAAAATTAAGAGAAAACCTCCAATAAATCCGAATAGCCCGTTAAAAAAATATCTTTAAAATATTTTATTAAATTTAAATTTGTAATTTTTAAATTTTAAATTTTTTAATTTTTCATTCGAGTACCGAGAATAAAATCGCCTGTTTTATTTGTTAGAAAATGTTATTTTCATCGTGTCTAAAACGAAACCAGAATTGTTTACAGACATATAGAAAATAAAATAGAAATTTTCCATCAATTTGAATTCATAAGAGGTAAAGGCACGCTAGAAGACATAATGTCATTACGCTTGATCGTTGAAGCAAACGTTGGAGATGAACAAAACAGTACATATATAGCTTTTTATAGACATCGAAAGAGCGTTTGATAATGTAAATTTAAGAATATGCTATTTCAGATTTTAAAAGACTTGCCCATACAGAACATGGTGGTAGACGATTACTCTTTCAACTATAAAAGAATCAACGATTAATAATAAATAGTTGCACATATTGTCCATGGTGAATAGCCGCTGCGATCTTATAATTCTTGATTGTCCCTCTTTTCTTCAGGTCCACATAACTATCTGTGTGTGTTTCTTGTACAACGATCACATCCGGATTGGTAGAGACTCTACTAATACACTCCGACGAGATAGATTCTATATTTATTTGTAAGATCTTGAGATTTCCGAATTTAATATTCATCGTCATGTAGCCCTGAGAAGGGCTTTTTCCGGATACTATGGCTCCTTCTGGCAGCATTCGTTACAGTCAATTTTCTGCGAATTACGCTAAGTAAAATCCAACTGCATCCAGGGGCACCACGGGGAGGTTGCTGCCTCGTCTCCAATGGTATGAAAAATTTTCATGTGATTAAGGAGTGTGGTCATAATAATATATTTACGGCAGTTATTGTTATCGTCAATATTCATATAATACATATGTACAAACCGCCCACCGTAAAGTGGCCCCCAAACTTCGAAGTTTTTCCTGAGCCAGCTGTTTATGTAGGTGATTATGCGCGGGGTTATGGCACAGAAGATAAAAACGGTGAATTGAATAAATCTTATTTTTGATGCAAAAGATAAAGGAACTTTCAACTCAGCTAGATGGAACAAGGACTATACACCTGACCTCTGCATCGTCTCTAGTCAACTCATAAGCAACCGAAATCGTGTTGTTCGATCGGTACTACCAGATTTTCCTAGAAGCCAGCATAGGCCGGTCCTAATTGAAATATGTAAAAAAGTCGCAGTCTGCTATTCAACACCAAAGCCAAGGTGGAACTTCCGTAAGGCAAACTGGACAAGGTTTACAGAATATATCGAAGGCACTATTGTAGACATTCTTACCACTGTTAAATGTTATAGTAAATTTGTTAACCTCGTAATCAGTGCTGCAAACATTTCAGTGCCAAGAGGTTTCCGGAAACAGTATATCCCGTGCTGGACAAGGGAACATGAGGATCTTTGGATAAACTATGAAAACACCCATGATGAAACATTCTTAAATCAATTATTTGATTCACTAAATCAAGACTTACAAATTCCATTAAATTGGTAGAAAATGACAAAGCAGCTGGAATAGACGGAATTTATCCCGAATGTAAGAATTATATGGGACCTAAAGCAATTAAATTTTTAACAGAATTCGTCAATCATATTTGTTCTACTGGAAAGTTACCAAAACAATTTAAAGAATCGAAAACTGTTGCGATAATCAAGCCTGGTAAAAATGGTGAGGATGCGTCGCACTACAGGCCAATATCGCTATTATGTGTACCATATAAGTTGCTGGAATGCATAATACACAGTAGAATAGTTCAAATTGTTGACGAAATATTGCCAATATAACAAGCTGGTTTCAGAAAAAACCTAAGTTGCGCCCTTCAAGTAATGGCGACAATAAACTATATTGAAACCGGATATGACAAAAAATTGAAAACTGGTTCACTTTTTATTGATTTTACGTCTGCTTATGATGCAGTATGGAGAGAAGGTTTACTTTTAAAAGCGGCAAAAGTAATTCCGTGCAAAAAGTTTATAAACCTGTTGAATGAAATGTTAACAAATCGAATTTTTAAGGTCGCAAAAGGGGACAACAGCAGTCGACCAAGAAAAACCAACAATGGACTTCCGCAGGGCTCCAACCTAACCCCCCTGCTGTTCAATTTATACGTCAGTGATATACCTGTAACGGAATCTAGGAAATTTCAGTATGCCGATGATATCGCACTTGCATATCAAAGCAAGTCAGTCTGTGTCTCAATGCAGTGAGGTGTTAACTAAAGACTTGGAACTTTTGAATGGTTATTTCCAGTCTTGGAGACTACGTATCAATCTGCATAAAACAGAATCATCATTATTTCATTTAACAACGCACATGGCAAAATCGGAGCTAAATGTCACATGTGGGAGTGATAAGATAAACTTTAACGCCAATCCTAGATACCTTGGTGTTACGCTGGATA
Organism: Coronaproctus castanopsis; assembly: GCA_032883995.1. Taxonomy (NCBI): domain Eukaryota; kingdom Metazoa; phylum Arthropoda; class Insecta; order Hemiptera; family Monophlebidae; genus Coronaproctus; species Coronaproctus castanopsis. The sequence continues at coordinate 238,116,989 of CM065053.1, read as the reverse complement.
GATCATTAACATACAGACCGCATATTGAAAAGTTGGTACAAAAGATAAAAACCAGAGTGGGTTTGGTAAGAAAACTTGCCGGCACGGGATGGGGAGCAACAGCAAAGGTATTAAGAATAACAACTCTAGCGCTTACTTACTCAGTGGCAGAGTATTGCGCACCTGTTTGGTTGAACAGTGCACATACAGAAAAAATAGACGCCCAGCTGAGAGCCGCGATGCGAATAATTAAAGTCGACAAATAAAGATTGGCTACCCCATTCTTGCACATATCGCTCCTACAAAAATAAGGTGGAAGATGCGTTTAGCAAACTTTTGGAAAATTTCTCAGTCTCACATAACTGTCTAATGCATAAAGATAAAGAATACACAGCAGTAAGAGCATTAAAATCAAGATGGCCACTCTGGAGAACAGCAGAACCTATAAAGAGTATACAACCAAACTGGAAAGTAAGATGGAAGAATGAGTGGATAAACTGCAAAGCTACTAATGCGGACTAGGTACACGACCCTACTATGGAACCACCGGGAATGGACCAACCAAGAGAGGCATGGTGCAGAGTAAACAGATTTCGCACGGGACAGGGTAGGTGTGCTTACACTTTAAACAAGTGGAAAATGATCCCGACCCAGCTGCGAATGTGGAGAGATCCAAACTTTGGATCATCTATATAATTGTAAGATTTTCTCAAATCATGATATGATTAATAGACACGATGTGCATAACATCACGAATAACGCGTTACAATGGGTGTTGGGATTAAAATTAAACATCTAAAATAATAATTTACTCTACTCGGCTCCATAAGATCGAACGAATAATAAATAGTAAGATCACAGTTAACGATAAAAAAATAGTTAAACAAGGATGCTGTCTGCCCCCAAATCTTTTAAATACACACACACATACATACATACATACATATAATAATACAATATATATATATATATATAAAAATAAAAGCAGCTATGAAAATATTTGCAGAAAAAAGGAAAAATCGGTATCGACATTAATGGTCAGTGATACAACTCAATACGGTACGCAGATTATATAGAATTAATAGCGAAGTAAAATTATAATTAACAACTCGAATGTACTACTAATCGAAAAGTGTAAAATGAAAATAAATGTAACTAAACCCAAAATAATGTCATGCTCAAAACGGAAAACAAAAGATCTCAAAGATAGGAATATATTTCTATAGAACCAAAGATTGGCCACAAGTACAGGAATTTTGATACTACGAATTCGAATAGCAATGAATTGAAGATTTGAAAAGGAAATTAGAGAAAGAATGGCCCAAACCGCAAACGCGTTTAATAAAAAGAAGACCTTACTTTTAAAAAATTTAATCGAACGCAAGAAAAATATTGATCAAAACTCACGTTTGACATGTGGCATTGTATGTCTGCGAAATGTGAACTATCTTGAAAAAAGAGGAGTCGAAATTACAGACTTTTAATTTATAGTGCTGTAAAAAAATGCTAAAAATATCTTGGAGAGAGAAAAACGAAAACAAAGACGTACTTCGGAGAGTGTAATAAGAGACCAGATTAATGCAGAAACAGTATGATTGGCCACTTATTAAGATGGTCTTCCTGGATGGAAAACTTTAATTGAAGGCAAGGTAAAGAGAAAACGGCCGAAGGGAAGACCAAAATTTATGGAAAGCATACTAAACAGAAAAGAAAACATACAGATATCCAAAAATTGGCCTACGACAGAAAGTTACTAGATGACAGCTATGTTGGCCATCAAGATTAATGGTTGAGGAGATAAAGAAGAAGAACGTTAATACGTAAAATTTTATATCTCTGTGGGTATCGTTTCGATTTAAGATGGCGGATATTCCGTGAAAATGTTTTAATCTATAGAAGAATTATTTTAAAGGAAAAATTTCATCGAATAATTTTAAAATCCAAAATTATCCTTCTGATAAACTGACATTTTTAGTTGTAACTTTGGAAATTTATGAAACGAAATTCTATACAATTAAAATAGTTACGTATGTAACTGTTTTTAGTAGTATGTGGTTGTTGTCAAAATATGTTTTCCGCAAAAATCATAATTTTACAAAAAAAATCATGAAAAAGTTTGGTCTCTTAAATATTTTATGTAAGCCTAAACACCCCTCATATGTATATATATATATATATATATATATATATATATATATATATATATATATATATATATATATAAAAGTAGTAAGTGGGCATATTGAGCACACTTCTGTTAACTTGCCCTTATATTTAATCTCTGTTAACTTTACGTTATATTTAATCTCTGTCAATTTTACGTTATATTTAATCTCTGTCAATTTTACGTTATATTTAATCTCTGTCAATTTTACGTTATATTTAATCTCTGTCAATTTTACGTTATATTTAATCTCTGTCAACTTTACGTTATATTTAATCTCTGTCAACTTTACGTTATATTTAATCTCTGTCAATTTTACGTTATATTTAATCTCTGTCAATTTTACGTTATATTTAATCTCTGTCAACTTGCCCTTATAAAATCCAAAAAGCAAAACTAAAGGTTAAAATTTCTAAGGGTAATTAAACAAATTAAAAAAAGTATTTTTTTTAAGAAATCAGATATGTCAAAAAATCGCAATAACATTTCTTAAAAACAAAATTGCATAAAAATAAAATAGCATTAAAAAATTGTCAATGCTTATTTATGTTCGATTTGTTAAATAATCATTTTGGTCAAATCCTAGCACCCCCAAAAAATGTAAATTCATTATTGGAATTTGAACTTTTTACATTATCAGTGGTAAAATATCAAACATATTTTCATCTTTTTCAGGTAAAATTTCGTTTTTCATCATAATCCATTTTAAATTCTTTTTCTACTATATTAACATACCCCCACGGAAGTGTGTCTATAATTCCATCTTTTTCAGGTAAAATTCGATTTTTATCATAATCCATTTTAAATTCTTTTTCCATAATTTTATTTACGAGCGTTTTGTGTTTAGAATCTCTTGTAATTATATTATATTTTAACTTTACTTTATTTACTTTTTTATCGACAATATTTGTCATTACTTTTGTATTTAATATTTCTGAATTTTCGTAATTTAATGGAAATCCTTTAATTTTCATTGTAATTTTTCCTTGTTTTGTAATTAATGCATAACTTTTTGCTCCTGTACTTATCCATTCAGCGCCATAATCATCCTTATCTAGTTCATCAGTCCATTCACCAAGCATGCATCCAGTTTTAACTGTGTTTTTTTCATCGTCAATATATACAACAGAATCTGTATCATAATATACAACATTTTTTCCCAATTTATCTAACATTTCGTATAACCTTAATCTAGCGTTAGATGTTGTAAAAGCTGCAATAAAAATATTTGTTGAAGTACTGTTTTCGATAAATTCGTCTTTAAATTTATAAGACACTTGAATCATATTTTCATTAATGAAAATAATATTGCTAATTTCTGTTCTATCATCTAATATTATTTTGTACCATTGTTTTGGTTCATTTACGTATTCCGTTTGTGTTAAATTTTGTCTTTGGCCGAATTTCCCCCACAAAGAATTGAGACATAATTTAGCAACAGCTCGTCTTCCAGGATTTGGTTTAATATTTTTTATACCTAAATCTATATCCATTATTTCCTTTACAGTTTTTACATATTCTTCAACAGTTTTAAAGTCATTTTCCCAAGGACTTGTTTCTAATTTTATTTTCATAAAATCCTTGACATAACCTTTAAATAAATTATTACTTTTTTCCTTAAAATCCCAAACTTCGTAAATATTTAAAATGCAATAACCTTTTTCTAAAGCTTTGTTTATTTCGTCTGTTGTCCAAGTATCTATTAAACAGCGTTCTTCATCAGTATGATTACATTCTGCACATTTTTCGACAAAACATTTTTTACACAAAGTAAACATTAATTTTTCTTCTTTAATGGGTAATACAGGGTGGTATAAATTTTTTGGGGGTAATATTTTACATTTAATTAATCCATACCAATTCGGATCAAATTTTTTGGGTTTATAAATTTTTATCGGATGCCCAACAGGATAATAATCGTAATACATCACAGTTGGATAAAGGCTGCAAACATCGATATATCGTAATTTTTTACCAGATACTTTTAATTTAATCGCGTTTGTTTTTCCGCCATAAAAAGCATCACGAGGGTTTAACGGTTCAATAATTGTAATATTTTCTCTTAAAGCTTCTTTGTAATTTTTTGATTTTTTCCATTGACATTCAAATATTTCTACCAAATTATATCCTTTATCTTTTAGTAGTTTGCTTCTCTCTCTAGTTTCGTCATATAAATCACCCATAGTTTTTCGTGTTACATTATTTATCGTACTTTCTTTGTAACATATTGGGCAACCGTGCCAAAAACAACCGTGGTACTGATAAATTGTTTTCGTTACACTATCAAATCCATCTACTTTTACACCATAAATATACATTTCACCGCCGTTTAAAGCGTGTTGTACATTTCTAAATGTATTTAACCACGCAATTGAATCTTTACTATACATTTCTTTTTTAGATTGTTTTATAATACCGATTGTATTCTCTTGTAAATATTTTGACCTGTAAATACTCATACAAGTGCTTGCAATTGTAATGTACTGAAAAGGATCGATATTTGCAATTTCTAGAAATTGTTTTCTGAATTCTATACAACTTCTACGTAAAATATCTACATCGGATTTACAATATTCTACAAGTTCTTTTTGAAAATCGAATACATAATTTTCGTTAATTTTTTCAGAATACCATTTAAGAAAAACCTTTCTAGGGTTAATTTTCATCGTATTTATACCGTAGAATTTTTTATCAGGAATTGGCCCTTTATAATTTTGATTTTCTTTTGTGTTAAATAAATGGGGGAAATAACCTTTTTTCAATTCTTTTAAGTCAAATATCTTTGGAAAATCAGAAAGCGGCGATGCAATAAAATTGATGCTATCTATAAATTTAATTCTTGCAACTTCTAAAAACATTATTTTTCCACCACTGTAAATTGTGTAAGGTTTCAGAGAATTTTCAACACAATATTTTAAGATAAATTGCAAGTCGTACGCTTTTGCGTTATGAGCAATTGCTGTATAACCTCTGTGTTCTTTAGAAATCAACCATCCGCAAAATTCATCGTTTGTTTTAAAACTGAAAGTTTCACCGTTAAAATATTGAGCGATAATTAAATTAGCTTCGTGAGTTCCTGTCTCTTGATTTGCTTCATAATCGTAATAAATATACTTTTCGGAATAGTTACATTTTTGGACTTTTTTGTCCGCATTTCCATTACATAAACAAGGAATATCGCAAATTCCACCTTTTTGTTTTATTTTTTGCATACAACATTTGTGTTTAATTATTTCAACGTTTTCACCACAATTTTTACATACTTTATAGCCACATTTGTGTTCATCATTTCTTTTACATATATTTTTACATTTCAAACATTTATATATTTCTTTGCAGACTTTCTCATGATTTTCGTAACATTCTTGATTGTAACAATATCTGTTACAATTTTCGCAATAAATTTTATTTTTTTCACAGTGTTCTTTCATCATACATAATTCGCATATTTTTACCTCACTTTTACATTTGTGCGAATTTTTATTTTGATACGGTTTGTCACATTTTTTACAATAATAAGACTTTGCGTAAAATGCTGTCATACTATTTATTACGTCAAAGTGATTTCTATTTTTATATAGATAAATTTTTGGTTCATTTTCTTCACCCGAATATATTATAGTGTTAAAATTTTCGCTACAAATAACTTTAATTTGAATATTTAATAAATTTTCGGCATCTTTTATATTTTCAAATGTAAACCATCCGTCATTGCAAAATCCTATTTCTTGACATAACTTTTGCGCTAAATCTGCCTGTATTTTTCTCCCCATTCTAATTTGATTTATTTCTGATTTATCTAATTTTCTGTCAAAAATGGTGTTCGTATGATATGTCAAAGCTGTAATTATTGCTCTAGGACAACATAAATTATCGACATTTTGTATTTGTGTTATACATCTTTTTGTTCGTATATCTTTAGCGAGATTAATTATTTGTTTAGTGTAACCTTTTCCTCTAGGTATATTAATTACTTGAAAATTAAACGTTGTTTTATTTATGTCAACTTCTTCATCAGATGTTAAAATTTTTTCTATTTGATTTAACAGAGTTGTCGCATTTACATCTTTTTGAAATCCTGTAGATATTGCTGTTGTTTTAAATTTCTCATTTAAAGCGATTATATTCATTTTGTCTCCTTCTTTGAAATCGGTTTTTTGTTTAACAATATGAATTAATTTTTCTATCATTTTTCTGAAATTAATCATCATTTTTATAGCATTATTTATTTTTCCAGTTTTTCTTAAATAGTTTAGTTTTACTGTATAATCTATAATCCATGTTAAAAATTTCTCGCTATATTTAGATTTTCCTTGAATAATAGAAAAGGATTCATTTTTTTGTTGTTTTTTCTGTTTAAAAACACGCATATCTTTGAACGGAAATATATCAATAAGCTTTTGCTGTTTAATTTCTGTGTGTAATTTTGATTTCTGATGTCTCGTCCAATTATTCTGCAAAATATTTTTGTTACATTTTTCGCAAAATTGATATTTCTTTTCCTTTTCAAAATAAGTACTTTTAATCGGAAATATATTTCCAAGTTTTTGCTGTTTAATTCCTGTGTGCAGATCTGTTTTTTGATGTCGCGCCCAATTTTTATAATTAATTTCTTTATCGCATTTCTCGCAATACTTCTTTTCTAAATTATAATTTCTATTCATGTTTATATTAGAAAAAGATAAATTTTTTTCTATAATCATCTTCAATATATAAATTTATTGATCTTTAACTTAAAGATCAATAAAAGCCTTAAGATTTATTACGAATAAAATCAAATAATACATATTTTGCCGCTAATGTGTGAGCATCGAATTTTTCACAATGTTTTTTTTGCCCTCATTTTTCTCTCGACTCCTGTGTGTTTTTTTGCCTTTAAATGTCGCGCCCAATTTTTATACGAAAATTCTTTATCACATTTCTCGCAATACTTATTTTCTATTTTTTTAATTCCTGCATGTAAATTCGATTTTTTATGTCTTGACCAATAATGCTGTAAAATATTTTTATCGCATCTCTTGCAATACTTTTTTTCTGAATTGTAGTTTTTTCTTATTTTATTTTCAGTATTCATGTTTATATTAGAAAAAATAAAATTTTTAAATATACTTCTTTTCTTTCAAAATAATAATATTATGAACTGGTGTCGCCTTTAATTAACAGTGTTTTAACAGTGCTTCTTTCAATTCATTTCTCGCCTCTGTTTTTCCTTGTTCTATTAACGATAATTTTAAATTATTATTGATTTCTACTTTTTATTATATTCGTTTAAAATATCGGTTTTTAATTTTTCGTAATTTTTTACTTCTTGTACAATATCATCAAATTCACTGTCAGTAATTTCGCCATCTTTAATCGCTTTAGCGTATTTTTCCTCTATTGAATTTATTTTAGTGCGTGCTAATAATTCGATTGCAGCGTGTTTATTAATTTTTTCTGTACAAAATTTGTGTGTTCCTCTTACTAATATTGACAAAGTTGTAAATCCAACGCAAATTGGTGTACTTAAGGGGATCAAGACGGGGACAAAAACAGAAGTTGTCAAAGTTCCGATATCCGACAAAATAAGTACATATTCTGTTCCATACATAATTTTCGCTATTTTTAAGTATTTCTTTTTTTGTTGAAATCTATTTTTCATTTCTTTTTGTAAATAATCATAATGCATCATTATGTGGTTAATTTTATAATTGCTGGAGTTAAATTCAGGCGCCGATATTTTCGGATATAAAGCCTGAAAAAATAAAGATTCTGGTGCCGAAGGCTCGTGATCCATTTTCGTTTATTACAAAAAAAAAAAAAAAAATAATTTTTAGAAAATTGTTTTTTGAAGTTCTTGTCTGTAAAAACTACCGATAATTTCCTCTTTATTTAAATCCTGAATTTTATAAGTTATAGGCGATGTAAACAGAATTTTTTTAATTACGAATATTTCTTTGGACCAATTATTTTTATATTTATTTTGAAAGGTTTTTTTATTTACACTAATTCTTACACGATCTCCAACCTGAAATATCGGTATTTCTTTTTTAATAGGTAAAACTGTGTAAATTTCGTGTTCATTACTTTTGTTAACTTCACACGGCCTCATTTGAATTGTTCTGTGAAAATCGTGATAATTATATTCATTTACCAAATTTTGTAATATATTTATCCACTTAAAATTTTGTTGACATTCAAAGAGAACTTTCATTTTTCTGGCTAAAGTTCCGTTAAATCTTTCTATTATCGAAGATTTTTCAGCATTTTCAGTGTGATATAATTTTATGCTATATTTTTGTAACATTGAAGAAAATATTTTATTCCTGAATTCTAGACCTTTATCGGTGTGTAAAAATTTTGGAGTATCATGTTTTACTTTTCTCGCTTTTTCTACGATATTTTCAAAAGCTTTTGTCACAGAAATTCCGTCTTTTTTCTTTAGAGCTTCTGACCAAACAAATTTCGAAAAAGTATCGATAACATTTAGTATATATTTATATCCTTTATTTTCTGTTTTATAATTCGACATAATTACTAAATCTGCTGCCCATAAATCGTCAATTCCATATGTTACAATGTGTCTTTTTGCAAATTTTTTTCTAACATTTTTATGCAATTCTTTCGCTTCTTTAAGATTCATTTTTATATATAGGTTCGGATGAAATTAATCCGAGATATATAATATTATTTGATGACGCCATATTTAGTATATTTCCGTTTTCATCGGTAATATGAACAATAATTGTGTCAATTTTTTCGATATGATTTTTAATAGGAACAAAAATAATCTGTGAAACTTTTTCCGATATTTTTCCTCCATAAATTATTTCAGGAAAAAATGTATAAATAATATCGGCTTCTTCGTGAGAATGAGGATTAGATGAATGATTTAAAATTGCTGGTTCGACAATATTACAGTGAATTTCTATTGCATCTAACGGTCTTAATTTTGGAAAACTAGACGCACTATATAATGTGTTAGGTTCTAAATTAACGTGATTTTCAAATCCTAAAAATTCACCTAACGTACCTAAATTAATTTTTACAGAAGAAAATATTCGAATTTTGTTACTAATTTTATCACTTTTTAATCCAAAATTTTCAGTCAAAAAATTAACGTTTATTTTTTCATTATCATATTTAGATTTTAGTTGCGTTAATTTTAACTGTATTATTTCCTCTATATCTGATAACGAATAAAACCCCTTCGGAAAATTAACTCCGTATGTTTCTGTTAATATGTTTAATTCTACGTATAAATTATGCGGAATATTAGGAATATAATTATCACCGTAAAAAGCGACTAATCCTAATTTGTAATTTTTCTCTTTATTTAAATGTAAAGGATTTTCAAGATGAAGTGTTAAAGTTGATTTATCGCCGATTAATTTAAATAGTTGCATTTTGTATTTTATAAATATAAATATATTTATAAAAATGGAAGTTATCGTATTTGACAAAAAATTAAATAACAATAAAAATAACAGAACTATTCAACCAGTTATTAGAGGCATTTTTATAGGTTCTAGTGGCTGTGGAAAAACAACGTTATTACTAAATTTTATATACCGAAATTGGTTAGAATTTGAAAATCTCTATATATTCAGTAAAACATTAGAACAACCGGCGTATCAAAAATTACAGGAAAGATACGAAAATGTTGAAAAAAATGTTGGCGAACAAATTGCATATTTTTGCGATAATTACGATGATTTAATTTCTGTAAATAAATGTTTACCAAATTCTCTCGTTATTTTTGACGATTGTATTATGGAAAAAAATCAGAGAATAATTAAAGAATATTTTACAAGTGGAAGACATAAAAATATATCTTGTATTTATATTACACAATGCTATACTTTGGTTAATTTGCAAACAATTCGTAGTAACGCTAATTTTCTGTGTATTTTTAAACAAAATGACCATTATTTGAGAAAAATATATAAAGACAATGTAATGGGGGATATGTCTTACGATAAATTTTGTAAAATTTGTAACCAATGTTGGGAAAAAGATTTTGGTTTTATTACGATAGATTTAACTAAAAAACGAGATTTTGGGAGATATAAAAATCAATTTAAAATGATAGAACAATTTGATGAACGTTCACCAACGTTAAAGAAACGTAAAATGAACGTAAAATCATGTTCAACGAAGGTTTAAGTGGGTGTTTAACTAATAAAATTTTTATATTTGTTACATATAAATGGAAAAAATAACTGTTGAAAAAGCAATTAAATTAAGTAAACTTGAAAAACAATTAAAACAAAAATTTCTACAAGCCCGTAGAGGCAAGGAAAATATTGAAAAGGTAAGAGAAGAGGAATTTAAACCGATTATAAATGCTGTTAATAAATTAAACGAAAACAAAATTTTACCTGTAATTGTGCCTTCTTACATTGATCAATCTCCCGTTGAAAATCGTATGATTCAAGATGAAAAAAATATTGTTCTAGGAAAAATAACAACGGAATTTTTACCTGATGCTAAAGATTCTACTTTTGGTATACATTATGATAAAAAAAACAAAAATTATATGATAGGAAAGGAAATAGTTACTTTAGATAACAACGACATTATTGTAGCAGGAAAAACGTACGAAGGAACTGAAGGATTATGGAAATTATTAACGTTAGAGCCATCGAAAAAACCTGATCCTAATTCTTTCACACCGGATGATTATGCAAATTATGAGGAAATTTTGTTGACGACAGATTGCATATACCATAATAATGATAAAAATAGCAATAAACCAAAATCGAGCAAAGGTGAAAAATACAACACAATAATTAAGCCAATTTGGAAAAATAAAGTAAAAAAACCTGAAAGCAGAAATATTGTACCACCCTGGGCAAAAATAGAGAATGAAGAGGTACACGAAGGAAAAGGTTTAATAAAATATTCCGATAATTCTGTCGAGTATAAATATGTCGATAATTTACAAAATTTATTACAAAGATTGTATTATATTTATGCTCAGGAAAAAGCCGGTAATAATAATTTTCATAACGAAAAAATTGGAGTTATTAATTTTTTAAAGGAACAATTAGAAGCACATATCGACGAAAATAAGGGAATTGAATATTTAATTAAATTTGTGTCATCTTTACCTTCAAAAATATTACGTGGTGAAAAGATCGGATCAGGTTTATTCAACGGTATTTTGAATAATTTGCCGTTTGAAATTCACGCACCAGGATATAATTATTTAGGTCCAGGGACAAAATTACAAGAAAGAATTCAAGATGGAAATATAGGTATAAATCCATTAGACGAAGCAGCGAAAGAACATGATTTATTTTACCATAAATATAAAGATACAGCGAATAGACACAAAGCTGATGAAATTTTAGAACACAAAGCGTGGGAAAGATTTAAGTCAAATGATGCAAATTTAAATGAACGATTTTGGGGATATTTAACGACAAATGCAATGAAAGCAAAAAGGCATCTTGGTCTAGGTTTAAAAATCTAAATTAAAAAATTATTTTCTATATTATAAAATGAATATATGCAATATAAATCTTACTGATGGACAAAAAAAAAAAAATTCAGAGAGCTTATAAGCGAAAATCGAACATAACAATTCAATTATCTTCTGATCAAATAAAATCAGGAAAAGACAAAATTGGATTAAATGATAGGCAAAAAAACGCCATTGATAAACATCGTAAAAATAACACTGGTGTCAGACTTACTTTAACATACAAACAATTACAGGAAAATCACAAAGGTGGAATTTTACCTTTACTTGCAGCTATTGGAGCTTTAATCGGTGGAGTCGGTGGTGGTGCAGCTGCTGTTGCAAACACATTCGTTGATTATAAAGACAAAAAAGCGAAACGCGAAGAAATGGCTCGACACAATAAAGCGCTAGAAAAAATTCAGGAAGTGATTCACGGTATAAATCAAGGCTCAGGCTTAAGTAACGTTAAAAAAAAGCGCTAACAAACGTAGAGTTAGAAAAGTACGCTAAAAAATTGAAAATTAAAAATTTTAGAGGCGTTTTTATGAAAGATGAATTATTAGGGAAACCTTGGGAAAATGAATGTGGAATTATTAACTTAGAAAATTCCTATCAAATTGGTTCTCATTGGACAGCGTATTTTAAACAAAAAGATATTAAATATTATTTCGATTCGTACGGAAATGCGAATCCACCGATCCAATTAGTGAAATATTTAGGAAGCGATAATTTGTATTATAATTACGAACAAATTCAGCAATTTGACGATCCACCAATTTGTGGTTATTTATGTCTAGATGTTTTACAAAAATTGTCTCAAGGAATTAAATATAATAAAATATTACGTATTATAAAAAATGAATAAATTTGATAAATTCGGCAATCAGATCGAAAAACAAGAATCGACAATTTCAAGCAGAAATAAACAAGAAATTAACGAAAAAGTGAGCGCAATATTAATGCCTTTTATTATCGAAATGAAAACTTATGTTGGAAATTTAACAAATGAATATTTGAAACAACAATTAAATATTGTGAAAAATTACGTTAATTTCAATAATCGAAGATTAGTCGGAGTTTCAACAGGATTAGATGAAAAAGATGCTGTAAATAAAAAACAAATGGAGCAAAGTATTAAAGATGCCCTAAATAAGAAACAATAAAAATTTTATTTTATATGTAATAAATATGACGTTAATATATTGTTTAAAATGTAAAAAGAAAACACAATCTCTTAACGAGAAAAAAAGGAAAACATCGAACGGAAAAGTTATTTTGGAAAGTAAATGTTCTGTGTGTGGGGTTAAAAAAACGAGTTTTATTAATAAGTAAACATGATGAAGTTATTTTTGTTATATTTAGTTTCAGCAATAAATTGCGTTGAAGTTCCTAAAATGGAAACTAATCTTTTTTCACCGAATGTTGATTGGAATTATGTGTCTGAACACGAGAATTTAACTATCGATCATTTGCGTATTTTTCAAAATAAAGTAAATTGGCCCAAGATTTCTAAATTTCAGAAATTAACGGAAAATAATATCAAAGAATTTAACGATCGTGTTGATTGGGATATAATCAGTAAATATCAGAATTTGTCGGAAAAGTTTATTGACTTTTATAAAGATTTCGTCGATTGGGATTATGTGATTTTATATCAAAATGTTTCAAAGATTTTTATTGCTAATCATTGTAAAGAAATATTAGATAGTTAGACTAATAAAAAAGACATTAGAAAAAGTCGGGTCTTCCATCTATAATGAAGGAAAAGAAATATTCGTAATTTAAAAATTTTTTTTTTTTTGCTGTAATAAAAAATGGAAAATGAAATTTATTCAAAATATTATAACGAAATTATTCGGCACGAATACAAAAATTATAACCCTACGAGCATTTTAAACTTTAATTCGCCCAACAAAAAAATTGATTTTAATATCGATTACGGTGACTCATTTTCAACGTCAAAGTATCAGTATTATATTACTGGTGAATTTACGAAAAAAGATGGCACTACTTTTCCGACAAAATCTAATGTAAAATTAATCGATAATTTTATTCCATTTTTATTTTCTGGAATAGTTGTGAAAAAACATAACCAAATAATAGATAACATTGAAAATCCTGGAATTATATCGACTGTAAAAGGAATCGTTTCGTACAGACAATCTGATAAAAATTCGTTTAAAAATAGTGGATTTATTTCTCAACACGAAGGTTCGTTTAATAAATTTTGCGTTATCGGTGATTTATCACAATTAGGACTGGATTTTTTCAGTAACAATAATAGTACACCAATTTTTTACAAAGGTGGATTTACAATAACTTTTACCAGAAATAGCGATGAAGATGCTTTATTCAGATGGAAAACAAAAAAAGCAGATGGCACACACGATGAGGCAAGTTTACCTGTTGAGGGGAAAATAACGATAAAAGAATTTGTGATTAGAGTTCCCATAATTAACTATCGCCCAACGCAAGAAATTCAACTTATTAGTGAGTTGACAAATTTGCAAAATATAACCTACAAATTTAATAAATGGGAATGTATTCAAAAACGTAGTGTAACAGGATCGACTTTAAATTATGATATTACAAATATTTACAGAAATATTGGGAATCCTAAATTTATTATTGTAGGTTTTCAGGACGATCGTTGTGAACAACAAATAAAAGATCCGTCTTATTTTGACTCTATGAAAGTCAAAAATATTCGTGTGAAAATTAATGATACAAATTATCCTGAGGAATTACAAAATATAGATATTAATGAAGGAATTTACGCAATTCTATTCGAAATGTACAAAGATTTTCAGAATTATTATTACGGATATAGCGATGTAATTTACGAGCCTGGAGAATTCGTTGGAAATAAATGCGTTTATGTAATAGACACGACAAAACACCCTGAATATATTTATAGTGGAAAATCAAATATATTAATTAATGTCGACTTTTCTCAATCTATTAGTACATCGAATGTTATTGCTTATGTTATCGTAGTATCTGAAAAAATACTACACAATAATATAATTAATAATACGATTAAGGAGTGAAATAATTGTTGATGATTTCAAATTTTTGACTGAAATTTTATAAAGAAAAATTTTTCTTTATAAAAAAATATTAAAACTTAATTGCAAAAATGATTTACAATAAAATTTTCAATCAGATCTTTATTCATTTTTCCTTTAAAAATAAGTGTATGTGGATATTTTAATAAAATATTTGTTTCACATTCTGGTAAAGGAAAAATTACAATGAAAATTAAAGGATTTCCATTAAATTACGAAAATTCAGAAATATTAAATACAAAAGTAATGACAAATATTGTCGATAAAAAAGTAAATAAAGTAAAGTTAAAATATAATATAATTACAAGAGATTCTAAACACAAAACGCTCGTAAATAAAATTATGGAAAAAGAATTTAAAATGGATTATGATAAAAATCGAATTTTACCTGAAAAAGATGGAATTATAGACACACTTCCGTGGGGGTATGTTAATATAGTAGAAAAAGAATTTAAAATGGATTATGATGAAAAACGAAATTTTACCTGAAAAAGATGAAAATATGTTTGATATTTTACCACTGATAATGTAAAAAGTTCAAATTCCAATAATGAATTTACATTTTTTGGGGGTGCTAGGATTTGACCAAAATGATTATTTAACAAATCGAACATAAATAAGCATTGACAATTTTTTAATGCTATTTTATTTTTATGCAATTTTGTTTTTAAGAAATGTTATTGCGATTTTTTGACATATCTGATTTCTTAAAAAAAATACTTTTTTTAATTTGTTTAATTACCCTTAGAAATTTTAACCTTTAGTTTTGCTTTTTGGATTTTATAAGGGCAAGTTGACAGAGATTAAATATAAGGGCAGGTTGACAGAGATTAAATATAAGGGAAAATTGACAGAGATTAAATATAACGTAAAATTGACAGAGATTAAATATAACGTAAAATTGACAGAGATTAAATATAACGTAAAATTGACAGAGATTAAATATAACGTAAAATTGACAGAGATTAAATATAACGTAAAATTGACAGAGATTAAATATAACGTAAAATTGACAGAGATTAAATATAACGTAAAGTTGACAGAGATTAAATATAACGTAAAGTTGACAGAGATTAAATATAAGGGCAAGTTAACAGAAGTGTGCTCAGTATGCCCACTTACTACTTATATATATATATATATATATATATATATATATATATATATATATACAACACACACATATACTTCAAAATTGGCCATTTTTGGTACACATATTACATTCGCATAAAAGCGACTAGTGATGAAAATTATCATTTTCGAAAAAAATTACTTTTTAGAACTTTGTTTCCAAAACTTACTAAATTACCAAAATCAAAACGAAAAAATCGTTACTAAACTGATTATTTCTCGAATGTGTTCAACTTCACTACATATAAAATTAAAGCACGGATTTTTTTTCAAATTATACCTCTTCCAAAGTTTAACGATTATAATAAACAAACGTTAATGTTAATTTTCTTGGATTGGTATCAAATGATAAATTGAATATTTATTATTTTGGAAATTAATTGCAAACAAATGTTATCAGATTCAAAAATCAGTATAATTAATTACGAACATTTTAAAATAATTTAAACAATTTTTATCAGATATTAAGCTGATAAGAACAGATACTAAACTCGTGATCTTGCCCAACTGGCGGAGAAAATAGGTTTTAAAATAGTTTAAAATGAATAGATATACTACACTTTGATCTAGCTGAACAGGCCGAGAAGCACTTTTCATGTGAATCAGATATTAAGCTGATAAGAATAGATAACACACTTTGATCGTGCTGAACATACCGAGAAGCGAAATTAAGTCGATGATGAATATTTTTTTTTAAAAATTAATTGCAAACAAATTTTATTCAAAATTATTTAAATAATTTTCTAGAAAATAATATATATTTTTCATAATATAATTTAAATATAACACGTTTCTTCGCTAATTTAAGTTAACGAGGTGCAAAATGACGGTTAGTCCGTTGTTTTTTTTTTCGGATGTAATATGTTCTGCCGTCAGCGCGGTCATTTATTGGTCTCACGTTATTGAGATTATTGTGTTTGATGTAGTTACTTTGTTTTATATTTAATAATGATTTAAGTATTTAGGTTTATTTTGTTTGACTTTTGTATTCGAAATTTTTCAATTTAAAAAAATTATGGTAAAGTAAACGTAAATATAGAATAGTAGAAGCTAGAAGAAATAACCGAATATAGATACTTAGGAAAGTTTTTTATGAAGCTTGCAACATTCGAAGTGTTTTGAAATCGTCGTTCTTCAGAGATCGTATAAAATTTTAACACGAAATTATAAACTTTATGCAGGTGTTTATTATACGATACCGCTTCTTAAGACTGTAGATAATTTTCAACGTATTTATATAAATATTTTTATTAAAATTCATAGAAAATAAATAATTTCGTTAACACGGAAATTTCACGTATCGGACAACATGAAAAAAACGGTTAAAAATATTTAATAGTTCGTCCTCCGGGACCGTGCGTTTTTATTCCTTCTTGGACTCAAATCCGACGCAAACCGGACATTCTCGAAGTAAATGTTACAACTGTAGGCTACCGTATAGGCACCTACACGGCTCCAGCAAAAAATCAAAAGCGGTGATAATTTCATAGCACGAATTTGCGAACGTCTAGCATAGGTATTAGACGTCCAACTGTCAACGAGTTGTCATCTAAACTAAATAGACTTTATAAACGTCTAGACTAAATGCATCGTCGATAGTCTTCGAATATCGCGATTAAATATAATTTAATAAAATAAAGCGTTATATTTCCCGCATATAACCCTTGAGAATAATACAGACGTTCATGCGCTTCAATCGTAAAAACTTTCGAGAATATAACATCTCCGATCGTATCCTTCAACCTTAATATAGTTTGACGCGGTGGCCAACCCAGCCCCTCAAAAAAGAATTAATAAATTTGTAATAAAGATGAATAAAATATATAGAGCCGAATGTGTAACAAAATTCGACGGGCAAAACAAACTTAAACAACGAAACAAGTAATAACAAAAAAAAAAAAAAACCGCACTGGTCACGACCTGGGTCAGATTCGAATGCCGAACGGCCCAACCACTGGCCACTTTTTTTCTTTATGTTGCACAGTCAGCTGAATTTTCAATGTCATTAGCAGACAGAATGTAAAGAATTATTTTCTAACAGTACTTTTTGCAATCTACGCTCTTCAAGATGAGGTTTTCATCAGTGATAACGCGAGCTCTTTCAAAATATTTTCTTCTGTTTTATTGATATGTATTTTATCCTTTTCTAAGCCCTCTGAGGGCCCGTTAGCCACCCGTGAGTGCGCTACTGGTTTGACGACATATTACGTTTTCGCCGATAAAAGTTATAGTGACTCGATATTGTTAAGATTACTACTATCAGTATCAGAAGAAAGAAATGTCATCGGCAAATGTGGCTACTTGAACACTACCAGTCATAGGAAAAAAAAAGGCCGTGTAAACTAAATACAACGTGGGTCTAAGTACTGAGCCTTGAGGCATATCCGCACTGACGGAGTACAGCTCAGAGAACGCGTGATCATAGCGTACATGAAAATATCAATCACTAATGTACGATTCTAATAAGAGATAAAGATCTGAGGGTAGTAGTAGTTTCAATTTATACAACAAGCTAACATACCAAACCTTATCAAATGCCTGTTGAACGTCGAAAAAGACTGCTGTACAGATCTTTTTTAGTTTCTAGTGAATTTTCACTACTCTATGCGGCTGATCAATTGTGGAATGTTGTTGCAAAAACCCGAATTGGTGGTTAGGTATAATATTATTCGAACGGATATATATGTGAGTAACCTACTCAAAATTAACTTCTCCATAACCTTCGATAAAATTCGTAACAGAGAAATCGGGAGATACGAGGTGATAGAGTGCGGATCTTTACCTGGTTTCAGAACCATAATAATTTCCGCAAACTTCCACTGTTTCAGAAAGTAATGTAATCGGAATACCGCGTTCCATATAATGGTTAGCAACACTATATAGCTTTCCTCGGAAGTTTTAATTCGGCGGTTAGTAAATCAAAACCGGGGCTCTTTTTTCTTTTTAGCGTTTTCAGTACGCATTTACCCTCTTGTGGAAAGATTGACTCGATTCAGCGAAAATGCTGAACAGGGATCTTTAAGACATTATTTCTATCGCTGTTATCGCTAGTAATTGTACTTGGCTTGAATACTGTTGCCAAGTAATTAGCGAATAAATTTGCCTTTTCTTTAGGACCTCGCGCCCATATTGCTAAATTTTATCGGAGGTATCCGTTTACACAAATATTCAATTTTTTTCGTACACTTCCACAATGAATGATCATTCTCTATTGGGGGTGAAAGTTGTGATAAATAATTATTAAGAGTTTTGTCATTAACATCGATAAATGCTCTTTTTAATTCTTTAGTTTTATTATTGAGCATGGTTTTATCTACCGGATACCTAGTCCGAAACCATCACCGTCTGTGTATTATTTTTTCTTTAACAAGTTTTTTAACTTTACAAGGATAATATTTATCATCTTTAGTTCGTCTGATTATTGGAGTACTAAGTGTTGCCGCAGTTTGAATTTCTCGCGTTAGGTACTGTATAGCACTGTCGACTATGTGAAATTAGACAATCAATTCGTACCATATGTGACTGAAACGGATACTATATTGGGATATAATATAAAATATTTAACGTTAAATTTATAATAATAATAATCAGGAAGGCTAACAGAAAAATAATTACCGTTGCATACTCCTCAGAAAACAAAAATAAAATTCATAACCGTGAAGGAATTAAGGTTGTCCCTTAGGAAATTACGTTAACAATTCATGTGTGATGTGATATAGAACCGTGTCTTTTGCTAGCAACCAGATGTTAGAGGCTATAGGTGCGTACAGAAGTTTGTAGTGAATTTAATGGCGTAAGGAGCATATTGTAATATATATATATATATAATATACGTATGTATGCAAAATAACCCAGCGTTAGAAATTTGCAAAGGCCACAACGCGACGATAATGTCGCTGTTGCTCATAATTGGCTGTACTTAAAATGTTCCGGCGAACAGCGTGAATGGAGTAGAAGACAACGACTAGCCATTTGCATAAATTATTCAAGTCACGATTCGTCCGAAAATCTATTAAATATTAATTTTAGACGGCCTTTTCCATTTACCCACGAACCGAACGAATTAAATCATCAGCATCATCCGACCGGCAGAGTGCGGCGAACTCTATTGGTAAGTATAATAATTACGTGAGCACATCTCTTGTATTATTATACGTTAACGATTTGCTGTTATTGTTTATTTCAATTTGTCTCTTATTTCTACTTAATAGTATGCAGATCTTTTTCAAATATTCACCTTCGCACGGTGGGTCGTGTGGATTTGTTCCTAAACGAGCTGATGAAAAACTTTTATATTATTTACGAGTGAAATTAAATTAAACTTAACTGAATATATACGTTACCACTTCTTACTAGAGCATCTTAGACAATGGCAATTATCAACTGTTGTCAGATCATCGCCGTCTTGACTATCATAAATCGATAACAGCCCTCCATATTCGTTACCTCATAATCCCAAACTCCGCCTTATTTGTTGCGTCTATTCCGTCGTTAGACAAACCTTCCTCCTGCAACAGTTCGTTCTGCTTAAAATCAATGTCCGATTTAGATCTCGTTGTCCTATATTATGCGATCAACTCACCGCAAAATCTTACCACGTATTTCATGTAAGAGCCGTTTGTCTACATTAGTGTGTCAATATACAGCTTACTCGATTCATCGATGATACATGTCTCGGAACCGTATATAAAGATCGAAAATTACATTATTGTAGAGATTCTGATAATGACATCGTTGTTTCACGCGTGTCTGTTAAAAAAATCACAGCATCGTGTTTATAATATCCATGGTTTTTCGGGTTAAAAAATTTCTTTGCGACTAAGCCAGACAAATGCATCTTAGAACAAGCAAAGAGGATTTAATAATAAGGATATATCAGCTTGTAATAAACTAGCGAAGTAAAAAGTAATTATTACGATATTTCTATACGCGAACGAAACACCGGCCAATAATGAAGAAGCATGTCCGAAAATAAGGCATATGCCGTCCGATATTTTTGCGAAGAATTCTCATACGTTAGACTGATCGTTAGTTAGAACAAAACATCGATTAATCGATCAGCAGAGAAAGACTCAAAACTCGGATTCGAGTAAGAATAGAATAATGATAATAATATTATTTGATTATTTCTATCCACTGCTGGGTGTAAGCGTTCTATTTCCTTTCCCAATGTACTCGTTCCCAATCATCATTCATCTATTTCACTTCGGCTGACTTTTGGTCGTCTTTTTTTTCATCGCGTGCACGGTCGAATACGGATACTACGTCCTCTCGATTTCCATTGTGTTCTTGTTGCGGTGCATCTATCGTCTATCTTTTTATGAGTAATAAGTACAAAGAACAGTCAATGAGGATATAGAAGACGGAAAACATGATACGCGGTGCACTGAGGAACCGGAGTTCTGTAGTTGAGATATGATTGGGTAAGTCTTATATGATCCAGCCGCAATCTCCTAAAAACACAACGTCTTCTCTGCCGTTTGGAAGCGAAGTCTTCAAAGGTAAAACGGAATTCTTGGTTTGGCGAAGCTTATTTAATGAGGTCGACTGCAAATTTTGTTGCCACGAAGCAAAAAGTCTTGATTTAACATAATTACGTACATCAATAGGCGGAACTGGGACATTTAGGATCGGCAACAGTGTAGCGCTCTCTGCTATGTATCTGCCAGTTCATTCCGTAGCATGAGCTGGAATACACAGGGACATGACTAATTGGCTCGATTTGACTAATAACAGCCGTGTCACTTTTTCGGCTGTAGGATGCTGATCATTGCTAAATACAGCGCATAAGGAGTTGAGCGCTGAAAGAGAGTCGGAACATATAACCGATGGTTGTTGAATTATAGAGCTTATTGTGAAGTCCACTCGAGGTAAATCGCATAAAGTTCGGAGGATGGAAAATAACGACTATTGAATGGGTATGCGTTAGTATAGAACACTGATGAAGGGATTTTTTGACGATATCCTCGGTTGGTAGCCCGTTTTTCTTCAAACTTATGATTGAGAGATCTAGCTTTCTTTATACATGGTAATGTTATAAACACTCGAAGGTATTTTGTAAAGAATTTATTAAAACCTAATAGTTCTTCCAACGTTGTCAATCGTCTAATTTCGGTAATCAAACTGGCTCATTTATTTCTGCGTAAGTCTCAAGCGTAACAATCGATTTTAACGACCGACGGCGGAGGTTTTAATTCAAAATTAATCGACTATAGACCGCCTATAACCAAAATTTTCGATAAGAGATGAAAATGTTGCGTGTGTATTAGTGTACAACTAAAACGGTTTCAACTAGTGGAAAATGTGTATAATTGGTTATAACCGCAGAACTAACGATGTTTTCTATTCACGCGCTAAATCGAGTTTGTGCGGTCCAGCGATAGACTTTAGAAAGACCGTACGGAACAGATCGGTCGAAGGAATTCAAATTCTATTAAAAGTTCGGAATGGGATTCGAATTATTTCGGTTAAAATTCTCTTGCGCGTAAACAACGACCGAACACGCGGTATTAAATTCGTCCTGGCAATATGGCGCATTTCGAACGTTAAAAATAATACTACTTACCATAATACGGGAAAAAATGTAAATAAGGATAAGAAAATGATAACCAATGATGCTATAATAATAATAATAATAATAATAATAATAACAATAATTCAAATTTTCAAATTTCAAATTCAAATTTTATTTATTTATTTTATTTATTTATTTATTTAATAACACATAGAATGGAAAAATTTTATACATACGTATACATATACATACATACATACATTATACTCATATCACACATAGATATAAAACATATACATATACATTCATATACACATATATACATGAAACATATATACACCTATATGCCTATGAATATACATAAACATTTTAGATACATATACACAAGTAATATGTAGATAATGAACTTAATACTAATTATAATAATTCCATTACACCATAAATACAATACATAGATATAATATAAAGTCCGCTATGCGCATACCTGCGCGATTAGCGGGAATTTCAATATCAATAGCTGCGTGCAAACTACCTTATACAAATTAAAAATAGTAATATTAAAATAATAGTAACATACATTGTTAAGTGCTGAATCATTAGTCTAGTCTTACACATGCAAGTTATTAATTGAATATGAAATAAGAAAAAAATGTACATTGATTCAGACATTGACAATGTTGTATAATCCAAAAATAAAATTATTCAATTTATTCACTAACATTTACAATGCCATATAAACCAAAAATAGACTGGTACAACAAGTTTTGATTTACAAGTTGGACGAACTTAAATTGGGGTGATAAACACAACTAAACTTATAATAACAACCTTAACCTGCTTAAAATAGTGATAATTCAACGTAAAAATACACAGACATAAAGACGCAAAATAAATTGGAAGTATGGGACACCTAAATTTTTTTTAAACACACTAATTCTTGAGATATTACTCTGAAATAGAAATAACCTTTGAATATCTATATACAAAAAACATCTTCAACGCAGTGTCACAACTCACGTTATTAATAAACAAAGTAAACAAAGCCTCCACTTTTCAACAAAACGCTAACAATTAAAATACTCATAATAATAATAACAATAAAAATAATAGCAAAGCAGGAGTGGTAGTATGAACTTAGAATAAAAGATGTAAAGAATAGCGAGGATACAATTGTGGGAATAATCACGAAACAAATAAATCAAACACTAAGAGAAAGTAAAGTACCAGCTGATTACAAAATATCTGCGATAAGACATATACATATATATATATATATATATATATATATATATATATATATATATATATATATATATATAAAAAAAGGAAGACACTGACTATTTCAACGATCGACCAATTGAAATTCAGTAATGGTAATAATTAAGAAACATGAAGTATATCGAAGAAAGTAAAATAATAAACAAAACACCGAGATGAAACATTCGAGCCTGCTAGGCGGTATTGCTGCACAGTCTGTTCCGTATTTGAAATTTAAAAAACAGATAATATCTTTGTTGGTTGAGAAGTGGCAGGACAGGTGGGATAAAGCTGAAACTGGCAGGAGGACGTATGCTTTTCTTCCTGATATTTCTTTACGTTTGAAAATGCTTAAGTTTGACGTCAACTTCTACAGTGCTCAGGTGTTGTCAGGTCACGGCAGGTTTTGTTCCTATCTTCATAGGTTCCGGCTTGCTAATGATCCTGTCTGCGCGTGTTGTACTGTAGGTGAGGTAGACGATGTACATCATACGTTGTTCACTTGTCCTGCATTTACCGCCCTTCGTCGCCAAGTTGGTATGGACTGTACGGATGTATATCCTCTTAGTAGGGAAGTTGGAAGTTTTCTATTGCTGGCCGAACAGGTCATGCGTTCAAAATTTAAAATACAAAATTCTATTACTCGCAACTGACGCCTAAATCAACTGTGACGCCAATACCGTTGCTTCGTAGCGTGGTCATTTATCTGTTTATCTTTCTATTTACATTAGGGGGTTAATCTTTTAATATTTGATTATTTTATTACTTAATTGCTTGTTATTTTTTCCTTTTTCAGAGTCCTTATTTTTATTTTTTAAGATTTTTCTTGGATATAAGTTAATATCCATTTCATTTCCTTTTTGCTTCGTATTTCATGTCATTTCTACTAGGTATGAATAATTGTTAGAAGGTTTTATTTTAACTTTTAATTTATTATTTATTTTATTTTTCTGTTAGAAGTTAATTTTTGTACAAACTCATTATTCTTTATTTGACGGAAAAAGAGACTATTCCCTTCTTTCATCGCTTTAAGTTAATTGTAAGTGTGGAGGTCCTTGCTTTGTACAATGGCCTTCATTATTATTATTTATTTTTCTCAATAGGGGGAGGGGGTTTTTAGTGGGTAAAAATCCCACACACTGGTTTTGGTTTCCCAGCAGTGCATTTTAATATACAAAGTGAATATATAGATACGAAAAGTAAGAGTGCAACAAGGGGATAATCTAGCATCAATATTGTTTATAAAATATATAAATAGTTCACAAAACAGTGCTGTCGAAGAGCACATTATTCGCCTTTGGTGATGATACGGCGACAATGACTGTACACAAACACGTTGAAGTAGTTGAAACGTATAACGACCTATTAGTAAATATAACGTAATTTGACAATACAAAAAAAAAGAAAACAAAGTATACGCTGTTTAGTCCTATTGGTAATTATAATAGAGACAAATCCGAAATTAGAAGAAGAAGAAGAGAACGTATATTTTACTTCATTTACATACATTATATAAAACAGTAAGAAAAATCTGTACCGGAAAATATATAATCTCCTTATAATCTTAATATATATATATATATATATATGTACTTAAATATAATCCATGTAAAATAATATGTACTTACATTTTTTTTTAACAGGAAAAATTAAAAAAAAAAAACTGTCTCAGGAAAAAAATTGAAGTTTTAAATAAACTTAACAGCTATATATATATATAAAAAAAAAAATTGATTGTGTCAGTTCGGCGGGAAACAAAATGTTGACTATAAAGAAATTATGAAGGGATGTTTAAAGTAGTGAGTGTTTAATTCTTCTATGTTTGTAATTTTTATATCTGTGCTTTAAGGATCGATAATCGTAGTTGCCGATAGTCGGGGCATATTACAGCAATTAAAGAAGTTGGCTGCCCGATGTTTAACAATGTCTTTGATATACGGAAAACGGAGGTAATCGTGCATTAATACGTGTATATCGCGGCTTATTTAATATAATTCTAAAGCAATGATTCTGAATTCGCTGGAGTTTCTGTAAGTTGCTCCGGTTAGTCGAGCACCAAACAGGTGCAGCATATAATAATTTCGGTAGTATTACGGTCATATATATCATGAACTGATTCGAAATTGTTAATGAAGACTTTCTATTAAATATAGGAAATAAGTTGCATATTTTGCGTTGAGTTTTAGAAATACTTTGATTTATATGTTTAGTAAACGTTAATTTTTTGTCCAGGTTAAGTCCTAAATGAGTCACCTCATCTTTCCGAGGAACTACATTATTTCTGATAGTAACTAGTCGCTAATAAGTGGTCTACGTTTTGTGAATATAATTGCCTCTGATTTGCTTTCGTTTATGTTGATTCTCCATTTATTAAAGTATTCGATTAATTTATTTACCGCATTGGCGGAGTCGTCGGCAAATGGTATCGATACGATAGGATGTTGCGACGATTGCAGTGTCATCAGCATATAGATTTAGACTGACATGCTTAGTCAGTGGGCGGTCATTTATGTATAAGATAAAAAGGTACGGACCTAAGATACTTCCTTGCGGAACTCCTGCATTACTATATTTTTTACCCGATTTTATATTTTTTAATTGCGCATAAAATTGTCTGTTGTATAGATATGTTTTGATTAGTAAGATTAAATAATAAGGGAAATCAAACTTAATTAGTTTAAAAATAATTCCATCATGCCATGTAGTATCGAACGTTTTTTCAAGGTCTATTATTAGCATTCCTGTATGTTTATTTTGATTAAAATTATCAGTGATAGCATCGCATAATGCCGCTAGCTGCATTGTCGTACCAAGTTTAGGTCTAAAACCAAACTGAAACTCTTTAAATATCGTATATCTCTCACTATGTTCATGTAGTCTAATCAAGATTATTTTTTCAAAAATTTTGCTTATATCGCTTAGTAAGCTGATTGGCCTGATATTCTGCACCAGTGAAGCATCCTTTCCAGGCTTCGCGATTGGTACTGTTACTGATGTTCTCCATGCGAGGGGAGGAAAATAGGTCAGGCGAAAGCAGGAATTAAAAAGACTGACTAAAGCATGTATGGCTTTCTTTGGCAGTTTCTTAATCATACAGATGCGGATCATATCAGGCCCAGTAGAGTTGGTATTTCGCAAGGTACGAATGGATTTTTTAATTTCGCTAGGTGTGGTAAATATATGTGGACTTAGTGTAGCGAGTGGTTGAGAAAGATAGCTATTTAATGTCTGCCTAACATTTCGAGTATGATAGTGAGTAGATAAGTCATCATTTAATTTGTGTATGTTGTGAAAATGCGTAGCGAGAACTTCGGTTTGAAATTAAAGTAGATCCGAATTATATATTAAATGACAATAAATGCGTCGATGAAAAATTTGCACAGATGTCGATGTTGTAAGTGAATAGAAATCTCCTTCTTCATTCCTAGCGTTTTTCCTGTGCGGGGTCCGCTTGTTGACAGTTTTTCCATTTTTTACGATCTTTTACGTTCTCTATCCGAACACCGGCTTGCTCCATATCATTGTTGATGGAGTCTATCCAACGTCTTTTTGGCCTTCCTTGTGGCCGCTTTCCTCCAGGTTTATACTCCGTTATCATTTTCGCTGAGCTATTTTCTGCTTTCCTCATGACATGGCCGTACCATCTAATCGTGCTTCCCGTATTTTCAGATGTACAGGAGCTACTCCTATACGCTTCCTTATGTCCTCGTTTTTGACGTGGTCCAGGAGTGTGTGCCCAAGCGACCAGCGTAACATTTTCATTTCCGTAGCATGAAGTTTTTGTTCCATTATTATAGGTGTAGCCCAGCATTCACCTCCATATGACATTGCCGGTCTGATGACTGTTTTATATATCATCTCCTTGAGGTGAATCGGGACTCTTTTGTCGCATAAAACTCCAGTTAACCGTTTCCACTTCATCCATGCTATTGTTGTAAGTGAGTATAAATATCCGAGTGTAATAACGAATAATCATTAAACACGGAGTGGCATATAGAATATATTAGCATTGCATACAATAAGGAAGTACGTAAGTGAAAAAATATCACGACGGTATATTACGCTTTAGCGGAATCAGGATTGACTATGGGGTATAAGCAAAAAATAAACATATAATGCCTATAACTGATAAAAAAAGACAAAAACTCAATCGTCTTGGTTATCGAAAAATTTCGTATCTAGAATGAGAGTTTGGTAAAACTTGCATTTCGTCTAGATCTCGCAGGCGTAAATTGTTTTTCCCCGAATTTTATATCTTCAATACCGATTATACTCGCTTAGGAGACTACGAGGAATTTCCACTTAAAAGCGAAATAGCAAAAGCCGCCTACGAAACATCAGAATTATCCGGGGGATCGAGGTCGCCGTTCGAATCGGTGGTAACTTTTGGACCGACTTATTCTATAGCTGCCGGTTAACCGCGGCTGGTTGGGATAATGCCAGACCCGATTTTAATAAGAGAAGTTTAAAATTCGTTTCGGAGGAAAGGCTTTTGTAATAGAAACAAATGTCTCAGGAGGTTTGTAACAATATGCTCACTAGAAGCGATATGTATCGTATTTAACATACGCACGGTTGATGTATATATAAAATTATATGTTTATATATATATATGTGCGTGTGTGTGTTTGTATAATCATACATAAATACATATAAGGAGAACAAGAGGTATGATAAGATAGACGCCTTTAGTTAAATATATATATATATATATATATATATATATATATATATATATATATATATATATATATATATATAAAATGGACATGGTAGTGAACAATAATAATATAGATAATAATAATAATAAAATTTTATATATATATATATATATATCTGTATGTATAACTGTTACTAATTATTAATGAGTAGGGTTAGGAATATAATAAATAAAAGGATAAAATCGTAAAAACGATAGTGAACGAGAGCCAAAAGGAAGGACGAACAGGTTAAATCCGAATACCAAGTCAGGATATGATCTTTGGCATGTGCAAAGAACTTTCTCCCGGATGATAGAAAATAGATGGCGAAAAAAACCTTTCTATATGCAAAAAGTTTCAACGCGGCTGCTATGCTTTTATTATTATAAATATTATTATTATTATTATTATTGTAATTATTGCCTCGTAGAGTCGTGCTGGTAGCCGAGCGGTGTAAAAGAGACGGAAGGAATATCTATTTAGGAATAAAAGCTTCGACGATATCTCGAAAAATACGAAAACGAACAAAAAAGCGTTAAAAGATTTTCGTCGTGGCTAGAGATACTCGTTATCGTAAATATTCGCCTCGACTTTTACGTTTCTTTCTGTACGCGATACGATACGATACGATAATACGATGCTGACGAAAAAGTAAAAAAGTACAAACACAGAAAACACGGAATAGAAAATGTAATATATACGCGGAAGAAACCGCACTCACAGAGTTAGACGTGGTACCGCCGTTGGAGCACGGGCTGACGAAATAAGCGGGGTGTAATACAAAGGTTGAAGGAAGAAGATATTACGCTTAACGTATAAATGTTAAAACATCTCGACTCGAAGCTCTGTTCGTTTAAATTCTCGTTCGAGCTTTCCAAACGCATCTATGCGGAGCTTTTCTCCTCGAAAATAGCGAGTCTTTTTCACACATAGTTCCCCACTCTGTATAACAAAAAACAAAAAAAAAAAAAAAACTATTTGGGTTTATCGGTAGGACTTAAATTATAAATTGAATAAGAATTTTTATCAGGAACGTCGATACGATTGGTTTTTGTATCGTCTCGGGCTTCCGAATTTAGCATTTTTTTCGATTAAATAATTTGAACGTTTTTATAATAATTTGTTTATCGCGTTAAAGGAAGTATCCGATTCGCAATTATCTAATCGTTATTCGCAGAAGCCTTTTAGAAACAGTCGCAGAACTGGAAAACTTGTCAAAGTTCGAAAGACTGAAAGTATAGAAAATTCAAAACGTTAGTAAATCTCTTTCAATGGGGGAAACGATTTAAACTTTATGGAAGCAACACAGTCTACTAAGGAAAAAAAACTGCGTCTTCACATAAATTAACAGGAAGAATGTGTGAAACACACGAAAACACTTCAAATACTTTTTAAAACACTGGTATACAGTAATTTTAAAAATATGCAAAAAATGTTACAAATTAATAAGTCGGTATAAAGTGATCAGAAAACAACGTGGCTACTATTAAAAAACGTAGAATAAACAACTTAATAAAAAATGTTAGAACTCAAAAAGTAAAGAAAAAAAAGTTGAAAAATTAACACATCCGAAAAGTATTGGTTCAAAATTGATGCGGGTGCAACCGAAAAAATACGAGAGTAAGAGAAAACTACTTTCGTCCTAGAAACTGAATGCACGAACGAACAACCAGCATCGATGAATGCTCGATAGAAAAAGTATCTCATCCATCTCATTTAAGGATGTTCTATTGAGTAAAAATAAAACTGTTCCTAAGAATAAGATCATCATTAAATCAGACAATGTTGAAAAATTTCAGAGGGCTCTTAAATATAGAAATATTATTATCTTTAAACGATTAATATAAAAATTTCGATATTAAAGTAATCTTGATTAGTAAAGGGTGATTCTGAACTTAAATATAGTATCGTTGTTATTGGAAAAAAGTTCTATATTCGATTTTTTTTTTTTTTTTATAATACTAGCAATTTAATTTGTTATTTATATTGCTTTATGTAAGAAAATCAATTAGTCGATGCGCATTTTTATTTGGTAGGTAATTAACATGATCTCGGATTTGAGTATTTGTTTCGCGAGCGGTGTTTTAATTTACATGAAAAGGGTTATGCGCGTTTTCACAGAATCCGTTATCTGGGTGCTAGGCATTTGTTCTAACAGTTTAACGTATAAGTAAGAATGATGTTTTTAATCCATTTATTATAGATTGTCGATTTACGTATCTATTATGCGTTTTCGACAGTTATTTTCGCGACTTAACTGTAACTGTTCGAGTTTTATTTATTTTCAGTTAGTTTATACATATTCCCTTCTTGTCATTTGGCTTGTAGTTTTAAATTGGAACACATACTATAATACAGTTTTATTTATATTTATTTCTATACCTTTTTCAGAATTGTCAAATTTATCAATGTCGGTTGTGGTTAATCATTAGCCCATTTTAATAATTAATTTGTCCCTTTGGGGTGGTAGGCGTATGTACCGGATAAACAGCTTTATTTGTAAGTCGGTTATAATGAAAAAACGCGTGTCTAAAATGAACATGTTTATATATAATATTATATCTATATACATGTATATTATTATATTAATATATATAGGGTGGCCCAGAGAAGACGGACAGTTATGTTGTTATTTGAACAACTCAACAAATTTTATTTAAAAATAGGAAAACCATAGGTTAGCTTATAATCATTTGCGGAACACAATATCGTTCAGATGACCGCCATTTGCAACGATTCATTCATTCGGTCTTCATAAAAGTTTCGAAGACTTTTTCGAGCATAGGTCGTTGAATTTTTGAAATTTCTTCAGAAATCCGAGTTTTTAAGTCTTCCAGATCTAGTGGACGCGTTTCGTTAACGCCGTTCTTAAGGTATCCCCTAAAAAAAAATCGCGTAACATTGAAATCTTTTCGAAACACTCTTCGCAGTGTTGTGATCGATTCACGCCGAAAATAACGTTCCACCTTATAAGATGTCATAATAATTGATATTGGACAACAACGAGTCTCTCGTGTGTACACTAAACTTGGAGCACGTAGTTTGCTTTGTAGCAGTGTTACCAACTGCGTTATTCAAAATACAAAACCATCCGTTTTCTCTGGGTCACTACCTCTCTCTATATCTCTCTCTTCTCTCTCTCTCTCTCTCTCTATATATATATATATATATATATATATGCTCATTCCAGCTCGTAAAATGTTTCTATACGTATACTTTTTCAGTTTAATCTTATTTCATAGCCTAATAAAAATAGAGCAAACGATTTCGACCTCTGGTAATATTGATACGTATCGAAATGTGTATATCCTTTTCGCTTTATTTAATAGCGGCGTCTTCAACTTTCAGATTTATTAGCCAGTGGGTATTTATTATTCGCTTTTAATAACAGAATACTACTACTTACGATTTCATATATATATATATATATATATATATATATATATATATATATATATATATATATATATATATATATATATATATATATATATATATATATATATATATATATAAATTGGCTATTGAATAATCGGTTGGAAAAAAAGATATCGAGCAAGTTCGTCGAACTTATACGGAGATGAAATTTCATTAAACGAACTTTGTTGAACGGCAACTTTAACGACTTAAAAGTGTCGAAAATTTAAACGAGATTGTGTGACAGAAAAATTAATAAATAAAATTAATTAATATTACGGAGATAATTAATTTCGTCTTAATACTTTCAAATTTCGACGACTCTTCTTAATAATTTTATTATATTTTAATACCGATAGTAAATATTTCGATATTAGATAAGTCGCCTAATAAGTAATAATTAAAAAATAAATATTAATAAATTACGCTAATAATAAATAATTCGATAACGATAAAATGTCGGACATAAAGCGATAAAAAAAAAATAAATGTGTACAACATAAATTTTGTAAAAAATAAAAATGGACGGGAATTACCGAATTTTAATTTTAAAAAAACAGACATAAAATTAGAACAATTAATTAATGAACTAAAATAAAAACAAAGTTAACCAATAAAAATTTTTTTATCAACGCCAAGTTTTTCGACAATAACGTCATTGTAACGTTTATTGTATATGATTGATAATGACGTAAAAAAAAACCGCGCCAATTAAACAGATATAAGATTAGAAAATATAATTAATTATTAAAACAAAATAAAAACAAAGTTAACGGGTAAATTTTTTTCTTTAAACGCTGAACTTTTCGACAATTACGTCATTATCAAGCATATACAATAACAGTTATTTTATGTAACTTTTATTGTATATGCATTATAATGACGTAATTGTCGAAAAGCTTTGCGTTAAAAAAAAAATTTAGTGATCAAGTTTTTTTTTATTTTCTTTTATTAGTGATTAACTTTGTTTTAATTTTTTTTTTATTAATTCGTAAAATACTCTCCGATATATCAACATAAAATTCATTAACGTTCTATTTTCACGCTTATTCGAAATAACTCCGCCTAATTATTTCGTTCTTCGGTGTGGTTTCGAGTAAAATTTCAGTGTAACGCGTGACGTATAAAATATTTTCTTATTCGTAACATCTTCCGCTTAAAATCGTATCTGGATAACATGTCGAGTCAAAATTCATTTCGAACACTCATAGCTAGCACATATTTCGTATCCGCTGTGGCGTGTCACAACGTAGTATTTTGTCTTCGGCTTGTTTACAGCCTATTTTCCAGTAATCGACGGTCGTCACTCGCTACCGCTACATTTACAGCACTTTTAGTCAAAGATAGTCATGATGAGATGTTTGATCAGTTGGTGGAGGTGTCTACGTAATTGAGAAGCAGCTTAATACATCGGGAAGAACGAACGAGATTAAATGTACACAGGTTAATACTTTGCGTAACGCAACTTGAATAAGAAAATTCCGCAACATGATGTTAAATACTGGTTATAGACTTAAGTAGTAACTCAAGATTAAACGTGTCGATGAGAAGATAAAACAGCTAAACTTTAAATTTATACAATTATATTTGCTTGTAACGTTCCAGTTTAATAGAAATAATTATATTAAAGACTGCATATAAATATAAAGAACAACAAACAGACACAGTAGTCCTGAAATAAGGTCGTTAGGTTTATAATGGATTAACCTATTTTAATGTTTGATTAACGCTATATTGTGTAAATTCTTGTAAGTTATCGGGAAAGTCAGAGAGTTAATTACTAAGACAGGATCGTCGGCATAGCTAAAAATCTCACCCGAAACGTCTAAGTTGCAAAGATCATTGACATATATCAAAATACAGCACTAATATACGCGGTCTTGCCGTATACCTGAACTCCAGACAACTATCGGGCTTAATGTCTCATTTATTTTCTTTTAAGCCGTAATTTATTCGAGATTTATAATCGTACCTACGTTTTTTAATTCAAATTTCTTTCCGACGAACCTAATGGAAAATCGATAAAAATTCCTTAATAATCAGGGGAACAAAAATTATGCGAACGATCAATTACGGGTACATATTAGCGTACGGTGGAATTGTAATCAAATTCAAACGATGTGGACCCGCTGACGAATATTTAAAGGAAAAAAAACCCGGGATATATAATAAATGTATAAACCCCTCTGACTTTTGAATAAAATCTATCCCTCCGAAATAAATAATAAAGCATATAGGGTAACCCTAGAGATGGAAACTTGCAGAAAGCCGTAAATGAAAAAACTGAATTAAGGTAAGTAGGGTGCTTAAAAGGTGCGTACGTGTTAAAAAGAGAAGTCGAAGAATTCCGAAACAAAAGGGTTTGTTCGATTTAATATGTCGACTCCGCAAATGTCAATCCGGATGCGGACGGGCTGAAGTATCGGTTTATAATCTCGGCGTAACCCATGTCGCAGAAACCGCAAATTATTCTCTTTTACGGTCGTACACCGAACAAACTAGTCGCCGCCGGTGTCCACATTCGCGGGCGGTCTACGAGAACTTGAAAAGGATTTACCCTTCGCCAATTATTTTCATTCGCTTCTTAAAGTACCGTATTAACAAAGGAGAAAATACATCACCGAACAATAACAATTTTCACCCCGGGTGTCGCAATTAGCCAAACACTCCATATATATATATATATATACATACATGTAGTTTGGAAAAAAAGGCTAAAAGGTAAAAGAAAATAATCAAGCGGGAGCAAATAAATGGAAAAATTAAAGGGAAAAAAAAGCCGGTATAGCGTGTCCGGGAGATTAACGACATTTTCGAAGAATTCCAGGCTAATTTAGAACGAGTACCGGTAAACGAATAGGGCTGAAATCCAGCCATAGGTTACAGCCTCGTTATTCGTTAATACCGCGCACGGATGATACGTTTGAAACAAAGCGGTACATACTGAACACTAATTTAAATAAATGATTACAATAATAATCGAACGAAATAAATGCATCATACCAATCTGGGTGAAAAGTCCTGTGCCCATTTAAAAAAAAAAAAA
The DNA here is from genome assembly GCA_032883995.1 of Coronaproctus castanopsis. Classification (NCBI taxonomy): domain Eukaryota; kingdom Metazoa; phylum Arthropoda; class Insecta; order Hemiptera; family Monophlebidae; genus Coronaproctus; species Coronaproctus castanopsis. Next base: position 238,082,265 of record CM065053.1, on the reverse strand, counting down.
GCATCATATATGTAAAACAATCGCAGTTGTTATACAGGTTTCAGATAAAAACGCGACACACACATATATCATATATGTACATATAGATATATACCCTCGTGTTGACTACCTTGACGTGATGGAGGGGCTCCGTATTATCCTGCGATCTTTCTGAGCAATGCTGTCGAGAGAGAAGTTCTCCTCGTAGGATCACCCGTGGCAGCAAGGTCAGAAGAGGAGGATGGGAAGCAGCAACAACAGTACTCTTATGAAGCGATTAAAGTACAGGCTCGCTTTGAGTTACTAACAGGCGAAATTACATATTGATTCCTCCGGTTGCGACGCTGCGATCAGGAAGCTAACGGAAAAACACCTGATCAGTTTCCATGAGAATATTATGAATGTAGAATATTAATGCGACAGTTTTGCCATGTAACCCGGCTGGCACCCGGTTCGGGCCAAACAGTGTGTAATACTGGATATGGGAAAGTAGTGAACTAGGTTTACCATATACTGAGCACATGGAATAGGCAGTATTGGCTGCCTACGATAGAACAACTTGGACAACTATCGTTAGGATGTCGTTTTCCACAACGCCCTCTATACAAACAAAGCGCTAATTGTTATATTAAGTTAAGTAGCACTGTCTTCTCCGTGATTAATACGAATTATATGATGATGATGGAACATTTTATGCCGAAAGCTGGAATCTTAATCGTCTTGGGTCGATAGTCGAACGATCTAGCAACTATGTCATCGAGATATTATGAAATAAATGGTAAAATATAATAAAAATGAAAATGATCTATATGTTTGTAATTAACGTTGAACCGTATTACCGCCATAAGGAATAATTGTACTAGACAATAGCTGGTTTGAGTGAAATATACGTTTCTTTCTAACAACATATTCTTCAAAATCTGAAGCAGTAAGCTGAAAATGTTGATAAATTTCGCCACGTTTTCTAAACGCTAACTCATCGAACCGATCAACAGAAGATCTAATTGTCAAAAAAATAATTAAAATATTTATTCGACACAGTTTTCGGTTTTACACCTTGTCGACGATCGTGACGATGCAGTTTTATGTCCCTTTGAGGGGACTTTGTTCAAAACAGTCTGCGAAACGTCTTTACCGACGACGGAATAGGAAGTTTAGAGTTAAGCCTAAGTACATACCTTCGGTAGCATCTAGATGATTTACCCACTCTAAAGTAAGCGATCCTAGCCAAATTCGGTATGGTTCTGTTACGGTGGTTTTCCTCCGGAGGAATAAACAAATGAAAAGGATCAACGACTGTCGTCGAGTATCAAAACCATAAGACTAATCGTATAACATACTCTATACATACATACGTCATATACATATATATATATATATATATATATATATATAATTTTGGTGATGGAGCTTTTTCAGTTTTTGGAATCTGTCATGAAATTAATGATCGACCCCGGCAAACTATTCTTATTGCAGTCTTAGTTCTAAGGTTTCGAGAGAGGTTTGTTCTTTCTTAGTTTAGGATGACATTCGGTTCTTGTATTTTTCTATCATAAATAGACTACGTTCCATTAATATCTGTCTCAACTATGTATATACAAGTACGCATGAATATGTGTAAGTATGTATGTGTAAATATGTATTCAGTGCGTGTGTTTCAGTTGTATTAAGGTGTGCGTGTATTTGTACCATTAACTTAAAATTTTGGAGGTAATCTTCGATTACATAAATATTCGTGAAAGTTCGATAGCTATTTTCGGGTTAAAAATAGTAGTACATACATAATTATTCCACTCATTAATTTACAATTTTTAATAATCACGATAATGACAGCGATACATTCTGTTATAGCGGTGATTTTAAAAAGCCGTCTAAATTACTTAAATGTCAATTCATCATTTGTACACATGTAAAATATGAGTACAAATAATATCAGTACTTCAAAAGCCTGGTTCAAGGGAGTGTATCAAAAATTTGTTATAAATGTAGTAGGACGGACGCCGTATAAATTCGAAACATGTAAATATAAACATAAGATATCAACGCTTTCAGCCGTACATTATAAAAGGTTTAACCTATAATTATAAATTTTATACGAGTGTTTATTATACAATACCGTTTTTTAGGTAAACGCTGAATGATATTTTTAAAATTAAGACATTTCGCTTCAATCGAAAAATTAAAAAAAAAATTTTACATTAAAATTTCACGTTTTACCGTATAGTGGACATAGCGACTGAAAAGGTTGAGAAAATATCTTCATAGTTGGTAAGATTCGTTATCTAAGGTCTTGACGACCGGGGTGACTTAGCCGAAGTAATACAGGCTAGTTTGCCAAAAATCTTACACGACTCCATTCATTTCCCAAGTATGTTGGTACTCGTTTACCGACCAGTTGAATGTATAGCTGAGTTGAATAGAGGCCTTTTAAACCTTGCGAATTCTCTGCTCTCGTAGGATACGAACAGAGGTCATCTGGCAGAATTCTGAAGCAAAACAGCTACATCGCGTGTCCTTTTCTTATAATTATATATATATATATGTGTGTGTAATATATATATATGTGTGTGTGTGTATATGTATATACCTACATTGTATACGTATATTTTATTTTATAGTGATTAATATTGTTTTTATTTTATTTTGTTAATTCATAAAATCACTACTCTCCAATACGTCAACATTAAATAAGTGTAAAGGTATATAAACCAAACAAAATATAACACGCTTTAATCACTAAAAGTTTTTTACTGCAAAGCTTTTAGACAATTATTTTAAAGCACACTCAATAAATATTACACATGAATTACGAGAAATATTTATATAACGACAACTTAAAATTTGATATACATATTTCACTAGCCAGACGTAATTTCACTTTTAGATTTATTCACAATAAATTTTATTTATAAAACAGATTTTGAAAAATATTTTTTTATCAAAATTGATGCATATCTCCAAGCCCGGTTCAGGTTCCACTAAATGTTTTGCAGTAAAAAACTTATAGTGATTAAACTGTCTTATATTTTATTCGGTTTATAATTTATAAAATCACTACTCTCCAATATATTCAACATTTAAAGACATATATAACTAAGTATGTAGTTACACATTATTTTAATAATTTATTGTATATATTTATACATATCTAGTTTTATTACTTTTTTATTAAAAATTTATATCTCCATATATATATTATATATATATAAATAATGGTAAATCGTTAGGGACTGATCCCCTCGTATGTTACCAATTTATGACGTACTGTACTATGTACTGTACTATTTACTGTACTCCTTTCTGGTAATGTACCACAGTCAGTTAAATACGAAATGCCGCGGTCGCCAGCACAGTTATACTGTGCAAAATATTTTACCACTTATTTGCTTTATTTTATTCTACACGAAATTGGACTTAATTTAACTAACCACTCAGTAAACTGAATCTCTTGACGTAAAGCCAACAACCAACAGTTTCGCTATAATAATTATTATAAGTTATAAATTAAGTATTTTATTATTATTATTATTATTAAACGAGTTTTACATCACATTACATATAAATAATTCACAAGTAATTATTCACATCACGAAATAATACCGATTCACAAAATATACACAAAATTCATCCGCACATACACAGAGAAAGTATAAAATTGCGTAACCAACACCGGTGAGACCAATCGTTACTTCCGGATCGTGGTGATGTCCGATATTCCACTCGATTTTTATCTCCGTAATTAAATATTTATTTCGTTCGCGATTACTTTATTTTCTAAATTTATTCATGGCTCATATTTTTATCCGAGCACGTATGAAAGTATACTACAAAGAAAAATAACGAGCAATTATTTTCGCTGATAAAATTCCATCTCGTTGCGAACGAGCGGTACGATCGACCGACAGCTATATCCGACGAAGGTATATCCTTCTCATTCGATATCGATTTTAATTATAATTTTAATCTGGCACGTGCCTACTTACACATACATTTACATATATCTATATTACGCTATTGTCGGTTGCTCGCTCTACCCACCATCGTTCTCCGGATTTTCCTTAATAGCCTAGCAATTCGTATGTAACTGAATTGTGTTTATTATTCCCAGACATAAGATACGAAGAATTACAGCTAACAATAATAATAATAATAATAATAATGAAAACGATCTGTCAATATCGGTACTTGGAATGTAAGAACATTTTACCAAGCTGGAAGATTGCAAAATGCATGGTTAGAGATGAAACGTCTGAAACTTGATGCCATGGGAATATGTGAGCATAGATGGTCAGGTACTGGCAGTTGTCGACAGGATGAAGGAACATTCTATTACTCTGGATATGAAGGGGAAGGTAACCACAACAAAAATGGTGTCAAACAAAATGGCGAAATATGTAGTGGGACACACACCGATTTCAGACCGAATAATGCTGCTACAGATCCAAGGTGCCCAGTGTTTAATAAATATAATCCAAATTTATGCCCCAACATCCGATCCAAAATATGACCAGCTAGTTAAGGATCTTTATGAAGCTACTCAAAAAATAATAGACAAAATTAAAGGTCGCGATATCTTAATCATAATGGGCGACTACAATGTAAAAGTAGGAAATGGCAAACGTGGAAACTCTGTTGAACCGTTTGGTCTTGGTAACAGTAATAAGCGTGGGGACAGATTAGTTGATTTTTGTGAACAAAACAAATTGATCATAACAAATACATGGTTTAAGTTGCCAAAGAGACGTCTTTATACATGGAAAGCTCCTGGGGACAGTAAGGAATCTGTTATTAGAAACCAAATCGATTACATCATAGTGAACAAAATAGATTCCGGAATATGGTCAAAAAAGTGACGACCTTTTCAGGAGCTGATATAAATTCCGATCATAACCTATTGGTGGCAAAACTTAGACTGGATTTCAAGAAGACACAGAGAAGCAACAATTAGGGAATTAGTATAGACATAAACAAATTAAGATCAGAAGATGTGAAAACTAAGATGTCTGAAGAGTTAAATGATAAATTGAAACAAATAAACACAGAACTCACAACAGAACAACTGAATCAAGCAATTCTATTGCCAAGATCACTTAAAGAAAGACAACATGAAAAAGAAGAAATGGATGACCGATGAAATTATGAACTTGATGGACCAAAGGAGGAGTTACAAGAACGCTAATTTAACGCTGTATAATAAACTAAATAAGGAAATAAAAAAGAAAATTAGGCAAGCTAAAAATAACTGGATGGAAGAACAGTGTAAAGAAATTGAAGTATTAGCCAGAAAAAACGATGCATTTAAGATGCATAAGCAAATCAAATCAATGACAGACAAAGGCTTACGATACAAGTCCGCTACATTAGTAGACAAAGACGGCGTACCGGTTATCGGAAAGAAGGACAAAAAGAGAAAATCTGGAAGTTGTACTCGAAGAAACTATTTTGCGATATCAGATCTAACAACTTATAACTGCAATAATCGCTCAGAGCAGAACTTACCAATTTTGGAATCGGAAGTAAGATATGTAATTAGACAAATTCGAGATCTTAAAGATAATTATACAGGGGAAGATTGATGGAAAAAGAAGCGCAGGAAGACGAAGAACAGACTACTGGATACAAAACATCAAGGACTGGCCAGTACGAGCTCTATACAAGATCTTATCCAATGAGCAAAAGAACGCAAGTTCTAGCTGCCATCTGATCGTCAACGCTCTGGGAAGAGTATAAGAAGAAGAGAATTCCCAGGTTATTGGCTATCGTCATCCTAATCATTATGGCTCTATGATGTATCTTATCAGTTTTGACGATCTAAGACTCTTACGATGGAAATACCTCGGTTATTAAACGATATCTTATATTAATATTAAATTTTTACTTTTATATTTATTTTATCTAATATTTCCTTCGATACCCCCATCGTCTTAGATCGCAATTATAATATATAAAAATACATTTGACTAGCATGTTATTTGTAAAGCGAATACGAGATACGAATAATACCACATCCAAAACACGAACTTATTCGCTCTAATATCGTATTTAATTATTTCTCTGCTGGAGCGCAATGTTGCATTACGCGCGATAAAAATTTATAGATAAGCGTGAAAGTAGAAAAGTTCGATTTATTGAAACTTTTTTCTTGTTTTTACCAAATTTCAAAGTCTTCATTTAATTGCGACGAATATTTAACTTTCGCAAATATTTTGTCACGAATAAATCCAGTTTCGATGATAATAATAATTATAACGAAAATCTATTATAAAAATTAAATCCGCGAATGCTCACGATAACGATGAAAGAAAATTAGCATCCAAAATCCGACAAAAATTCTAAGAGTAGAAAGTTGGGAAATTTTTATTTCAATTTTTAAGGCTTAAAAGTATAGGCTAACCCACACAGAGGGGACGGACGGTTTTGTTTCTTGAATAGCCTTTCATCTGGTTTCAGTTATGGGGCATACTATAACGAGAAAGAGGGCTCGTTTTGCGTAGAAGGTTATTTTCGGTGTGATTCGATCGCGACAGTGCAGAGAAAGTTCGGAAAAGAATTCAAAGTTACGCGATTTGTTTTTAGGGGATACCTTAAGAGCCGCGTTTACCAAAAAATACCTGAAAACTCGGATTTCTGAAGAAATTAAACAAATTCAGTGACACGTGCTCGAAAATGCAATCGAACATTTTTTAAAAAGATTGAATGAACGTATTGCAAATGGGGGTCTATCTAAACGATATTGTGTTCCACAACTAATCTGTCGTTTTCATGTTTTCAATAATAAAATTTTATTCGAGAATTTTGCTCGTTTAGTTTTTGAGTTATTCGAAAAAGTAACAAAACCGTCCGTCTTCTCCGGGTCACCGTATATATAGGTAATTGCGAGAACCAATATAATCAAAATGTTGTCTCGGTTTTATCTAAAATAATAATAAAATCTCAATTCGTCGTTGTATGATTATATATAAATATCTGAATATATATGTATATACGCAATACATATAATATTTTTTTGAAGGAGCATATATATATATATATATATATATATATATATATATATATATATATATATATATATAATATGAATATAATTTTATCGTGTCTTCTTCGGGCGAAATAAGTATGGGTAACGGGAAATTATTGTGAAAATTTCGTGTAGGTGGCCAATAAAACAGTAAAATATAAAAGAAACTTTGGAAATATCATCGAACTCGCCGGTTTTAGTGCGTGTTGCCAAATTTTAAGTTACTTTCGAAAAAAGAAGGTAAACCTCTACCTGCCGGCAAGCCAGCGACTGGCAAGATGAAGGAAAACCATCGACATTAGAAATATTTCAAATAAACTGCTACCGCCATAATGACTACCAAAGTGTATATATTTCGTATTTCCGTAGGCCAAGCTTAAAGGAGACGTTTATTGTCTACGGTCACGCGATTAAATTTGTCCTCGATTTGTTTTAAAAAAATAAAAATAAACAAAATTAAATTAAATAAATACGACGTTATTATTATCTATAATCGTCGTTTTATTATAATTATTATTTTAACCTAAACTTATAAGTAAATTCCCTATTATTATTATTATTATTATTGTAACTGATTAAGATGAATTAGATATTCGTTTTCCTCTATTGAACATCCGATAATCAAAAAATAGTTCGAATTATATTGTTTACCTAACATAACCCAACCTAGGCATTTGTGTCTTATTAAATCATTTAATGAGAGCTTTTGCTGCTGTCATAGCTAGCCAACCGTATTCTTTCATTTCTTCCCAGTTGACTGTTACGTTCTTAAACTCTTTTTATTTAATCCATTTATCTTGCCCTAGGAATTTTCCCTCGATTAGTCATGACGTTACGACGCAGTATGTGTCCTAAGAAGACTTTCTAGCTTTTTTACTAAACTGTTTCCACCGGTTTCATTTTTTCACTCATCATTTTCAAAATCTCGTCGAAATTTCTCTTCTTCCGCGTCCATCAAATCTTCATTATGCGACGCCATTCCCACATTTTCAAAGCCTTCCCAACGTTTTTCTTTAGATTAATTACGTTAAATCAAGACTTTTTGTTTCGTAAAATTTGCAGTCGACCTGCTCATTAAAGAAGCTTCGGCAAATAAAGAATTCCATTTTACGTTGAAAGATTTGCTTGTGAACCGTTGTCCTCAGCCGACTGCTGCTGGGTCATACAAGACTAACCCATTCATATCTAATCAACGGAACTCCGGGTCCTCAGTTCACCGTATGTAGCGTTTTTCCGTCTCCCATATTCACTGTCACTTGTACTCTTCACTCAGCTTGTCATTCAACCTTCCATTCTCACTTCTTATTCTCTTCAAAGATGAATACTCTCTAAATAACATTATCATGTTCTTACACATGTCTAGTCTCTACTTTTTGATTTAACTTCTTCTAGTTCGTGCCTTTAGCGTTAGTTGCTGTACACGGCACATTAATTCAGATTAATAATAATATATTACTACGTACGGGAAGTTTATACACAAAACCAGCGCAACTCCCGACAATCTTAAAGAAATTCTATATGATCAGATTCATGTAATTTTAATACAAATTTAAACAATGCACACACACACAATATATATATATAATTTAAACATCGCGAGTGCATTATATGGCGAATACATAAAGTTGACGATACGTGATATGAAAAAACCAGGCTATATAAAAACTAGACAGAGGCTTAAGGAAAAAAAATTGAAGCAAAGTTGTACATCAGTACCTCCACCAACCATACTCACATTTATTACAGTTTATATGTGTATATAAATATTATATATGTATATAAATGTATATATAGATAAAGATATACATATAAACAGGCAAAGAGATACATAAATTTTCATCGTGTTGTTTCCACGTAATATTAATGTATGGATATAAATTTTAAGTGTTAAATCAAAATTTCCTATTAACTCATTGCTTAAGAATTAATAGCACTAACAAGGAGTGTTCGTATGATCGATCGACACAAATTGCGGAAGAATGTATACAGTGTGATAATAGAACTTTATATATAAGCTTCATATAGAACGCGCGGGAAATCCCTTTAATCGCATGATATGATGGAAATTCGTTTAAATAAATAAGACTGCTCGGGGGGGCGGAGGCAACATAGGTAGAACCGAATAATTAACTAGAACGGATGAAATTCACATTCAAGACCAAAGTTTTACCTCTTTCCCGTACGTCACTATATTAAAACCACAAGTACTATCATAATTTATATGTATATATATGTATAATATATGCGCATGTTTATGTGTACGTTCGCTTATCATACATATATGTATTGACATAAGATTATAATTAACGAAAATGTACGTCCACGTGTCTTACCACACACACACGCGAGTGAAAGTATTTGATCCTTTCTTAATATTTAATAAGGCTTTAACACTTTCGAGAAACGTGTATAAATGCTGTTACCTAGTAGCTTTTTATACATTCAGTTATCTGTTTAACTAAACCAACTAATTTAGTTACACTAGTACGATCTTAAAAAGGCCAGACAAGTACAACGAAATTATAATTTGTCGGTAGGTAGCTTTCAAGTCCTCTTTTATTACTAGATTCCGAATATTAGTGTTTAAAAACCGGGTATTATTTATTATACTTAATTACCCGTTTAATGTAAGCGAGTAAGTTAGTTATACTAAACCTATTTAATAAATTTAAAATTAAATACGAATTAAAACTAAACAAATTGTTTAGTCTGTAGGGCGACATTTTCCTTAACTAAAACTGCGTTCGAAAATCCGTAATAGTTAAGAAACGGGTAATGTCTACAGCACAAAAGAAGCTTTGATAAGTGTAGACACCTATTTCGTGTAATAACTCAGTTCTTTCTTTCAGGATACGATGTTACGTCAACAGGATGTTTTCATTCCTCTTGTCTCTCTTCATTGTTTTTATTTCCTCCTTGATAATCTACTTCCGGGCATCTTCGTTACATCAATCAACAGGACTACCTTTCTTTCGAAGCTGAGAAGACCACAAAAAAAAAAGAGAACTTCAGACATCTGGACCTTACTATCGCTTCTTGCCATAATCGTTCCGTTATTAAGAGCTTAATATTTATTTTTGATTTCCCGATGACTAACTCAATTAATCTGAAGATTCAGTTGACCGGCATGTGTTCCCATTTTTCGTAGACTTGTAAGATAGTTAATTAATAACAGTAAAATCGTAACGATGTTAATATTTATAATTTGAGAGAAAATATTTATTTCGCATGTGTGTATGTTAAGAAAGAAAATATTTATTGTTACACGTCCGGAACACATTATAGAGCGCAATTATTTGTTTGGAATCGTAATCGCCTATGACTTTTTTAAACTGATCACGAAAATATTTTCGAAACATTCACAACGTCGTGGTCTTTTACGAATGGCAAAACTTAATTTTTCACGCATTCTTGTAAACTTCCTTCCTATAGGTGCATTGTGGTGCACCTGTTTTGAATTAACTGAAATATTTTTAAGTTGGCATTCGAAACATGGCACCAAGCAAGACACGCAATTGTTAGAACTGGTCAAATCAGTATGTTACATATAATTTGTTTATTGTTTACATTAAGGCTGGAATAATAAAGAGTAGAATTGAACAAATCGTTTTATGTATTTTAAGATAAACGTAAATGTCTTACCTAATATAACACCGAGATATTTAACCTGTTCCGACCATTGTTTATAACTGCAAAACGATCTGTATCAGCTGAAAAATAATGCAGTATCGTTGGCATATAACGTTAATAACGTATTATTCAATGTAGAGACGTCGTACAAATAGCGGGTAAGATGGAATGGGGAGAGGAGGACGCATTTAATCGTTTAAATAATAGTCGTATTTACACTTGTCTAAATACAATACCAAGTTTATCAAGTAATGAAGCACTAGATAGATGTAATTATATACACAAAAACTTATATAATTATAAATTTGTATATATATATATATATATATATATATATATATATATATATATGTACTATTATTATCATTATCAACGGGATAATGAGGATAGGAAATAACACTCACAGCGAGCAAGAACGCATGCGCACGATTAGAAATATTATAAACCAATTGATAACAACGAAATAGAAGATAAATAAAATTCAGGAGTATATAAATTAAATTACAATGAACGTGTAAAAACATTCGCAATAAGATTTAAGCGAACATTCGAACTCGCATACGAACGGTGATGAGAAATCGTTAGTAGAAAAATATGGCAAAAAAAGTTGAAACTGGGGAAAATTAACGAAAATTATAAAATTTTACACGAAGAAAATATTATAAGGAACGAAAATAACTAAGAAAAATGAAAACAATAAAACAAAACGATAAAAATATTTTATTAAATTCAACGACAAATTTTGATGAAAGATTTCAATTATACAATCACGTTTATATTAGACATAGATTGTAGTTCATTCTGATTGGTTGTGGGCGTGGCTATGTATAAATTATTACTACGTGTACATTATAATTAGTTGACATCGGTCAGTCTTTAATCAGAACGGTTAATGTAATATCGCGTACGTCGATTTTAAGTATTTTCTGACATTTTATTTGTATTTTATTTCAGTCGTTTTCAAGTGTAGGCGTTTTATTTTACGTATCTAAATTACCTTGAATCAGAAACTTAAAATTAGAAAATTGAACTCGAAATTTCTAGCTTCGATAGAGATCGGGCTGTCTCGATCGTTACAATTATTACTTATTATTACTATTATCGCTTTCTTATTTATTCTCCAATCTCGACAAACGGGTTAGCAGTGCAGAGGCTTTCGCTATAGGTACATTGGAAGTAAAGAATAACAGAAAAGAAAACGGATGCATAGATATATCGTACAATTTCGATTTGTGTGTGCATACATCTGCAAGTGTACTTATAGTTTAAAAGTGTTAGTCAGGATGACATAGTCCCGAAAACCACCCGCGATTGCTTATACGATAGTTCCGCGGCGAAAAAAGAAAATGCTTTATTTACAAACTTAATTTTCTGAACACGTAATAAATGCAGTAGCAGAAAATTGATCAGTAGACCCGGGTACTACAGTTGAATTAATTTACTTTTTGTTTTATTTATTAAAGATAATAGTTCACGATGGTAAATTGATATCGCGAAGCACGTTCAGAGAACCTGAGGAATGCTAATTGTTCAAATGAAGGGACTGCGTGTTTTCTACTTTATATATAAGACGCTGATCTGCGAATGCCGGACATTTAAATATAAAATGATCAAGATCGTCTATAATATTTCCAGATCAACGGGTACACCTTGAAACATTAACAAGACGGAACCTATATAAATAAGCTGCAAACACGTCACAGATAAGACCGGAGAACTGTAGAAGTTATTATTTAATTTTATTATCATTCTATTAGTAATATCCGGAAATAATTGGTACGTTTACCTTCCTGCGGCGTCAGCATTCCACCTTCTTTGCCATTCTGTTAACAATATGTGAGAAATGAAGAGTTTCTAGCGCATTATTATTCGATAATTGAGAAGAGTTGTTAATAACTTCAGGTTACCTAGTATACGAAGTTCATTTGTGATTGTTCTGCCTGTGATATATATATATATATATATATATATGTATATATATATATCATCATCATCATCATCATGTTGCGTCTCCTTCAAAGGGGGTTGCGCATCAAGGATGTTGGTATTTTCATATTATATATATATAGATCCAGTGGCACCGCCAATCGGCTGGAGCAGTAAAGAAATTTTCTTTGTTGTACATTTTTTAGAATATTGGGTGTGATATATGTAGCAGCCCCATAACCATAGAGACACTGAACTAGTCCCTCATATATAGAATAAGTCACTGTTTATAACGGAGGATACAAGTATTATGTTGCAATCGGACGATAGTGCTAAAAATAGAACATCACATCTCGAATGAATATATTATTATTATTATTATTATTACTAAAGTCATCGTAGTCGTTGTTCTCATTTAATGCAGATTTGAACTTTTTCAATCTAGGATTAACCGGATAACTGGCGGTCGTGTGCCAATCTGTAAAATAGCACTCGAAGAAATTTACCTCGGAAAATCCCTTAATATTAAAACAATTCCACGACACCGAAAAATAGCGAGTAGAAAATATTAAAACCGGCGCGCAACGGTAATAATAACGACGATACAGAAAACAATTTAAACGTTCTCGTTTTAAATAGCATCCTCCTTTTCGCTGCTACTATGGCTTACAATTTCGTCGAATGTTCAAGCGGTATAGAATTACACAGCCGTTACTACTAATCCTTCTACCGCGGAATGAAACAACTTGCCGGGTTTTTAAACTTATTTTTGGAAAATAAACGTGACTTCTCCGTAAAATCTAGATCAGACAGACTCTCGTCCCGGATTAAGCGATTTAATTTTAGTATAATAACAACGTCTGCCTTACTTCGATACGATGCATAGTTATGTATTCTAATTTAAGAAAATACAGACAAGTTGGAACAAAACAAAAATTTATCCGTCCGTCGCGAACAAACTGGAAGTAGTTAAACTTTCATTTTTCACCCGAGTCGCAGTAGCATAAAACTGTTACGAAAAGGGAAAGGCTTTCGTAATAATAATAGACCAACCGTCTCTGCATAACCAGCCGGCTGTCTTAGTTTAAATAATAACATTCAATCTCGATACTAACGTGCCCTTATTTATATATTAAATCGAAACCAACCACCCCGTAAATTCTCATTCGAGATTTCAGACGTGAACAAACAAAACAATTTCCAATCCCGGCCGTAAAATCCCAAATTCAGTCTAGTCCGAGAAACGATGTTTTGTACTAGTTCGGTGTTTATTAATTAATTAATTAATTCATCGATTAAATAATTAACTTAATATATGGACTACGTTACGAGATATTCGTACACGAAACGATTTAATCATCGGTATTTAAGTAAAAAAAAAAAAAACATTAGGCCGACCAATGATTTTTCATACTAATGCTATCTCCAGACTGTACAATTTCCTGTTTCATTTTTAAAATACAAGTTTCTACCCCTAATGCACCATATAATCACCTCCTATTTCTCCCTATATATATAAAATATGTATATATATATATATATAAAATATAATACCATGGCGAAACTCGGGATGAGTATTAACATTTCAAAAACAAAATTAATGGCCGTAAGTGGGAAACATGAGCAATTCACCATCACTATAAATAATACGGTAAACAAGTAACATCGTTCAAATATTTAGGCCAGATAGTGACCCATAATTTCGACTGTACACCGGAAATAGGCAAAAGAACCACGGGTAAGCAAGCGTTCATAGATAAACATTCGCTACTAGCGCAACGATCAATGTCATTACAGTTACGTAAACAGCTTATGAAAACATTCGTTTGGTCAACGTGCTGTATGGCGCAGAAACTTGGGTGCTGAAAAAAGTATACTGTAAGCGACTTGAAGCATTTGAAATGGAAGTTTCAAAGAATATCCTGGACAGAAAAAATTAGTAATCAAACAAGAAATATCTTAGACCGGATAGGTAAAACTTGACTGGGATGGTTTGGGCCTGTACTAAGATAAAATCAAACATATTATCCACAATTATTAAAGGGAAAATTGTTGAAAATCGACCGCGTGGAAGACCCAGAATGACGATTATAGACACTGTATTAAAACCACCTGGAATGCAAATTATGTGGACTTGAACAGGACGGCAACTGATCCTGTTGTGTGGCGCAGGATCGTGTTGGGGCGAATCAGCCATATGGCTGTTACATAATCATCAGCATCATCATCATATGTATATATATATATATATATATATATGTATATATATAAAGCCGTTCAGTGACAATCGATATGTAAATAAATTTTTCATTGGTCTTACGTTGGAAAATGAAATACGAGTTTATATATAAAAAATTTACATACACACATAATATAAACAAAAAGCTTTTGAAAAATCAATTTTAATTAATTACATAAAAATCATTTAGCGTATTTTTTAGTTTACCTAATCTATCGACATTATATTTCATTCCAAAAAATATTTGAAAAAATGTTATTCACTTTTTACATGAGTTACTAACTTCTTAAGCAATTGCTGGAGAATACGTATATATATATATATATATATATATATATATATATATATATATATATATATATATAATATATATATATATATATATAATATATATATATAATATATATATATAATATATATATATATTATATATATATATATATATATATATATATATATATATATATATATATAATATATATATATATATATATATATGAGGTTTTGGTCGCCAATACATGTCGCATAAAAATGTTACTTCCTAATTTATTAGTAAAAATACTATTTAAGCGTACTTATTTGTCAATTCGATGTTATAACAGGTGAGGGTTAATTTTTGTAAATACACAAACGTATTTTGGTTGAATACGTAAATTTTTAAATTATATTAATAATATTTAAATGTGTAAAATTTGTTCTAAACTATTTTTTCCTTCGTCATGCACTGTTTGTTTTTTTTAATACTGTCAACTCGAAAATTGGTAGGGAGTAGGTCGATTTTTATCAGCCTGATGATTGATAGAAGACTAACCAAACGACGAATCTATCGCAAACCAATATAACATGTCTTTCCATTTCCTTCTTTGTCTTCTAAACTTTCTCAGCGAGCTATTAATAATATACAACATCCAATAAATGCAGTGAAAGAAATTTCGAAGCTTATTCTAAAAACTTCAAATCACCCAGTTCAACTAACTATATTCACAGACACGAGATGTCCGCGACCTGATGAAAAAAATGATTCAACTTACAGAAATCCGATTGGTCGAATTTTATAATTGGATGAACAAATAACGATCATTAGAGATATACGTGAGTAATATGAAACTTTCGAAAACTTATTTTTAATATCTCGACATTAAACTAGTAGTTGCGCGAACTTCGTACGTACTAGGGGAAAACGTAGAAAGAGCCATAATTAAACGAATATAAAAACAACCCGTTGTCAAACGAGACAGCAGATGTAGGAGAAAAAATCATACATGCGATAGGAGAAACAAGACGTAAAGGGTGGTTAGAAACTAGTTGATATGACACGAGATAACAATAAAGCATTGCAGTGTAAAATGAACCCGACCAGGTGTATCACACGGAGGTGACGAGGCTAGAATTACGGCTGAATACTGTTGTGCGACAAAGTATAATCGAACGTAAGGAATGGGGCACGACAATAAGAAATCTAAGTAGCGGCCGCAATTGTATACGGAGCCACTTTATAAAATTATTTATTCTCGTAATCGAGGTTAACCGTGTAACGCGGGAGATAATATCGATCATAAAATTTGAGTCTGTGACGAGTATAAAAATTACAGAAAAACTTGTTGTAACAACCCGAAGGGAGTAAGCTACCGATACACTTAAAGGAGCCTTTTTATCCGATCTCAACCTGCTGTCCCCGTGTCGTTATAGTTCATTTTTCTTCGTTAAAGTTAATAATATTAAACTAGAACGAAGAAAGCCGAGCCGAAGCTAATGCACGACAGAAGGTTATAGAAATTTGGACTATTTTTATTTGATTCGATCCGATTTTAGAATTTTATTTATTTTCATTCCGGCAATTAAACAAATCGCAACGCATCCCCTATAAATTTATCTCGTTAGCTGTTGAAAATGAGTCATGTTCTAACTAATCGTTCGAAACTAATCCGACCAAATGTTTCCTATGTTCACTTTTATTACGTTATCATCATCGTCATTGCCGTGATTATTATTATCATCGTTGTAATCATTTGACTGTTACTATTATAATTATTTCGTATTCATTACGTCCGCAGTATTTATAATTTCGTAATGGAATTAAAAATAATTTGATTAGTTTGATTTGATTATTATTAATGTACATATTATTGTATGTATTAGGAGTGTTTCGATTTATTATTATTATTATTTTTTTTAAAAACATATGTTTGTTTAAATTTACAATCAGTACATGCACATTTATATAGTAACACAAACACGCCTTATCATTAACATCTGTCAATTGTTCCGTCAAGTATTCGCTTGTCGACAGATTTATTACCCTTATATATAATTTACATCCTCCTAATATAATTATGTAACAATTTTTATAACTTAGAGATATTGAATTACACTCACAATTGTTCCCACTTACACATCATTTGCTCACATCCATTTCCACATTTTCACTCACATTTCTTATTTTTAATTTTTCTTATGTAATTATTCTAATTTCTTATATATATATATATAACATACCCTTGAGTTTTGTTTTTTACAATGCGCTTTCTACAGTTTTTCTTTATTTTGAGTTATTATTTATTATTTTATTTACCACCGTTTCATCTATCAATCAACTTTTAATTTTCTGTTTTTTTTTATTTTTATTTTTATGTTTATCTCTTTTAATATGCCATTCGGGATTTCATTTAATATTCTTGTCGTAATATATTTGTCTACTTGTGCGCGCCATATTTTGTCCTCGGTATCGGTACTCTGTATTTTAATTGTTTCCTCAGAAAGTATTTTGTCTAGATGCTTTTCTCATATTTTACATTTATGATATAATTCCATATTTTCACTAACAAATATAGACCATATACATCTAATACATTTAATATTCACTCATTGACTTATCTTCGCGTCGAGTTATTAACCTCGAGCATCTTTTCTGTAGTCCCGAAACTTATTTAAATTCTCTTATTTGGGAGACACCTAAGACAGTTTTTTATCGAATAAAATGGTTTTGTATACAGGGTAGAAACTCCATATTCTAAATTAAAGACACACACACGGATTGCTTAATTAGAAATTATTTTGCCTCATATGTGTTAGTAAATGTAATTAAAATTTTAAATTTTACATTTCTAGTACCGCTTCAATAAAGATCAACTACTTGAATTAGCTTCCAAAATATACGAAAGACAGACAAATAGACGCAGGAACGTAGAACTTTTATAATAGTTCCAATTCCGAAAAAAACGCGAGCAAACAAGCGCGAGAATTTTTTTTAGAACAATAAGCCTCATAGTACACGCTTCAAAAATACTACTCCAGATTATGAAGAAAAGATTATAGGCGCGCATGTAGAGCAATATCTAGATGAAATTCGATTTGGGTTCAAGAAAATATAAAGCTACAACGTAACGCGGCGGAAACGATGATGGATTCCAGTCGAAATGTATATATTTGCTTTGTCGACTACAATAAAGCGTTCGACGGAATGCGATGGGGAAAATTATTTCCATTATTACCGGAGCAAATTGGAGTTGCACAGAACATAATACGTTTGATTTATAATCTCTACCAGCAACAGAAAGCTAGAGCTAAAAGAAGCACCTCTCCGAACCAGCAACTATTAGTAAGGAAGTAAGGGCGCTTATTATCGCGCCGTATTTGTTTAACGTATATCTGGAAATGATAGTAAACAAAGCGTCATGAAAAGTTCGGAATAAACATCGGAGGAGTCAGATTGAAAGTAATTATGCTAAATAAAACGATGTAGCAGCTCAATAGGACGGGAAAAGAATTCGGGATGGAGACAAACATAAACAAAACGAAAACAATGATGTTCAGTAAGAAACTGGGTCGTCTACATATGTAGAGATCGATAAAAAAGAAATCGAACAAAACAGACAATTTAAATATTTAGGACAAATAATGTCGGATAACGTATACTATGATCGGGAAATCAGTTCACGTAGTGAATTTACGAAGCTGGCGTTTAGGAAGAAACAAGACATATATTAAGGCAGAAATCAATGTCAATGGAGTTGAGAAAACGCCCGCTGAAAGCGTATAAGCACTATACGGTGCCGAAACTTGGACTATGAATAAACGAAATGTGGACAAGTTGCAAGCTTTTGAAATGTGGTGCTGGAGGAGAATGGAGAATATGAAATCGAGAAATTACGGATAAAATAAACGAAAAAAGGAGATTAATTGATCGAATCAAGTCTTAGGACTGAACTAAAAGAATAAGACAGCTTCGATGTAACCGGATCTTTGGGAAATATTTTTTTAATCTACGGAGGAACTATTTTAAGGATTAAAACCCTGATCGAAAAATTACGAAATTCACTTCTAAAAAAACGTAAAGAATTTTAAAAACCTGGTATTTTTGGTTTATAAGTCCGGAAATTTATGAAACGATCAAATAATTATGGGTGCAACCGTATTTAACGGTATCTCGTATCTAAATATATATTTTCAAAAAAACAGAAAAAACAGGATTTTACAACGGCCAAAAAAACTGGTATCTTTACTATTATTGCGAGACGACAATTTTTGAAAGTTTAAACGTTTATTATTATTATGTAAATGATCGATTGTTTACATAATTCTACGAAATTATTTTTATCATTCCAACTACGAGAAATGTGCAAAAATTTGTTTTTTTAGACAAATTGTACAGTAGTCACGAATACGATTTCAGTTGTTATTTTTACGCGAAGTATCCTTCATTGTTCGATTTTTCGCTTTATTATTATGAACAATTTTTTTTTTTTAAAAAACACGATTAAACCACAAATTTTAGTTATTAAGAATATTTCTACAAATAAAATAAAAAATTACGCAAATTATTTTTTTTTTCGTTATTCATCATCACTATTAGCTTCCTCGTTCCAAGGATTTTATGCGCCTAAGTATGGAGAGGATATTACTAACTAGTACGCTGTCCGAAATAAAACAATCCCACGATGGACCAAATAATAATTGTACATAATTACTTATCTTTTTGTTGATAAAAATGAAAAAAGATTTAAGAATCCAAATGCAAATAACTTATTTAGGGCGAATAGAAAAAGTTGAAATATTCCTACACAGCGAATTAATTGATATAACGCTTATCTCGAAAACACATCTAACAAACGAAAGTTATGTTAAGATTTCGAAATATAACATTTGTCACACAGAGCATCCAGATACCCACGGAGCACCGCTGTAATAATTGAAGATAATATTAAACAAACTCAATATACATTTTCACGGGGAGCAATTATTACATTTCAACGTCCGCGATATATGTCCCCTCCTAATATATAAAATAAAGATCGAAAACTTTTATTTTGAAACTGTAGGAAATGAATACATAAAAGGTGGAAACCGAAACTCTGAAAACACTTACTGGTTCTCACGATTAACTATCTGCGATATTCGGTAAAATACTTTTCTTCCTCGATCGGAAAGGAAATGACAACTGATATAGCGTATTATGCGTGATAGCCAGGATTCGATTATTCAAGAAAGCTTTAGACATAAACAGACGAGCGGAAGAAAGCGAGGACACCTTCTTGACAGTTCGGTCAATAGCATCATTATTCTAGGAATCTAAATGAAAACTAGGGAATCTTAGAATGTAGTAAGGTCATGAAGAAGCAGTATGCGTTGTAAAACTGCATTGTCCGTATAGAACCACGGAAAGGAATTCGAGACAGTTGGAAATAGAGCAAAGGATTCAGCTGAGAATATAGGACTTAGGAAGTCGAAAATGACGATTGTCAAGATATACAAAGAAGGCACACGTCCAACAAATGTAAAGACAACGGTAAAATAGCAAACAGCTTCTTTATATTTGGAAATTTCAAAAACGATGACGAAGTACATGGGGTGACACGAAGACTCGGACAGATAGATATTAGGTTCGTTTTTTTTTTATTAAAACTTTATTATGCAAATTAATAATGTACAACTTGTTGCATTTACACAGGAGGAATACACTGCACACCGTTTAGGCTTAATCACTGTACTGCTCCCCTTTACAATACTCTATAGTTAATAATAATATAGTAACTACTTTTACACTCGCACTGGCACGGGCTGTGCGTCAGTTTCACTCACAGTCATAATGTATTCCCTTATAACTTCTTATACTAGTTAATAATTAAATTGTAACTTAGGTGTACAGATGCATAAATGTACGAATTATCCATAATGACACATACATACACATATACAGAACTATATGCATAAATTTCACACAAACACCCGTACATACATGTACGCGTGCAGAAATACACTCGTTATACATATTACTGAAAAAGTTTTATCACTGATTCACAACGCAAAAACTTCAGTGACCGTGGAATTTCTTATGTATTACATTAAAAACGAATAATTGCAATTGTCGGGCAGTGTATTTGTTTTATAGGTTGAAATTATTTTTATCGTAAAATCTTAAATGGTCCATAATGGGGCATACAAATAGTACACGGTTTGCAGTTTCTACTGCGCCACATTCACACTTGTACTTAACTTAAGAAGAAATAAATTCCATGCCTCGTTAATAATTGGGTAGTGTAGAAATCAGGAGTAATTTTAATATTGCGTCTATTTAATATATTGGGGATTAGGCTGTGTTATCTTGTTCCGTCTTTTTTGCCAAATTTCTAAGTAGTGTCGTTTTATAGCTTTCAGAGTATAGATATATTGAGTTCTGGTTTCACTGCGAGAATTTAGGTTGAATTTTGAGATTACGGCGTTTGTTTCTTCTATTAACTGCTCATTAAGGTATGGAAAGAAGTCCACGTTTTTTATGGCAAACATGATTGCCCTTCTGAACATAAGAAGATCGAGAAGAAGTACATTAGCAGTAACTACAGATGAGCTGTGTGAAATTGTTTTATATCCCTTGCAAGCGTTTATTAGATATTTTCTTTGCATACCGAAAAGTTTTTTCTTTACTGTTTTAATTTTTAGCCGGTTTAGTAGGACGGTGGAGCAGTATGCTACGGTGTTTTCAATCAGTGATTTGTATAGTACAATTCTGTACTTGTAACTGAAGCCCCATGTATTTTGACAGGCTCTTAACATTTTGCAGTATTTGGTATCCATTTTCAATATGATGTTATCAAGATGGTATTTGAAAGTTAATTTGTTATCTATGATAATACCTAAGTATTTAAAGTATTCAACTACCTTAAGAATAGAATTCTTGAATCTTACTTTAATGTTGTTTCACTATCTAACCATAATTTGATTAAGGTATCATTCGCTATATTTTCTAGTTCCACTTTTGAGCTTCCAGAAATTATAGAAATGAGATCATCTGCATATGCACAGAGTTTTACATTTTTATTGTAGCATAATTTCAAAGCTCCATTAAAAAGTATGTTCCAGAATAGTGGACCCAGGTGGACAGCCCATATTGGTTTCTTTTCCTGCGGACGCATTACCTACTTGCAAAGAGATCTTCCTGTTACTTATGTAATGGTAGATGATATTCAATAATATTTTATCTCCAACTAGTAAATTCTCTAGAGAATTAAACAGAGCGGGGTACCGGCAATTGTCAAAGGCTCCTTTTATGTCCACCGTTATAGTTATTATCTTATTTTTACATTTCAGATTTTTTTGGATATTGTGTATTACATAGTGTTTACTGCATGTTCAGTTGACAGACCTTGCGTGAACCCAAATTGCCTACTCTCTAGAAAATTTGTTCGCTTAATTTGACCCGTAATTTCAATTTTTAAAAGTTTTTCAAAAATTTTCCCAAATGTGTTTAAAAGACATATTGGGCGGTATGAATGAATATTGTTAGAATCTTTCCCCGGTTTTTGTGTAAGGATCACACTAGCTTCACGTCAAGCTTTTGGGTAATAAGCTATTATTTTTTGTACATGTTTTCAAAAATTATTGGATGGTGTTTGTGTGAATCAATTTTATTATTTTATTATTAATTTTATTATGGCCGGCAGCTTTATTATTTTTGAGATTTTTAATAATGATTGTTAGTTGTTCATTATTAATGAATGAGGGTTCTCCATTTTTGTTTGGCTAAAATCAGGCTTAAAATTATCGAATTTATTTCGCAATGACTTAATGATAGCTATTGTCCGCGTCTGTGTTATCGCTAGGAAATAATGTGGAGAGACAGTATTTTAGATTGTCGTTTGTATTAGTTATTTGATCATTGTCTTCATTTTTAAATAGGGGAATGTCATTGGTTTTCTTCAGCTTACTAATTTTATAACTTAGACCCCATGGTTTTACATTATCTGTGCAAAAAGATTTCCATGACTTTAATTTAGCAGATTTTATTTTATAATTTAAAGTTTTTTTGTAGCTTTTGTAAATTAGTTCCCGGATTTTTCTCATAGTTGGGTCCTTTGAAAGATACAACGATATTTTTTTGTGAGTCGGCTATGATATTGGATTTCATCATTTCACCAGTAGTATGTTTTAATTACAGGTATGTAAATACTATTTGATTCAATTTGTTGTTGTATTAATTTATCCATTCTTCACAGGACTCATGGTTATTTATGAAGTTGCAGCTTTGTACTAAGTCATTTCTTTTCTGTTCGAAATTGTTAAGAATATTGTTGTAATTTACTTTTCGAATAAGACTTCTTCTTGATATTTCCATACAGCACTTGATACATATTCATGAACTGAATATGCCTCGCCAGTTTGGACTTTTTTTTTACAAGTGGTTGAGCAATTTTTGAGGTAATTACAAGGTCTATTACACTTTTTCCATATGCATTAGTAAAGGTAAAGACATTTTTTTGGTTTAGAACAATTAGGTTATGGGATACTAAGAAACTATGAAAAAGTTTTGTTTTCTTTCCGGAGTTTTTAACATCTCACATAGGAGATCTAATGTTCATATCCCCCGTAAGAAGTACTCGTTTATAGGGAAATTTTGTGAGGATATCATTTAAAGCTTGTATATATGATTCTCTAATGGTTTATTAGGTTCAAGTTAATGTGGGTGAGTTGCAAACGGGATTTACACATTATAGGAGAAGTGTGGGGAGTGAGAGTAATTACTTATTGAAGTTGTATTAATGGCGCATAGCGAGAAAGAAAAATAATTATATTCATTTCGAATTAACCAGTAACGACTGGTTAATGCGAAGTTGATTGGTTCGTTTGAATTAATAAAATCCATTTTTCGAAGATTCATCGACTAACGGGAATTACAATAAAAATCCTCCGAACGATCTGATCGTAGCAGTATGCACGTAATCACCAATATTGCACTTTTCCCGGAAGATAATAACGGGGCGTTTTAAAGGCGTCATGCACCGGTGTAAAAGACAAGTTGAAAAAAATAAGTAAGAACTAAAACTATCCTAGCTACAACATAGTATAGTTTTGTCTGGTTTAAAGCCACAAAAATGTAGTCCACCGTGGTGTCTAATATTGTAAATTATAGGCGACGGCTTTATAGTAGCGAAATGTTGATGTTATTGTTACGGTCTATCCGATGCTGAAGTTATCATTTCCAGCGTTCGCGAGTTATTGTAATTAAAATTAGGACCAACATTGTAACCGTAGATGAGTAGTGGTGGTATACAGTATCCCTTTGGCATATAACCTCTGAATGAGCGATAAATCATCTTTAATGAATGACACGAGGGTCTTTTAATATATATAGATTATGTATATATATATTCTAACACACACATATATATATATATATATATATATATATATATATATATATATATATATATATATATTATTCTGAATAAAATTACATCATTCGCTATTCACATAAGCCGTTCTGATTAGAAATTTATATTTCGCTTTACTCGTGTGTCTTTTACGTTGTTATATACAATGAGCTGCTTTCTATGTAATAAGTTTGTGATAATTCGCTATTTCATTTCGAACTATCAAACAGACGCCTAGCGTCCTTTCCGGCGATTGTTATTAATTTAAGTAAACAGAGCCGTATTATTTCATCCGGTAAATTAACGGACAACCGTCTAAAATCCGGTCCGGTTTTGACAAGGCGCGCGCGAAACAAAAGGGTACTTACAAATGCCGTAATTAACTTTACAACGAATAATTAATAAGAGTAGGTCGATTCGAAACGCGTAATTAAAACGATCTATTTATTACTACTATTACGAACAATAATAATAGTAATAATAATAATAATAATAATAATAATAATAATAATAATAATAATAATAATAATAATAATAATAATAATAATAATAATAATAATAATAATAATAGTAATAATAATAATAACGGGAACTATAAAAAAAAAAAAAGTCCATTGGTAGTTTGTTTTAAAATACATAATAAATCGTTTTACAACAAACGAATAAATAATAATAAATGATAACGAATAAAAACGGATATATACATTACGGCAACATGTTAATAACATACTTAGAAAGGAAAAAAATCCACAAAATAATACAGAAGTAAAGAAATGTAGATATTAGTCGAATTAATCTGATAATGATAACGATAGAAAATTATGGAAAATATATATAATTAAAGACGCAAATATATTATTAGAAAATTACACATAAAAAAAAAAAAGATTGAATTAAACCGATATTTTATTTTTATTAATAAATAATAAGAATAAATTGAGTACGTTCAAAAAAATATTTAATACAACGTTAAAATAACTCCGATTACTATCGGAAATAATGAAATTAGCCCGGGATTACCGCCGTATATAAAGACAAAACAATGTATTACTAAACATACGAAAACCATCCACAATAAATCCCAGGCAGAGACATTTTTCGTATACGACTAAGGACGTTCATTATATCACAAACGTTGTTGTAACCAGAACAACCGTAATTAATAGCGATCATAATGACGAATTTCAACAAAAAACACTCTTTTCAATTATAAATAAATCACCTTAACCCAACCCTAAATCTTTAAAATAATTTAAATTAATAATAGCAAAGTAATCGAATTAAAAGAAAATTTCTACAGTGTTTCACACCGTACGAAGTATCATTTAAAGCGAAATAATTAAAATTACCGTCTTTTTTACATGAAAGTATAGTAAATATAAACATAGGAGTCTCAAACATAACCTGTTGTAACGTTATATGGCGCCTATCTTAAGAATTAATATTCATTCTTTATTTATTTAATGTCTAACGTGTTTTTTCTCTTTTGTTTTATTATTACTATCTTAATTTTTTGTTTTTTGCTGTACAGTTTTGTTTTCAATTATTTTTTGCTGTCATTATAAGTATAATTACTTCTTTTATTTATTACGGGTCTTTGTATTATTATTTCTGATGTACGGCGAGCCATGCTGGGCGTTACGTAATTATTATTTTAAAATTTTTGGTTTGTGTATACTCACTGTAAATTATGTTGAAATGTACGTTGTTGTTGTAAAATACAGCCTAATTTATAGGAAAAATTTATCAATCGCAAAATAATAAATCAAATAAAATTTAAGTTAATCATCCGAACTTGAAATAAAATACGATTCCCGCACGAACCAGTTTTTTCGTATAATAATGGCGAACATGGTGAAAATAATAATAACGTAACAGGAGGCGGGCAATCGTATTAGACGTTCGTTTCTCACTAGCGTCGATCTCAGGTTGCCAGGGCACCTACTTCGAATAGGATCCCGTTTTGATTTAACCGTCGACGTTGGGCAACGTAATCGTGAGCATGCGATGGACGATTATTGAATGAAAACGCGACGATAATTATCGAAATTTCCTTTCACACAAAACCCACGTACGCTAGTTAACAACTTTTAAGTAAATTTTCTAATTACGCAAAACAGTATACGCTCCCTTTTGTCATCATTTTTGAACATGGTCAAAGCGTGTGTGGCCGAGAGCGCAGCGTTTTCATTTCAGCCACGTGTGGAGCTTTTGTTCCATTTTTGCAGTTGTCGGCCAGCATTGAGCCCCATATAACATTATAGGTCTAATAAATCTTCACTTTGAGATATATCGGAATGCTTTTGTCGCATAGTACTCCAGTTAATTGCTTCCATTTCGTCGACGCTATTTGGATCCGGGAGTCTATCCCTATGAGGTAATATTTGCTCCTAGCTATTTCAATTTAACGACCCTCCTTAATGCTGTATTATCTATTTTTTCCACATTCCGAGTATTCAGTTTTGCTGATATTTAGTCTCAATCCATTGTCCTATAATCTATTTTTCCAAAAGATGCACCGGCTTTTCTAAATTATTTCTGCTTTTATCTGCCAGAAGGATATCATTTGCATATAGTAATGTCCATGGCACAGGGGTCTGTATATCTTCTATCAAAGTGTCCATACAAAAGATGAATAGTAGCTTGATGCACCCCAATGATATATATATATATATATATATATATATATATATATATATATATATATATATATATATATATATATATGGCGCTCAAACATGGTCATTGACGAGTAAATTGTGTCAAAAAATTCAAATAGCTCAAAGAGCAATGGAAGGAAAAATGGTTGGGGTAACTAGGTTGGATAAGATAAGTAACAAAATATTAAGAGCCAGATCGAAGACGGAGGACGCTCAACAAATAATACGTGAAATGAAGTGTGGAATTGGGCTGGACATGTCATGCGGACCGAACAGATGGGCCAGGAGAAGCACGGAATGGTTACCATTAGGCAAGAGAAGGCCGCGGAAAATACCAAAAACAAGATGGAGCGAAGATATCGTCAATCACGCAGGAAAATTTTGGATGCGTAAAACTCAAAATCGTCTGGAATGGAATCAATTGGGGAAGAAATATGTGGATGGTTGATTGGAGAAGGCCAATGCTCGACGACGGGGTCAAATTTCCTGTTTTAAATATAGTGTACTACATAATATTTATTATATAAGTATTAAGATTATAGTATATAGAATATTATACATGGTATGTTATAAATAGTGGAAATAAAGGCTTTGGTATTTATATATATATATATATATATATATATATATATATATATATATATATATATATATATATATATATATATATATTCGAAAGTTTTCCTCTAAACCGTACTAGTTGCTCGTCAATAGTCTAATACATACGGGAGGGATTTGTTGTAAAAGATAATTTTTGATGAAATGCAATCATAAATTTACTTTTTAAATTTATCGAATCTATCCCAGGACTGCTTATCGTCAAACCTCCAAACCATTGAGCGGAAACTTGAATCGCATTTCAGACATAAAACATGTTTATACTCAAACGATACAGGCCGTATTTCTTTTGTACTCAAGCGACCATCTTTTTTCGTTCGAATTAAATAAATTATTTCGAGAAAAGTCCGTATTTCAATTGTATCTGTTTCATTTACAAACATTTTCCCAACATATATAAATTTAGTATATCGAGTACTGACGAAACATTGAAGAAGCATCGGTTCGTGTAATTTTTATATGTCCGAAAATAAGCAATCTCCTTCAATTTCGTTATTTACATCGCATTCTTCCGCATGTTATCTCCTTCGCTGCTTGAATCGTCTCGACAGAAATTACAGTTTTTTCACCGTCAAGACACTACATAGAAAATTGACGAAATTGAGATTATTTACGTTAACAGATATAAACAAGTGATTATAAAAAAAAAATTGCCATTCGATAATAGTAAAAGGGGTCGCGCAGAACGAAAAATAAAATGAAAGTACAAACGAAAGATTGTTTCCACAATATCGAGCGAACGTTACTAAAAACTAGACTCGGAGCCACTCACACAATCACATTTCTCACTGGCGCCACCCATCATTTCTGTTATTAACGAAAAATTAAAGATATATTCGATACGAACTGGTTCGCACTTGGTAAAAATAATAAACATCCAACGCAAAAATAACGCACATCGATGCATATGTTGGTAATATATTATTATATATTATTTTGGCATTATATTAAAAAGTTATAATAATATTTAATAAATGTACCGGAACAAATGCCCTCTACATTTATGAAAGTAACTAATAATATAAACTGGTAAATAATAAATATACAAGATGAAAATAGTATTGATGGAAAAATCAGACAAAAAACCATCACAAATGAAAAGCGGTAATTTAAAAACTAATAAATATAAGTTTAATTATATAACGAATATGTAATATCATTTATAAGTAATGGAAACGAAAGCAAACAAATTATGACGTTATGAGAATAATGCATTATGTTTAATGCGTCGATGTTTATACTTAGTATAATACTTAGTTTCCTGGAATCGTAATTTCCTATTG
This sequence comes from Coronaproctus castanopsis, assembly GCA_032883995.1. Classification (NCBI taxonomy): domain Eukaryota; kingdom Metazoa; phylum Arthropoda; class Insecta; order Hemiptera; family Monophlebidae; genus Coronaproctus; species Coronaproctus castanopsis. Next base: position 238,053,268 of record CM065053.1, on the reverse strand, counting down.
CTGGAAGTAAATTAGTACGGTGCACACTACAACTGAGAAAAAATTTTTGGGATAGTTTGAGGATATAGTCTTTTACATATGGTATCTGCAGAGCACTATGCATATATGAAATTTTAGTGTATACGGGGACATTGAGGATACATCTAAGACATCGATTTTGGACTAATTTCAGTCTATTAAAACTAGCATTTGAGATTGAAATTAAACTGGACAAGAATATGTTAGAATAGGCCTAACGATTGACTTGTAGATTATTAATTTATTATTAATATTTAAGTGAGATTTACGTTTGAAAATGGCATAAATTGAACAGATTGCTCTGTTTGTCTTCAATGATGTATGGTCAATATGCTTAGAAAACGTTAGTCTCTTGTTTAAAATGACACCAAGGTAGCGTATCTGGTCAGACCATTCTATATCAACGCCACTGACATGAAGTCTGGTACGGTCTTCGACGAGTGAAGAAAATTGCTTTCGTTTTGGAAGGATTAAGAGCAATTTGCCATTTAGAAAAATACTTAATTACACGATCAACACCGGATTGTAAACTACAGCTGATAGTACTTGGCCTGTAGGAACTGCAGTACAACGCTGTGTCATCAGCGTATAAGGCAACCTCAATGTTATTTATATGCGGGAAATCACGGATGAAAAATGTAAATAAGAATGTCCCCAGCACGCTACCCTGAGGCACGCCGGCAGAACAGGATTTGCTACTTGATTTCGCATTATTTATAATGGTATAAAATGATCGATTACTCAAGTAACTCGTTAATACTTTTGTACATTCTCGAATCTTCAAAATCATCAATAGTTGTATGTTGATATTTTCGTTCTTTTTAATTTCGTTCTAGCAAATTTGTCGACTATAAGCGGTTAATTTTGTATAAATAAACGAATCAACGCAAAAACTAAACTCCAGATGAATATTTATAGCAAGGAAATTTATCGACCGAATGGACTATCGCAAAAACCGTATTTAGACAAATTTAAATAATAAACTGATTAAAAACTATCGAATCAGTTTATTTATATGTCCATTTTAAATTATGATTATAAAAGATGTAGAGGTTATTCATTCGAATATTTCGAAGGGTTTTTGATCAACTACGAGATAATGTTTTTTATTCTTTTAAATCTATACCTAGTAGCCTACAAGCCATCAGTAGAACGGCGAATTCGTAGTCCGATGTCTCTATAGACCTTATATTAGTAATTTTAATAGATAACATCTTCATCGTTACGCGCCAGATCTAATGATTTAATTCGTTTTAGTCAGTCGGACGGAGCGGTTTAAAATAGAACAGAGTGTAATTTCATCGGACTTCTTCATTCTTTCTATATGTTTTAGACGCGCACTCGCAGAGTATTCTGCGGTAATTAGGCAAAAAATAATAATAACTACAAATCGCATACAAGTCAACGTATGTATGTTGGTGATTGAAGTCATAATTATAATAACAAATATTGACGTTATATATAACCAAAAATGTACGGTTAATATTAATAATAATTACTATAAAATAGTAACAATTACAAAATGTTCTCCCTAAATTACCGGTGTCTTTGGTCTTCAGGATTATAGCAGGTTCATTTGAAATAATACGATTATTACTATTATTATTATTATTATGAATCGATTATAATAGACGTACAAATTGGGATTTATGCCAAACGTACGACCGTAAGAGAGTCAACCCTTCACTACTACCGGATTTAATGTGGAGTAACCGGAATGAGACAAGCCGTTAACCAACTTGCCTACTAATTACTAATTACTAATTGGCTTGTTCTATCAACTTAAATCAAAAACGTTAACATTAAAACGTTTCATTACTGTCGAAAACTTACATGCGTTCTAAAACGATTAAGTCTTTTGTAAAATATAATAAAATCTCTAGTACTAGTAAAATAAATTATATTCCGTTCTATATGCAATGAATTTCTATATTCGATCAAAAATTGATCTGAATTATTTCAACCACCCACATCGTGGTTATTTTCTCTCCTCGCTCATATATATATATATATATTATTTTTTTAAACCTATATCGGTCCACTGCTGGACGTAGGTCTCCCCAATCAATAAATGCGGGAGAAAATAGCCAAATCTCCCGCGCGGGCCAGGCAAATTGAGAGATACCAACAACGCACAACACACTGAGCCAGACCCATCTAAGTACCGTTGCTTAACTTCGGCAATTAGACGGAAAAGCCGCCGTACTCAATGCGCTATGACCGTCGGCATATATATATACATATTTTTTTATATATGCAGCAACCTATAGCAAACGAATTAAAAACTGTTTAAAAAATTACTACAATACAATTTGACAAACCCAAATGAGGAAAAGGTACAGTTGGACCCCACACTTCTGAAATGATCCATAACATTTTAGATAGACGAAACTAAATTTTCACCGGACTTTTATACGACCCAACTATTAACAGTGCATGGGAAAATTTCCGAGTACTTACGTCGTTTTAGCTTAAGCGTAGATGATAATTGCTGCTGCGAGTTAAGGGAAACTATAGGATATATTATTTTCGAATGTCCAAACTACAAAACCATAAGACACTTCAATAAAACCAAATCTAAAATTCAATAAACAACAAACCGATCAAAATTTCCAAAAATTTGCTTTCCACGTACTCCGTCCTAGAATTCAGAACACAAACGTCGTCACATAATGGTCCGTTCATATATCACCATGTGTCTCTTGTGTGATGTGCACGTAATACCAAGAAACCTAGTTATTATGTAAATAAATAATTATTGTAGTTTTTCAAGTGTACATATTCTTTATATGATTCTATTAACCGCGTGTATTTTGTAAATCTAAGACCATTATTATGTCACCTTTTAACTTAAATATAATTTTGATGCATGCGAGATTAATTGTGGCAACAGTACACAACCCGAGTAAATGCGAGTGTATGTGAGAATTTTATGACTATTAATTACGACAACAAATTGTAACAAACGGCCTCTCCCGATTAAGCTTAAACGGCGGTGCAGGAGAGACAAGTGAAATATATAAAAAAAAATTAATTTACATCACGAAGTTCGACAAATAAAATAAATATATATATATATATATATATATATATATATATATATATCATATCGTATTGTAACGGAAGTAAGCATCCCACGATCAGTTTTCAAATTACATCGAAGATGAGAATGTTTCGTGGAAAAAATCTAATTTAGCTATCTATCCAATTGGTTAGGTAGTACCGGATTGCTGGGAAAGTAAAGAAGCCGAATAAGACAATAATCGAAAACCACGCCGCATTAGTCATATTTCGATCAACGTACTTAAATAGTCTCGGAAGACACTTCAACATCATCCACGTAAGAAAAGTCTCATATGTGCATCTCTGACTCAAGGGAGCATTTTATCATCCCGTATGGAAATTAATATTATATATAAATATAAATAAAACTCTAAGGAAATGTCGAGTCTACGAACCATTCTTTTAAATTTCGCAAAAAATCACTAAAATCAAAAATAAGAAATATAGCCGATTTAAATACCAACATCACCCATCAATAGCTCGTATGTTGTCGCATGTAAGCATTTATAATAATAACGGAAATTATGTAGAAATAATGATAATATAAATAAGTAATGGTACATAAATAATAACATATAGTAAAGTATGATATATATATATATATATATATATATATATATATATATATATATATATATATATATCGAAACGGACAAAAATATATTAACAAGACAATAAATATTTCTTGTTCATTTTATCCTTATAAATAAAATCATTTTAAGAAGATATTAAGACCAACACCTACTTATATACATAAATCATCTAAAGAATTATTCAAAAGGAAAGTACATGGAAAATTATCTACATTAGTTCGCCTAAGAAACGGTATTATACAATAAACGCCTGCTAAATAAAATTTATAATTTCGCCTGAAAAAAATTAAAACGAACTGAAACTAACTCCACGAAATACTAAAAAAAAAAAAAGAAAATTACCTCACCGGTATCTGTTGACTGATTCGGACATAGTTTCCGGATATGCCCTTCCTATTGGGAATGCGACTCAATACATGCAATATAAATAACAACGAAAAAAAAAAAATCTCCAAATACAAAGCATAACGATGACCTTAGTCGTAAGACCAATAATTTTTTTTTGCCGTTTGCTTATTTAAATAACCGCCTTGAAAATATTTAATCAACTTCTTCCGTAAACTAAGAATTATTTAAACGTAAATGGAAATTTTTCAAAATGAATACTACGTTTTGATCTAAATTTAAATCATATTACGTTAGTTCGTTATGAAAAAAAAACAAGTACACTTTAAATTTTCAAATTTGAAAAGATATTTCAATAAACGCAATTAAACTCTGCCTTGGTGCTGTGAATTTTTTTTATCAGAGAGAAATTATATCGAAAAAAAGCTACGCGCTGATAGTTATGAATATATAATATACGTATTTAGAATTTTTCATCATCGAATGGTGTAACAATTTCGGCAATACTACCTCGGGGAATAATATTACAGAGAAAATTGCATTTTCCCGGAATAAAAAATTGCTTCCTGGAGGATGACGGGACGATAGAAGTGTTGCTCGTTCAACCTATAACGTAAGTAGACAACAAATTGAGGAGAAAATTAAATCGAGGAAGCATCCGCACATTCAACATATATGCATACATATAAATGTGTGTGTGTGTGTGTGTATAATATATTGATCGTACGTGTTCTTATGTAAACTACTGACAGATTTTAAACGACCGTAATCATATTCGACACTTAATAAGTTGCGAGAATATTTGTCTTCGATGTTACGAGTTGCTTCGAAACTCCAGCGAAAAATCTATCATTTACAATGTCTCACGGACCGTAGTAGAAAGAATCAGAGCAATATTGTAAGAAATAAACGAATACCTATTACCTGAAAAAGAAAGCATACACCCAACGTATCCTGCCCGAACTGACGTACGGTGGTGCGCGAAAACTTAAGATTCTCACCAGGGCCGTGAACACTTATTACGACACAACGTGCGCAGCAACGATTGATGTTCAGCTTCAAACTAATAATAGATCAAAATGCGAAACACTAAAAATAATAAATGTTATAATAGTACGAGTAAAAGTAAAATAGATAAACCGAACCGATTGCGGAGTGAATTACTTGAAAAGGACGAGAAAGTATTGGTATTGAAAAGATACGTAAAATATCTGGCACTGAACCGGAGATTCGAGAGATTGCTTACATCCAGCAATGGATTGACAAAAATATATTAAATATATTAAACAAATATATATATATTTAATATATATAAAGTAAAATCGCCGGCATTTCGACGTTTTAGTTCAATCGATTAAATTCGGAAATACGTACTGAAATTACGATTACTTGATTTAATTTAGTTTATATATAAGGAAGTAAAAATAAAGCTTGATTTGATTTGATTTGATTTAATTTAGTGATCTCTAACACCGCTTGAGATTTAATATAAAATCGGGCATGTAAAAATCCATCGTCGGAATCATTTCGAACCTTGCTTTTTTAGTAGGTTCCGTTATTTGATTATTTTGGTTCGATTGAAATGACGTAATTACATTTCGACTGAAATATTCTACTGCGTGATTTTTTTTTACTGTGTTTATCAAAGTTTATTTCGGATTTAATAATAAGAGTTTAAATGAAAGTAATTACAGTGTTACGTAATTTTTAAAACAATTTTCCCGGTCCATATTCATAATTAGATATAATAATTTCGGAATAACCGCGTACAAAAAAAAAAAAAGAATAAAAAAATGATTTATTAATAAAAGTGTAAAACGATAAATAAACCCGAGCTTACGTTTCAAGCAACGTGCCAGTTTAGTTCTGATGATGGACACGACATCGAAACGTGAACTCGAGTTTATTAATATATCGTTTTATACTTTTATTAATAAATCTTTTTTTTTTTTAATTTTTATTATTTTTTGTACGCGGTTATTCCGAAATTGTTGTATCTAAATGTAATTTAAATAATTTAAGGATACGGAACGCGGGAAATATCGACATTATTAAAAACCGATTGGTAAGTAATGTATATCGATATTAGTAGGTTTCGCTAGAACCGATTGAAAATTAGTCGGATTTCGAATACACGGCGATTCTTAGTTATATATATTGACGAGAATAAATTGTCGATTTTGTCCATCACCGATTACAAATACCCGTGTTTAATTAAAATATATTCGATTTATCGATGTAATCCTAAAAAATCTGTACGACTACGCGATTTACTTGGCAAAGTTCATACAATTCCAAATTATCTATTAGATACACTTCGTCTGAAATATATGTATTTTTTGTTTTAACTTTATTTTAAATGCGTTCAGTTTATTTCACATCTGTTATTCGTTATGTAGCTTATTATCATTAAGGAATATTTTACTGATAAATACGCGAAGTAATCGCTCATGCCCGTCATTAATATAAAAACATATAGGAGTGTAAAAACTAATTTTGGATATGTTATATATATATATAATAAGTAATTAAATTAGGACCCTTTTGTATCGAATTAAAAGAGAAAAAAACAGAATTTAATCGTTAACCGTTAATTATTTCATTTGGTTCCTTTTTTTATTCAATTTTAAACATCGAGCATCCTCGACGAACTCTAAAATTCGCAGTTCTACGTTCGGTATTAAAACTTGTTGCATTATCCTTCGTCCATTACACGAGATATGCTCAACACGATGCAAAAGGGTTATAGGGCATTTTGTCGTTCGGTTTTTATATCGTTACTATTATAATTAAAGTTATTGATTGTGGAATGTAGTGATTTTTATTTATACTTGATTACTAAAAATAGTTAAAATCACTAAATTTATTTTTAATTATGCGAAGCTTTTCGGCAATTACGCCATTGTCAAGCTATATACAGTTAAAATTAATTAATATAAAATCATAACATATTAATTTAAAACTAAGTTTACAATTTTACACAAAAATGAATTATGAAAAAAGCTTCGCATAATTAAAAATAAATTTAGTGATTTTAACTATTTTTAGTAATCAAGTATACTATTATAATTGTTACTATTATTATCGTTGATCTTTATATGTATGAGCTAGTCGTGTTTTATTTTGTTGTAAATTGTTGTTGCATAAGTGTTTATAGTGCGCGATTATTACAATTTATATTATCAGCGATAATTTAGACGCAGTAATTGGGGCGTTGAAAAAAAAATAGCGAAATTTTACGCGACGGTCGATTTATCTGAGATATATACGTCTGTCATTTATTAATTTATCTTTTTCTTTTTTTTGTTATCTCGTAATATCCAGGACGCTTTCCCTTTATTTTATAATTGCTATTCGTGTACCATGGGGGAATATGTACAGACTGTCTAAAGGGCTTTTATTTTGAACATTGTTCAGGGTTTAAAAGAAGGAATTTCGACTTACGTAAGGCTTTTGATACAATTAACCACGATATATTATAAAAGAAATTCTATAGCGTAGTGTTTAGTAATATGTACGACTGGTTTAGTTAGTTAAGCGATAGAAGATATATGGTTAGAAAATTGGTAAAGAATTGGTAATATCTGCAGTAATAGTCTTATACAATCGAGTACCCAGAAAACAGTGTTCTCGCCCCGTATCGATTCCTAAGTATAGGTAAATGATTTGTGCAATGGTAAACTTTTCAGTTATGCTGATGAACCATGGCCGCTGATTCCTCCGCATATATTGAAAAAAAAAAATAGTGAAAAATATGTAAATAAAATATTCGGACAATGAGGATAAAACTAAATTAATACGAACCAAGACGGAAATATTTCGATCGATAAATTAACCAGAGTAAATGAAAGTACCTCGGCATTCAACTTGATTGTAAGTTGATGTGCAATTGATTTATCTTTTCTGTTATTTAAGTTGTTATCTTTCTTCGGTACACTCGAGACGATTGTATTTAACCATATATATATATATATATATATATATATATATATATATATATATATATATATATATTGGTACGTTTTAACACTTGCGGAACAGCTCATTGAGGGTGGAATGGCCAAATGCCATATGAAACGCGTAGAAGTTCTACGTAAATCTGTTCGGGAATAATACCGGAGAATTACAGGTAAACCTCCTCAATGTGAATAATCTGTATAGTTTAAATCTAGTGAACTTTTTCTCAAAAAATAATGTCCTATTCTATATTTCTGTATATGAAAGTAGAACGAGAGAGCGGATGATGGGTATAGAGCAAATGCCCCTCCTAATTAATAATGAATATAGAAGCTCTCTATGCTGGGCCTACAAGTCGCTATCTAGAGAACTGAGAGTAGATTTAATTCAATTATAAACGGCGACGCAAAAAATTATTAACTAACTTTTATCAAGAGACAGTAATTTGTAATTATTATTAGCTCGGAATGTTAGGGTAGTAGCGTGGTTAATTTTGTATTATAGGTCAAAAGATTTTCTTCTAAACGTGCGGCAATTATACGAAGTTGAACTTTTACGTTTTGTAAACGAAAATCGTTAAAGATTTGATATAAATATTCACGCAATTATAACAAGATTATCAGCTGATGATAAATTCCATTCCAGAACACACGTTATATGTATGCAGGAGCCACGATATTTAATTCGCTACTTCGTGTAGTAAAGGAATCGATTAAAAATTATAAAGGAAGACGAAAGTATTTGTTAGCGTATGTTTTTAATTTAATAAATAACGTACTTAAAATATAACTTTAGTTTACAACCGAGTTGTTTCCTTCGTAACATTGCAATATGCCAGGATATGCGGACGTGTGTGTATATGTGTGGTTAAAGTATGAGCCTATATGTGTTTATATATATATATATATATATATACGTATACGAATATTGGGAATATATGCGTGTAATGTATATGGTGTGTGAGATAGAGAGTGAATTCGGATGAATGGATGTAAATGGTTGGAGTTTTTAAAGGAAGTTTTAAGTGAATATTACGAGAAAGTTTATTCTTATTTATGTGTATACGTGTTTGTATATACACATATGTATATATATATTGATTACTATTATTATTTTCGCGTTATAGCAATTCGGTTTTCGTCTTTATATATATATATATTTTAAATGTATTATATTATTTTGAAACAAAATTCGCTGCTCACGAAACTTATGCGCATTAGCGGGTACTTATAAATATGATTAATGCGTGTATATTGTGTAAACATTTATGAATATTTTATGTGCATGTGAATACGCACGTTTATGTTGTCTATGTTTACACCGCGGTAATGTATGAAAAGGTTCATAGGACCAGTATATACCGTTTATTTATAATTACTTCTTCTACTTCCTTTCTCTTATTATTGTTATTTATTTCATTATGATTTATTAACACTTTATTGCTATAAAAATAGATTTGATTCGATTTTGATGTGATTATTATTACTGGTATTATTATTACTGTTATTAATAATAGTATTATGCTAGTATTATTTACCGGTATTATAGTAGCCTATATCATGTGGACATTGTAATGCGCATAGCCCAAACAGACAAGACAAATAATCGAGAGAAAAGGATCGTGGTTGTCCGTTTTTATTTATGTATTTCGTCCATGTCATCGAAGAAAAGTTTATTTTATTCCATTCGATATATAGAAAGACATAAATTGGAAAAACCACCTCCACGGCGTTTTGCAATGAAAAAAAGGAAAAAATTGTGTAAAAGGGACTATAACAACAACACATAATGTGTATACCATCGAAGAATATAGAATGAACGTCGGAAACGCGTTACCTACAAGAACGCACACACACACATATATATATATATATACATATATATATATATTATATATATAGCACAGAGGAAAAATATACAAAACCAAGAGCTAAATGGAAAAATTTGTATGGAGAACAAAGGAAAATGTAAAAAATTTTTTGCGGTATCCGTCTTTTTTTCCTGGTCGACGTTAATTGTCATTGAAAGAAATGTTTACACTCCATCTTCTTCCCGAAGGGCGCGATATCTGTTTGTTCCAATTTAATTGATTATCGCTCCAATTTTCATTCACGCCTGGCCACCACACCGTCCTTTTGCCGATGAAACCGTTTTCACTTCTAACCTAATTTATATTTATATTTACCTCTACGTATCTTATATTGTCTTCCCGGAACAATACTTGAGAATGATAACGGCTTTTCAATTTAGTGGCATGTTCCCCAGCCAAAGTAAAATTAAATTGTTTTTGTTTTATTTCCGAGAAACGAATTCATCGTCTCTACGGCGATCTAAATTCGAGTGGAGAGGATGATCGTAAAATAGATTTTTATAATCCGTAACGTTCTGAAGCCTTACTGTACGATCGATGTAGATTTTGTGTATTCGCAGCTAAAGTGTGACATTTGCCAAGTGACGCGAAATGTGGTCACGTGTTGCACGAGCCCGTTGTGACGTGTAATTTGGAAGCGACATAACGGACTCTGGATGTCAACGTTGATGACATAAGAGCGCATTTCTTTCTTTCTTTTTTTTTTTTTTTTTTGTGAAAACTTGTTTCCACACATCTCGTCACCAGCTTTGTCCACGGTGTCCAATTGGGAGCTGTATTTTCCTATAGCTAGGAAATAAAGGTGCACAGTCCAATTATTCAGTTTTAACCTAAATACACACCTACGTTATGTGCAATTATTTGATAAATGCCACTTTACGAACCACCATCGTCCACTACATTATCATAATTGTTCGGTTTCGAACATCGCGACTATGGTATACATTATTTTATTTACATACAAAATGGACTAGCATTCACGAGACATGTTGCGACTCATGTGCACGTATGCTATAACTGAGTGCAGAACCACTATCTTGCGCGTGATAACTAATAATGAAAAACCTTACGTCGCGAGATGGAGGATCAAATCGAACCTTTGACATTCGAACGCTCTAATGCCACCCCGCGCCATTTTATAAGAGCAATTTAATTTTAATCAGTAATTTCATCGTGTCGTCTATTACTATTAACGTAATTGGGAACTGCTTAATCTTACTAAAGTGAAAATTGATTAATTATAAATTTCGCGATAATACGTCTTACTTATGTAAATAACAAAAGCTTCCTCGCGCAGAAAATATGATGAGCCGCGCTAATAAGGATAAAACGGAATTTCAAAATCAAAGGATACTTGGATTGCTATTTTTCGCGTTGAAACGAATCGGGCGCCTAATACATCGGGTAAAGTATGTGCGCTGGAAGAAGGAGAAGAAATTAAGTTGCAAAGTAAACGAAGTTCCGGCACGAGTATAATTTACGGATTACGAGAGGTAATATATACATATACATATACATATATATATATATATATATATATATATATATGTATATATATATTTATATATAGGGAGAGAGAGAGGAATAGAGGATACAGGTCATCTTCTGAACGAGATTTACATAGCATCCGTTCTTTTCTTCAACCGATCCCATCATTGTTTCCTCTAGCCCTTTAGCTTTTTAATAAAGGTCGTTGTAAATTATTCAAAATGCGCCTGTACTCGAAATCTAGTCAGAAGGCCGGTCATTTAAAATCTCCTATTTACCGCGAAAAAAGAACTAAACATCGGACTTATTTCGTCCAGAGAAATCTAACAAAAATTCGTAGAATTCCAGTCAGTCCGGTCGAATGAACTTATCTGCTGAATGAATATACGCACATACATATATACATATTATATATACATACATGTCTACAAGCTGCGGAATGCACCGACCGACAAGATTTCACCTTTGATGAACAGAAGGAGCATCATTGACCGGAGGTAGGGATTTTAATAAATAAATTCCGTTTACCGAGAGTTTTAGAAAATCGACTAGACTTAGAAATTAGAATTTTGTAATAACGAAATGAAAAAATTAATAAGAACCATTTTCAAACGTCGAACGAAAACATTCTTAATATTTGACCCCATTTAGAAATACGTAATTTATCCGACAAACAATAAATTCGGTCTCGAGACAAATAGTTTTTAAAGCATTTGAACTTAATAGATTTGAAGAAAAAAAATTCTACCCGTTTAGATTAAAGTAAAGGAGAAAATAAATCGGTGGCTAATTAAATTCCATTGCGCACACAGACGCGTTCGTATAAGTGCACGAATGGCAATAAATATTACAGTAGCGTAGTAGAAAAGTCAACCTCGCTGGATAAAAAATTACAACTGACAATAGAAAAGACGAGAAGTACATCGTAGAATATCATATTAGCCCAGGTTAAGGGGGAACTAAGTTCATCATCATCATCATCATATATAAGGCGGGAAGTGACGGCTAGAAAAGAAAAAACAAAACAAAAGCATCTATTGGATAAGAAAGATGCGGCGATAAGTAGACTGAAGTCGAAGAAATATTTTCATAAAACAACAAACGCTTTGAAACAAACGCCTGAAATTACTGGGATGTAGTTAAGGAATGACTGAAGTCGAAGAAATATTTTCATAAAACAACAAACGCTTTGAAACAAACGCCTGAAATTACTGGGATGTAGTTAAGGAATGGAAGGCTGAAAGAAAATCGACTGAAATTATAGGAGCAACCGAACGAACATCTACCCCCCCCCCGGTAATAATTTGCCGTGGTCGACGTGAAAAACCCTAAATAGAAATAAGAACCCTGACCGGAAGAACCGCAAAGAACCATGAAACGATGAAAAATTAAAGATGACGACAGATGCGAATGTGACATGGTACAAGATTCGGAGCACCTATTAACTTGTTCATTGTTGACAATACAATGCAATATGACCAGAATAAACGGAATCACGGACGAGGAAGTTCAGATTGTTGAAATATTGGGGGAAAAAACGGCATATAACATGATCGATACGATAAGAAGAAGATCATTAAGTGCCATCTGAGATAGGCGACTACTTACCGATACATATTTTGTTGTACAGTGTAAGTAGCAATCATAAATATATTGTTATCGTAGGTTGACAAACACACCGGGGAGTACTGATTGTAATCGTAATCACTTTGTTATCAGGGCACAATGCAGCCCGGCGTGTTTTTGTAGTGTACTATATTATTACTAGAACGCATATGGTTTTGTGCGTGATGGTTTGCCAGATCGTATTCGAACTCGGTACCTTCCTTATAGAAAGTCCTTGCTCTAGTACCTAAAAAGACCAACGAAGTACAAATACGTTTAAAGTGGAATCCACATAATCAGTGTGTTCTGACGGTTTTTACACGGGAATTTCACAAAAACATCTATTAGAACGATTATAATGAATAGCGCAAGGATTAATATTAAATATAAGACGATTCGCGTGGAAGCGAAATACACCGATGCGGAAGAAAAATGGACACTTTTTAATCACATTTTTTTTTTTAACTGTTTCGACTGACAAATAAAAGTCCATATCAGAAATACTAAATTTATCCAAGTAAGTTGTTACGAATAAAATAGAATAAAAACAAAGACTGAAAAAAAAAACCGTTATTAACGCAAAGCTTTTCGACAATTACGTCATTATCAAGCAATATATAATGTATTAAAAAAATTATTACTGATTAAGTTTGTTATTATTTCGTTCGATCAATTCGTAAAATCACTACTCTCCGATATATCGACGTATAAAGTTATTATTGCCTTAACTTTGTTATTGACGAATAATAAAAAATTTGTTTAGCGATTAATTATTTAGTTTTATTAATTCATAAAATCAGTACTCTCCGATAAATCAACATATATGTTATTCTTCACTTAACTTTGTTTAATTTACCAGTGATTCTCTGAATTCAGAAACAATATGGTCCTGTCAATTAGATATAGGTCAAGCGGTAGGATATTGGGTAGCACACAGGCAGCAAATGATGGAGTAGTCTTCTATACTGAGGATAAAACTTTCTTTACTGTTTATTAACTCTTTTAAAATTTATAATTATAATAATAATTATTATTATTATTACTATTAGTATTATTATTACGGTTTCGAAATTTGACTATCACGAATAATTTCTTGTTATACAAAGTGACCTTTTTAAATATAGGATCGTTAGACTATTATAATCCAACTTGACGGAATAAAGTGACGTACAATGTTAAACATATATATCGTAGAGTACTTAAAATAAAATTTACTAACAAAATACGAAATTTGTAAATGATAAATCGGTTAAACAAGCGGAAAAAAATAATAAAAGGAATCAAACACCGAAAACTAAAATATTTTGACCATATAATGCGCAATCCGCGACAATGTAATATGCTTCAGCTTTTGATGTGAGGAAAGATCGATGCTAGAAAGAGACCACCAGAAAGAAAAAGAATATGGATTTAAAATTTGACGCAGTAGTGGTACGAAGTGTCCACCACTGAACTTTTCCAGAATGTACCCGATAGAAGGAACATTGCTCAAATGTTAGCCAACGTTCGGTAACGAACACGATAATGATGATGATGATGATTATTATATATATATATATATATATATATATATATATGATGTACATATGGCTGAAATTGTAATTATGAATTATCGTTAAATCCGTTACTACTAATTTTCATAAGTGCGAACCATTATATAGTCGTTTGTGATTTGCTATTTTTCAAAATAGAGCAAAAATGGAAGAAGAAACCCTGATTTCAACAGGAATAAGAAACTTTTTCAGAAAATCTAGCCGGGTTGTACCAAAAACAGGAAATCGGAATTTATTACTTCGATAAAAATTGAAAATGCCGGTAAATTTATCCACAGCGTATATAATATATATATATATATATATATATATATATATATATATATATATTTGTACATATGTAAAGATATGTATTATATATAAAGAGAGAGAGAAAAAGACATTACATTGTAACGAGAAAATCCAGCTAATCTTAACCGAGAATGAGAAAACATTATTCTCTGCATTAGAACGTCCCAAACAGAAATACGGTGCAGAGGAAAACAGCAAGATGATGATGGTCAAACAGGATTCTAAGCGTAGGATATTATCGGTTGTCCAATGTTCGCTATCAGGGGGATTCGGACCGATTTTCCTATTTTACCTTCTATTCCTATAGAATAATCCTACTCTAAAATATCATGTACGTTTTGCAGTATTTTCCGGCTAAACAAGCGTGTTGAGTTAAATATATATATATATATATATATATATATATATATATATATATATATGTATACATATGTGTAAGTGTAATCTCGAGAGTAATAGCTATTCAAAGTCCAATTAAGCTTAGACTGAAACAAAAGACAGAGAGAGATAGCAGTAGAAATAGATTTTTCGAATTTAACCTCGTTGTTTGCTGTTGGAGCTTTATTGGGCGCAGTTATATTGCCCTTGTTATATCGTCGCTGATGGCGATGCAATTTTGCTTGCAGTAAAAGTTCACTACTAAACGAAGTTCGCCAACAGATAAACGTATTTTATCGAAAGAGAACGACAAAAGGTAGTAGAACTTTTTGGTACAATTTATATATACGTATATATATATATATTATAATGCGTGTGTATGTGTATGTATATGTATTTTAGTGTGTGATTAAACAAAACGATAATCGGTAAATTATTATTTCCAACGTACAGTGCGACCTTTACAACGATATACTTCTTCGAAACGAACTTCAGGGCAATTCGAACCAATTATAATGATCAATGACGTAAGCACTTCTGTTAAGATAAACTCGCGTAAATAAAGACGTACAGACGAACAGTTCACGCTCTAAAAATGAAACGAAATGAAGATAATACATCGCCGTTGGAGTTAACATCAAACGAGACCTCCTCAAGACTTGGCCTTAGAAAAAAACAAAAAACTTTCGTTTCGTTCAGAATTAGAAAAAACGTCCCCATTTCTATTAATCGTTTGGTTAAATTTACCGGTAGACGATGTTCGAAAATAGATTATTCGCTAATGATTAAGTACGCACTAAGCAGACTACTCTTTTACAGTAGTATTTTGCGTTCTTTTTCTCTTTCTTTTGTTTTTATCTCATTTTCCTATGCAAAACGTCGATCATAAATAATAGAAAGACACCTGGAAAACGTAAAAATGTAGTTTTAGGAAAAAATTTAAAATTCGTAATGGATTAAAATATCAAGCATTTCTCGATAAAGCAATGAAAACGCGAGGGCTCTTGCACTTATATCTCCCCCAGATATGAAAACTTAAAACTGATAATACCTTATAATGTAAACCTGATAATGAAAAATGGATAAAAAAAATTACATTTCATTTACGATATTATACGTATATATCTATATTCGTCATATTTTACCAATGTAGATAACGTACATTAAATAAAAAATTCGTTTATTTATGTCCGTGAATCGAGTATATTCGCAACAGAAAAATAACGATAAAACACGAAACTTCGGGTTAATATGTACTTAAAATTAATTTATATAACAGGTGTAAACATACTTCAAGAATTAAATCCAGTCAAATAGTTCAGAAGTTTGGACACGTTGGATGATAAAAAGACATAAAACCTAGTTAAAGGCGTTCGAAACCTGGTGTTGGAGGAGAATAGAAAGAATAACGCGGTCGGATAAAATTAGTAATGAAGTATTTAGATTAATCCGTGAAAATAGAAGCTTATTAGAAAAATTATACAAATAGATAGATCATATTCTCAGACACGATGAACATTTAACATAAATAACTGAAGGTGCTGTAGAAGGGAACAGATCAAGAGGAAGTTGAATAATGAAATATCAAATACAACACGATGTACAAAAGGATGAGAAAAGATGGCGCTATTCAAAGAATTCTGAACAAGATCGAGGAATTCCGATGATGATATCTTCCCCTTTTGTGGGGAAAAACCCCAATTTCCTCATCACGAAAAGTAAAGCCTCACCGTCTACAACGAAAAGCTTCAAAACTCGATGGGTCGACGTAATGTTATTACGTCACCCACAATGCTTATTTGTGTGTAACAATTACAAATTTCTAAACCGTTCTGTGAATTGTCCACCCAACATTCGAGGTTTGAAAAACTATTTATTCCTTTTTAAAAAGTCCTTATTCAAACGCAATTTATAATTCAAATTTAATTTAAAATCAAAAATAAAGCAATATCATTCGACACATAATACTAACAACATCCTAAACTACGTATAGAGATGAAAAAATTTTCATCCGACGGAGTGGGACATAAATGCAAGAGCACCAAAACTCGTGGCTTATCAAATATCACGACCAAAACGTAAAACCGGAAGACCGGTCAGACACGTATGTTAAGAAAGGATTAATTAACTCCAATTATTATTCTTCTCTTTGTCGTTGTCTGTTTCCAGACGTCGTGATCAATCATGTAATGTTTCCAATTTATCTCCGTGCTGCGTGGTTTTCATTAGCTGCAGTCTCGTCATGTCTTGGATGAAATCCGCAAAATGAGTCGGCGGTCGACCTCTGATTCTTTTTCCAGCTATCACTTCTTGTATTATTATTTTTTCCAATCCATCGCGCCGTACAACATGACCGAAGAACTTAAGACATCTTATTTTTATTACTGGAACCAATCTAACTTTTTGATCTATTTCGAGTTGTTTTAGGACAGTCCATCCATGAAATCCTGAGCATACGCCTATCATCTAGTTTTCGGCATAATGTTTTGTTTAATGTCCACGACTCGGAGATATAAAACGCTATCGAAAATACCAGTGATTAGTCGTTTTTTCGTTGCTATTTTTATAGAATGATCTTTCCATATTCTTGTTAATATCGCTAGAGCGCTTTTGACCATTTTTGATTACATTATTAGTGATGTACGCTCCCTTCCTTTTCTCTATATAAATTTCACCGCCTTGTCGGTAGTAACTATGGTGCATTTGACACGATTTAGCATCAAATTAGCTTTCTTTCTAAAATATCCTATTCGCTTCAGAAATGTTGCCAGTTCTAGCTCGTTTATCGCTAAAATCATTGTATCATCAGCATAACGTAAATTACATATTTTCCTTCCTCCGATAGTTATTCCGCCGTTACAGTCTTCAGTTACCTGTCGCATAATCCATTCGCTGTATATGTGGTATATGTGTTATATACAGCGAATGGATTATACGACAGGCAACGGAAGACTGGAACGTAGAACGAAAAATAGTAAAGGCAGATCGAGAAATATTTTATTTATTCATTTATTATATTATTATAATAATTGGGTTTAGGTATAATAACCAAAATTACCCATTGTATGCGCTATTTTCATATAAATATATCATACATATGATAATAAAAAAACAATGGAAAATAGGAAAAAAAAATAAAAGAAAAAAGGAAATACACTTAGAGATTAATTTTAGATATATACACACAGGTGGCCAGAGCTGCGAGGATATTGTTGTTATACCGAAAGTAAGCAACCGAAAAGTAGGGGTAAATATTTAAATGTAAAATCATAAAGGCATCTCTACTTATACAAATCGCAAGCAAAAATTACGTGATTAGCCTTGGCTATAGTTCCCGCATGCACAGGACATTAGTAAGATTTATAGAGTACGAATCGCTAGGAAGGCAATTGTGGTTGGAACGAAGTCTGACCAGGATTGAAAAGAAAAGTCGAGCTGGAGGTTTTCAGGAGGCGTAAAGAATGAATGTGGTAAACAAAAATGTAAGCCGTCTTTTACAGAACATAGACTTCCATCGATGAAGATAGTCTGTTCGAGCGGATGCAACTAACAGAAAGAAGGAACGCTCGGAATGAGAATGAATAGTGAACAGAATATAGTCCCCATGTTAGGATAGCCTAGGTTTCTTCAGGTCTTTAAGAACACTGAGAGAAGTCACATGCTATTAATATTTCCCTCCTGATCCTATTAGATCTGATATATTGAATGACTTTGAGAATAGCGAAAGTCTCTGATGTAAACACACTACAAAATTTCGGAATCTAAACAGTTCGGCGTAATTTAGATGAGGAATATTCCAGTAAGTTGAGATGCCGTATTTTTTGAACCATCTGTAAAAACTAACATGTGATCTGGCCATAAACTGGAGGTGATTGATAAAAATATACTATTCATATGGCAACGGCTACCACTTTGAGGTAGCGAAGAAAAACATGATGTAGTGTCGATATTGGGATCTTTAAAAAACCACACTTGTAAGGAATGGTTGAATATTTCAGGAGAATTTAGGTATAATAAGGTCAGTATAGGGTAGTCAAGTCTGAATTCTATCAGCTAAGCGGAGTATTTTATGCGGGACAAATCTCCAATGCCGGTTAATGTGATTGAAAAGACTAAAGACAGATCCTGTAGAATTATCAACTCGTTTAAGTAGGAATCTATCTGCCAGCAAAGTATACCTTAATTCTAAGGGAGGAAGAAAAGTTTCAGTTTCTAGTACAAAAGCAGTTGATACGAAAGCTGTTATTGTTCTCGAATAAGTATTTTGACGACTGTTAACCTCTTGAGATGGGATTTACAGGCTCCACTGAAGAGAAAACAGACATATTCTAGACGGAATCGAATGGCAGCAATATAAATGATACGAAGTACATACAAACATTCCTCTAAATATTTTCCTTTGTTATATACAACAATATCATCCGCGTAGGAAATACTGTATACCTTATCTGGTATCTGATCAGAGAGAGTACAAATGTTAGCACACACCCTTGGGGGAGACCAGTGTAAGCTGTTCCGGGTAAACAACTAGAGTAATTTAAAGAAAACAAGAGTGCGAATAATCAATAGATTATGAAGGAAAACCGCAAGTGGTTTAAGAATACCGATCTGAATAATTCAATTTAAAAAAGTCGGAATATATTATCATAAGCTGACTGAATATCTAAAAAGCAGGCAATAAGGTAAGCTCTGTTGATAAAGGAATCATGTACATCAGTCGTAAGGTGGGCTAGGCAATTGTAGAGTATTCTGGACGGAAATCATACATAGATTTTGGGAATTTGCAGTTAGACTCCATCCATCATCTCAGACGTTTATTTAGTATCGTATCCGTAATCCTTCTTAGGCAAGATCCCAGGCCAATTGGTCTGTATAAAGTCATAGGCCGGCTTATCTGTTTTTTTTTTTTTTTTTATAGCTATAACAAGGAATTTTCGCCAATCTTCAGGGACAAGATTATTAGTCCATAAGACGTTATATATATCACATAATATGGAAAGAGCGAAATTGGGACACTGTTTAGTTACGGGATCAAATCTAAACCGGGAGAAGTGTCTGCTTTACTACATGCGGCAGTTGATAATTCTTGTAAACTAATTTTCAACATCTGAGACTGTTGGGAGGAACAAAGAGGACATGTTTTTTCGCATGTATTTCCTCTTGTGTGGGAGTATACGATGGACAAATTTTATTAATAAGCTGATGAAAGCTAGATCGAGAAATAGTTACGTAACACAATTAATAAAAGATACCGTGCAATAAACTATAATAACTTAAAAGCTACTCGCGTAAAATCGAGTGGAGAAAACGAACCAAAATAGTATAATGACCGATTATATAATAATATCGTAAAAGCAGACACATATATATTGTTTATCCGTTGTCTTCAATTCGAAGGTTAGCTTTCTTAATCATTCGCTAAAGTTATTTAATAAAGTACTTACACTAATTAATTTAGTTGCAACACTAAAAATTTTCTTATCGAAATAAAATATCTAAACTGTTTATATAAGTACGTAATAAAATCAAAACGATTACCATCTAAAAGGGTAACAATGAAAAAAGGGCGAAATGGGATGAGATGATACGAAATGAGATTTATTTTTAACTAATTACACGCACTATAATGAGAAATAAAATAAAATAAACAAAACTCGCCTAAACAGTGTGTAATTCGTTCGAGTTTAAAAATAGTCGAATAAGATCGTTATTTAAATTTAAAATACGTTACCTATTTTCGATTTAATAGCGTCGCCGTCTGTAATGCTCGTCAGCCGACTTGCAAGGATAATCTGTTAACAAACGAACCAAAATAGAATTAACATTCAAGCGGAAGGACGCAAACGCATTAACGGCCTAACGAGAAATTAAAGTGCGCTTTTTTCATTTTATATTATTTTTCCACTACAGACTACACATTTTCTATCAATATATATTTTATTTTTAAAATAACGAGATTGCAGCGTGTATAGAGAAAGAAATAAACAAACGCCGAAACATCGAAATAGATGATTATAAAATGATAGAAATAATTAATGTTTTTAAATTTTTTAACACAATGAAAATTAACCAGAATTACGTATAAATATTACTACTGCATCGAAATAAACATAATGAATAATATTTAAAAAATTGTAATTCTAAATTATTGAAAAAATTATTTCAAAATAAGTTTTCTCAGAAGTATTGTCTATGAAAAGAAACCTTTTTTTTTTCTTTTTTTAAAATGTAAAAACGCGTATACTTGACATTATATTAAATTAAGTTATAATAATATTTAATAAATGTACCGGAACAAATGCACTCTCCATTTATGAAAGTACAAATTCTAATAATACAAAAACTGATAAATAATAAATATACAAGGTATAAATATTCACACAATAGACGTACGTATTTACAAATATTATATATATACACATAATTATGATACATGCGTACTTGAATTAGGCGTTCGAAACAAAATTTCGCTTATAAAATTCCGTCACCTAGCAGTAGAATTATGAAGAGAAAATTATTAATTTATAAAATAAAAGGCGTTATTATAACAATTAACAACAATATACTCGTATATATATATATATATATATATATATATATATATATATATATATATATATATATATATATATATATATGTATATATACAGACACATCGGGCGCAAGTCATTTGTCTCTTATAACCAGCCGTTTCTTATAAACGAATTTTTAAAAATCTGTTATTGGAGTGAGTGGGCGCTTAAAATACACAATTTAATAAATAATTAACATACTGATAACTTTATTAATTTGTTATATTGATTTACACAGAAATTAAGAGAAAAATACATTAAACATATAAAGTAAAAAAAAAAAAAAAAAAAAAGGGGAAAGAGAACATTTTTGTAAAGGAATTTTTTTGAGCATATTGTAAGAAGAGAAAATCTGGATCAAATATCAGCGCTCACTATGGTGCGAGAGAAAGAAGCAGAGTACCTACTCCCCGGACTGATGGCTTGCGCAAATCATCTGGTACAATGGCAACAGTAACTACTACAAACGGAATCTATGGAAAGCACACGCATGTCATAAAGATCAAAATTGACTGAATACAAAATGGATATATATATATATATATAAAAGTAAGTATAACCATAAGCTATGCGGCATATTAAATCAATTTTTCATAATTTTAGGACGTAATAAAATTTTATGAGTACATATAAATGTCAATACACATACGTTCGTGCGCGTGTGTGAGATATATATATATATATAAATAAGTATATATGTACAATGGGAATATGCACATTACATTTATCGATAGTTCACTTTTTATACGTAACACTTGTCGTTATATCAACTTGGTAATGCAACGCGTTTTCATCGGTATAATGTTCAACTTATTAAATAAAATTCAATCCTATCATCACTAAAGTCGAAATTTAATACCGTAATTATTTTAGTCGCCGTCTATAATAAATATTTTTCTAAAAACAAATAATATTTTTTTTCGGAACATAGTTTAATTTCGATATTATATGAACTTTTTTTTTTTTGTTAGTAAATTTTTTAGATTATTATATTACTCATATTTTAACGTAAAGCGATAAAACTTATCGAATAATTAAATCGATTTAAGAGATTAAGGCGACTGATATATGTAGTCGATGTAATAATATTGATATTGCTCGACATGTCTTACTGGAGTGTAGTATAAAGAAAAAAAAAATAAAATTTTATTTTTCAAAGCATTGAATAGAACTATTAACATAAATTAAAAGAGTTGGCTTATTTGGAAATTAAACGTAGAATTACAATGGTCCAGTACCCGTAATATTTTATATTGTACATATTATGTAATATCTTATGGTTAATATAATGTGATAATTATACACGTATATCAAAATAATTTTAAGGCGTAATTAAATATATTATATATATATATATATATATATATACACATATATATATATATATAAAGAATTAAAAAATAAAATAAAAAAGTAAAAGTTTGTAAAAATAATAATTATAGATTAGGGAAAACAATGAAAAAATAAAATTTATATATATATATATATATATATATATATATATATAAAGTATATATATATATATATAAAGTATATTTAGTCTAAATTAAATTAATACAATTAAATAAGAAAAAAATTCTTAAACAAAATATAATATATCAATGAAATTAATTAGGTAAATAATCGATAAAATAAACATAAGAAACAAAATTATATTTAGATAATACATATGTAGTAACTTGCTGAAATTAGCTTATAGTTACCGGTAGTGGAATTATTTATATATATATTTATATATATATATATATATATATATATATATATATATATATATATATGTAGGCTTAATTTTAATGACTTCAAAGATGAAATCTGAAAAGTGCTCTGATCATGAAGTAATGAAATCGGAATTCTCGTATTTAGTTCTAAGATCTTTATACTTATTACATGTGGAAATTATATGAACCACAGTTTCGATAGGACAAATATTGGTGTCAATTGTTTTCAGCTTATGCAAGTAACATACAATTGATCCGCTACCAGTTCACATTTTTGTTATGTAATAATTAACATTAAGAACTGAATTATTAAAACGATTGGAAAAAAATTTAAATAACCTAACATCAACTTCATTATCATACCGCATTTGGTATTCCTCAAACATAGTTTTGGTCAGGCGATCTTTTAATTTATTTCATAATTAGGTGGTGTGTTTGTTTTCTTTATTTTCAAGAAAAATTTATGTACTGCATTTTGTAATCATAATGATACAGGTGGATTTTGATGTTTATACTAATGTACACTGGCAAGGAGTGGTTAGCGACCTTAGCCACATTCTAAAATTGATAAATGGGACTATACAATTCGATTTGGGATCTTATGAAAACTCTATATATCATGTCTGAAACTGAACATACGACTCACTTAGATCGCGAAATTGCCCGGAGTAAGATTAAGTGTTCTCTCATATTTTGTCAACCGGTGTGTTTCATATTTTTTGTATTTTATACGGTTATCAAATAAACTATATAACTAATAAATTGAAACAACATTTTCCTTTTCCCCTTATATTTGCTAATTTATAACTAGCCCAATCAATCTGTATGTAAATTAATTTTTCAAGTAGCGTAGCTAGTGTCGGTAATAGGGAGATTGGTCTGTAAGAGCCTAATTTAGTACGATGTTTGCCTGGGAAACAACATCGGCGATAGAATTATAACAATATTACTTATTGCTTGTAAACTTATGTAAGCTTAAATTTAATTTCATAATTTATTTATAAACTTTAAAGTTTCTATTTCTAATTTAGCTTTACAGATCAGCAGTTTCTTTTTAGCTATTGCATAAGAAAACTGTTTAGTGTATCTTTTTTTTTGTATTTATTATTATTATTTACTTATTTATACACGGTTCGCATAATAGCTAATGCTAATTAAAATGCGAACATTGAGATGTAAATAGATGAATACAAGTATACAATTGAATTAAATCACAAAAAATTTTTGGGAAAATGATAATAAATTATTAAATATATACATATATACATATACATATATATATATATACATATACATATATATATATATATATATATATATATATAAACGCGTATACAACTGCATATACATGTATATATAATCACAGTTACTCACAATAGACGTTAGAATGTACACACATAAGCAAAAAAAAAGCAAAATTTCCCATATATGCACTTACTCACAATACTGGAAAGTACTTATATAATCCTACGGATAGAAATACATGTGTATAGTATAAATTAAAAAAAATTCAAACTTATTTGTATATATATAATATAACGATAATTTAAAATTATAAAATCGATAACTCAAATAAGCTACCCACGAATTAATGCCATAACACGTTTCTCTTAACAGCGTAATAACAAGTACATAAAGCTGAAATTTCACTAAACCAAAGAATCAGATAAATACCTGCTTTGAAAATATATATCCAAAAGTATATAAGCTTTAAGTAATGAATTATACAGACGGAAAGTGTGAATTGAAACTGAGATTAGTTTGCGACCGCGGCCGGAAGAAACGACGATTCATTTTAATATTTACAACATCCAGCGGCGTAGCCAGACTTGGTTGAAGAGGGATTCAAACAAAACTAAATTATAACAGTAAACCCGAGTTAAATTGAACTTTAAGTAAAACCAAAACTCAAGTAGGTTAAACCTCAAGCCCTAAGCAAGCCAACTCACCAGAGTTATTTTTTTATACTTATTAGACATCGAATATATAATTCTATTACAAACAATAGACGGCAGAAATATTTAACGTAACTGGAACACACTAATAGTATGTTATTGAGGACAGAGGGAGATGGTTACAAAGTACAATAAAAAAACACACGATAAATAATGATTTCATATTTTTTGAAGAAATAATACATAGTAATACTTAAAACTAAATTTAAGATTTAAAATTTAAAATCTATTCTTCGCGTTTTTCTACAAAATTCTTCTAGTACCTCCTATATTACAAAACTATTTATTTACTTCAAAGACGACGAAATTTAAATAAAATAAATGAAAAAAAAAATAGGTTTAACAAATGCAAAATTGTATTTAACAACGAGTATATATTTACTCATTATCAGATTGAATCCAAGGGGGTTATTTAGACCACCCAAAACCACTACCTGGCTACGCCACTGACCCTATCCTTGTACCACGTAACGAATTTGCTAAATTAAATACTCGTCATCACTAACGGGATCATGGCACGAGTTATTTAAAAATTCTCATTCGGAGTGATTTTACACTGCTCTTTTATTAATAAATCTATATATATAATTTATAATTAGGCAACGCTTGTGCATACTGATCATTAAATACTGCATATTTATCAACTTTAGAGTTTGTACTTCAAATTTAATTTTATATGCCAGTTTTATAAATAATCCTTATATTATCGCGTAGAAGGCGATGACAAACCACAGCGCATAAATATGCGTGCTAGTACAATATAGTATACTACAAAAACACGCGGGGCTATATTGTGTCGTGAAAACATAGCGATTTCTAATCTCTCCCGAGTGTGCGTGTGTCTATCTACGCTAATGCTATATTACGATTTCCTTATACGTTACTTTAAAACTGAAATACGTATGGGTAAGTAGTCGCCTACCTCCGATACGGAGACTGCACTTAATGATGATGATGATGATAAGGAAATTGATTGGTGATGGATTTTTAATTTAATTGTACGTCTGTATTTGTATCTTAAGTATTATCATACAATCTCCGAATACACCTCTTTCGGGAATATCATTTGTTAATCAAAAGCTATACCCGTTCAGTTTTTATATATATATATATATATATATATATATATATATATATATATATATTACACATATGTATGCATGTGTACGTGTAAAGGAATAATAATGAAAATATGTTCAAATAACGTAGTTTACAGTTATTATAAAATCGTGCAAAAAAAAAATTAACTAGTTTTATAAAGTCACAGTAAGTTTGAAATCGATCGTAATTATCTAGTTTCGGTTACGCTTTTGAAAAGATAACGGAAGCAAAAATTATTAATTAATTAATTAATCAATTATTTAATCAATTATTTAATCAATTATTTAATTAATTATTTAATAAGTAAGATAAAATATTATTTCTTCTCATTTTGAACTTCCTGTTTTAAAAGGGACAATTTCTGAAAATGTTGTGTATAAATCGGTACAAAACACATGCCACGACTAACGTGAAAGGTTGAAGCAACAGATTTTCCGTATTTCCACACTTATTATTCGTTTTCTTTTCTCGATAAACCGGTGATCGTCTATTTTATCCGTACGTCTGGAATTTCTAAACTTGACATTTGTACGCATATATGATATATGTATACATATATATACATTAAAGCATAAACCGGATGTGTTCTAGAGGAAGTTAGTATCAAAGGTTACGGGATGCGTGGTAGTGGTGGTAAGATATATTTACACACGCATATTATACCTGTTACGAGCAGCTGTCACATATACGTATAAGTAGAGTTTTCTTTTATTTCAGACTAAAATCCGGAACGTAAAACGAATCTATAAGAATTTGAAGGTAACGTAATACATCTGGTAATACAGTTTAAATTTACAAGAAGTAAAAAAACAAACGAAGAAAAGAATAAACTATATACCCGACGTTCGGACACACCCTGGAATGAGCGGTTAGAGAGTGAGATAAAAAAATATCTAGAAGGAGAACGGTTGACTTATTGTCGAAAATAGAACATATGGCCCCGGTGCCGTGCCTAATGGTAATAATGATGAAGATCATTAAATATCCTATTCAGTCGTCTCTTATCTGGATAATCTAAGTCATAGACTTCGATACGCCGGGAAAAAAAAATGGTATATCACTTTTTCATCATCTTAAAGTAGCGTCTGTTTTTCACCACTCCTATAACACCTACGCGGCGGAACTACCTTACACGCAGCAGCAGTTATAGAAAATATTACGGAAACCGTTCATTTAATCAGGACGAGATTGAAGGTCGCAATCTTAGGGAAATATCGTCTTAAATGACGAACATGGAAAATATATAAGAAAAAAAACTTTAAAAAATTCGAATTTGTCAATTACGGTCGCTTAATAAGGAATTTTTCTTTTAAATCTCATTTAAACCAACCTAGCAGACGGCGTACGTCTTATTATTATTCGTGTCAACGATGGCCGTTTTATGTTTTTCCTCTCCAACTATCGATCAATGTGACGATCTTGCTACCTCGATTCAATCAGTCCGCAGATCGAATTGCGTTAGATCAGTTTTTATTCCTGGACATTGAAATAAATAGTTTCCATCTTGTCCTCGCCCGCATCGGCAGTCTGTCCGAGAAATCCCATTTAACCTGATTTCTGTTCTATTTTTATATCTTCCGCCGACGGTTCTATTTCAGTTGTAATCGATTCCTTCCATTTAGTCACTCGAGCATTCTCCCGTATGTCGCTAATTGCTGTTGCGTTATTCAGAAAGTCTGTCTGCGCGCTTTTGAGGTACATAACCGAACATAAGGGGTAGAGCGCTTATCATTTCTATCTCCATAGCCACTTGTCTTCTTACGGATGGTGGGGCATACTAGGTAAAGTTGCGAGCCAAAATGCGAATCAAATTCAACGAAATAAATAAGACCGTTCGTTCGAATTAAGATATTTAAGTCGACCGAAGAGTATACTAAAAATATTGCGATCGGGTACTACTTCAATTACACATTCTCAATTTCGGACGTAAATTTGTAAATTTTTGTACGTATACGAGAAGAAATTAAAAATTCGAGAAAAAGAAGACGAGGAAAAATAATCGAAATTTCTGAAACATTACGTCAAGTTTTTACTTCGAGACGTAAATATCGAAATCCCGGATTTCCCCGAAGAGCATTTTTAAATACTTAATGAATTACAGGTACGTAAATAAAATTCTTCCAAATCGATAGAGTCGTTTCCGAAAAAAAAAACGAATATATATCTTCTTCTTTATTAGCCAATCCACTGCAGGCCCTCTTTCTTTGGTTTTCATATATTTCTATCTGATACATTGATCAACCAGTACTTGTCTATCTTTTTAATATCGTCTTCCCACCGTGTACGTGGTCGACCCCTTTCTTATTCATTGAATGCCATTTAGTTGATATGTTATCATCCGATCTAGCTATGTGTCCTGCCCATCTCCATTTGTTTTTTAAGATTTCAGCGTCTTTTACTTTAGTTCTCCTCCTTATTTCAGATATTTTTACCTTGTCTCGTAAAATTATTCCCAACATTTTCACGCACAATTGTTCTTTGTGCTTTATTCATAGGTGCCTTTAGTTATGGTCCATGTTTCCGTGGCGTAAACTGGCAGGACACATTGATTAAACAGCTTACTTTTTAAACTCATAGGTATTTTCTTTTCTTCTAACGTCTTCTTTAATTTACCAAAAGCGGCCCGTGTCAATTGTATGCGCATTTTTGCTTCATATTTCATATCGTTATTAGCCACTATATTATGGTTCAACTATATAAATGCGTCAGCTGTTTCGATTGTTACATTATTTATTTTTATTTCTTCAGTCATCTCCGCATATTTATTATACATAACTTTCGTTTTTTCTTAAAAAAATAAATTCGGATATATATATATCATCACCATCATCATTAAGTGTCGTTTCCGAATCCTTACCTATACATATTTTGTTGTACGGTGTAAGTAGTCTACAAGGCAATCGTAATACGACGTTAGCGTATATAGACAAACACACTCGGCAAAACTGATGTCACGTGGCCTAGCCACTATGCTATCCCGACGACATACATCATATATATATATATATATATATATATATATATATATATATATATATATATATATATATATATATATATATATATGCATAAACAATTAATTAATTCGGATAGGCAATATTACGCTAACAACATCAGATTTATCACGATACCCAGAAATTTAGTTACCTACTATGAAGAAATCGATATATATATATATATATAAAAATAATGTTTGTTTGTTTGTTTGTTCTCGTTTTATAGACGGCTAAACCGCTTATCCGATTGGGCTGAAATTTTGCAAGCTTATTACTACCAATTCCGGGAACGTTCTAGGCTTTCAAAAATAAAAATCGGTCCAGCCGTTACAGCTGGACCCTTATTGCCAGAAATGATTTTTTTTTTTTTTTCATGTTGCGCCTAATCTAATTGGACGATTTCATTGAGATGGAGAGTTTTGGAAAGGGTATGTCCACCCAAGTCTAATAAGCTATCACTATGAAAAATATGTCCAGCGGTTGCAGCTGTAAATTCATGGAAAAAGCTCAGAAATACTTCATTAATCTAAAACTGAACGAATTGAATGATAATTTGAATAAATTAATTATATTATCGGAATTTCTAATTATATTATCAAAAAGATTAGAGTAGCGATCGAGCGACGCGACACGTTCGCTGCCCAGGTGTGAAGAAGACTACCGATGACTGGCGAAAAATTGCTAAGCCGACTGCGGCGATAGGGTTCACATCCCTAAGAAATTGACTTGGAGTTCGCGAGCGAAGCGATCGGGCGACGTTAGTAATATATATATATATATATATATATATATATATATATATATATATATATATATATATATATATATATATAAAAGGCATAAATGAAAAACCAAAAGTAAAATATAATGGCACGATATAGCATCCTACCAGAAATTGGAAGTATAAAGAAATAAAGAAAACCAAAAGGAATAATACATCATATGCGGAAAGAAACCGCGATAAAGTAATAAGAAGTTTTGTACTTTCCTTAGAAATTCGTTATTTGATTCGCTAAAGGGGAAAGAGGAAAAATAAATTAAGAATTACTAATGATATTTCTTATTTAAAACAAAACGAATAAAAATATGAAGTAATTTTAAAAATGTGAAGTAATTTTTAAAATGTGAAGTAATTTTTAAAATGTGAAGTAATTTTTAATCGCGAAAAAAAAATCAAATTAAAACTTAATTAAAACTGAAACTAAATGGAATACGTAATGACGAGTTGGCGTGTCAGTTATAAAATTTACATTTAAAGCGAAAGAATTTAACGAACTTTTCCAAAAATCGGTCAAATAAGTTCCTAGTAGGGCGGAACACGCTAATTTAAACGATAAATTTTTCAACGTTATAGTATATATATATATATATATATATATATATTATATATATATATTTATTTATCGAATCAAATCAAATATATTTCGTTTTTTTTTTTAAATTGTGACAAGTAACACTGGACGTCACTTATAGAGCTGCATTACACGAGTTATACATAGTCATATTCATCATATCGCATTACGATGCTTGCAATGATATACACGCATATATACATATACACACGTATATACATATAATAAGTTTATACAAGTATAAACATACCCGTTACTAAATAATTACGTACCACGATAATTGTTAACGCATTTTCGCGGTAGACGGATATGCATTCATCGATTATTTACATACATGAACTATCATTGATCTTAAATATAGATGATATTATTTCCAATACGCTTTCTAATAATTAACGAAAATTAACGAACGAACTGCAGTTAGATAAGTTTAAACCGTTTCGATTGTTAATAATTAATTCATCGTCCTGACTATAACCTGTTATATATTTTAAACGCGCATCGATTGTGTGTATGTGAGCATTAAAACAAGGAATGACAAATTGTAACGGGGACGTCTAGTGCGCGGAATTCACAGATATTCGAGGATGTTAATTATTCTTTTATTAACATAGACAAGAGAACCCCATATGCATAAAGTGACTGAATTTATATAAAATGACTACATATTTTAATCCAAACCTATTCGTCTATAATGCTTTAAACTTGCAGTATATTTCGAGGATGTTGATTATTCTTTTATTAACATAGACAAGAGAACCCCATATGCATAAAGTGACTGAATTTATATAAAATGACTACATATTTTAATCCAAACCTATTCGTCTATAATGCTTTAAACTTGCAGTATATACTCTTTTTGCTTATGTATTCCATATGCGGATGAAAGTTAGTTTATGATCAAAAATCAGACCTAAATATTTAAGATTATTTATACGAGCAAGGGGCTGATCAGATTATTAGTTTTAAGTTTTTAACATATCGTACATTCACTGATCTCCAGAATTTCCGACAAACATAGATCATTGTATTTTCTAATAATTTACAAACAACATCAATAAGGGCGAAATCGCAATATTTACCGACATTAATAATTAGACAGAGATCATCAGCATAGGAGACCAGCTCAAATCTCTTACAAGTAAAGGATAAGAACCGATCCGTATGATGATGAATTCTGGAGTAGAGAATACTTCAAAGTGTAGTCTCAAGGACAGAACCTTGACATACCTCACACTCCAGTCTCCCACAGTCAACAGAGTCGCCTACTGATAAGCAGGTCTATTAGAGAAAAAATTTATAATAATAACATTAATGATATAATAATTAAAAATTATACGAATTTAATATACCGATAATTGCCGAGACCATCTGCAGCTGTCAAAAGCTGATATCTAAAGAATTGACAGCTACAGACAAGCTATGACCCGAGGAATGGCTTACATCAGAAACCAGCTTGTACAGGGCATTTTCTTACGGTTGTCGATGTGGCCGAGGTTCGTGTGGTTTCATTTCGCGGTTGACGTTTAGCCTTACGATTAGGAAAGTATGCATACTGAGATTTTTTTTATTCGGTTTTAGTTGGTTAGCAAACGTAATATTAGTCAAGATCCTTGATCATTACATTGGTTTGTTCCAAAAATGAAATGATTTTTAGTTGTCCCAGTTGATCATTGGTATATATATATATATATATAATTTTTTATATATAATGTGGAATGTAGTGATTTTTTACAAAAAATCAATTGAAAATTAGTTAAATCCTACATCGCAACAGTAAATGAAAAATTTAAAATTCCACCAGTATACAACTTTTACAGAATCCGTGAAAATAATATGGAAGAAAAAAATTAATATAAAAAAACAAAATTAATAAACAAATATATTGATGTTAAATTTCAACAATTCAAAAAATAGACAGAATAGAAGCAGAACAGCATTTTTGGAGTATATTTTCACAATCACCATCAAATATTTTTATAAGTAATTATATTTAATTTATATTTTTAAAATTATGATTTGTTAAAAATGTTTCACTTGATAATGGCGTAAATGCCGAAAAGCTTTGTGTTTTCATTAAGAAAATAAATATTAGTGATTTAACTAATTTTCAATTGATTTTATATATATATATATATATATATATATATATATATATATATATATAAATGGTATAATCGGTTATTATTCATTATCTATGCGATTAAATCGTGAATAAGAATAATTCAATCACAAATCAGTTGCCCTGCTCGAATTAAATCGCGTTTAAGAATAATCGCGGAATATTCGATTAATCGTTAATTCGAGCAATATATTATATATGTATAGACACTTAGACAGGGATTAAACATATTAGTATGAAAGATATAAAGGAGTGAGCGAGATGATTAGAGTCGTATTCGACCTCTGAAGGAGTCACGCGAAAGAAACCAAAAACATTTACAGTCTTCGAATAATATTGGAATACCAGAAAAAAAAAAAGTAATTCGGGAAACCCAAAGAAAATCTTTCCGCTGTAAATTCATTAATCAGCGTAGCGTCGATTTATTATAAAGAAGCAAATAACGACGACTCGGAGACGAGAGGACTTTTCCGCGTCGTAAAGTCAAACGAAGAAATTCTAAGGACGAATTCCAAAAAGGAATACAAGAAAGCAAATTGATCGGAAGTAAACCAGAATTTGGATATAAAGTCGACGCAAATTAATAACGACCAAAATGCGACACGATAATCGGGTGGTACTCTCTCGATGAAAAGAGTTATTTAGTATATATTCTAAATTAACGATTAAAGGTCGAAACATTTGATTAGTGTACACACGTGTGTTATATATATATATATACAGATCAAAAATAGCATATATATATATATACACACACGCATTTGTAAGTAAAACAACTTGGAAAAGCCTATTCTCCCAAAAGAATCCGGAATAGTAGACTATATATATATATATATATATATAGGAAAAGATGGATTAGGCCGAAATGGAATAGAAAGTACGATATAAATGTTAGCGTTCGAATTTAAAAGCTAAAAGTAGTATTAGTATCATCATAATAAATAATTTTTTTCAAAAATCCCGCCGTGTCTCTCTTTAAGATAGAAGGAAATTCATCAATCACCAGCGGTAATGTCGATGTACAAGTTTTTGGCAAAAGTGAAGTCAAAGTCGTTCAGACAAATCGACTCTTAACACAACAATCTCGCTCGAAGATCATTATTCAAAACAACTTGTTCCTCGTCCTCGTTCCGGCCAAGTCTAACATCATACCGAGGACCGAGTAAAGTTCTATATAATATTCAGTTTCTTGTACATACATACATACATATATATATATATATATAATGATATTTAGATATGCGTATAATGAAAACAATTCTTCCACTTCGTCGTAAAGACTAACTCCTGCTTTCGCTGAAAAACGATATTACGTCATAGGAACTTTACAATCGTTCTGGTTAGTTCGGGTTTTAACGTTTTGCGCGAGTATAATTCCCGTTAGTTTAGTTCAAGTCTATTCAAAACTGACTAATACACGAACGAACCGTCATCGAAATACTAACCGAATTTCGCCAAGTATTTTTCATTAATAAGACGGGCGTACAGTTGAATAAATTATCAAAACTGTCGCGTTTGAACAAATAATTTGAAAAGATACACAACATTGTGAAAAGATTTATATTTGCATAATATATATATATATATATATATATATATATGTATGTATTCTTCTTTATAGTTCCAACCGATCTCAGCTATGGGTGGCCATCCACCGAGGCCTCAACCATATAACGATAATGTCCTCTATCATATGCGGAGTGTACGAAACGTTCTGTGTTTTGCTCTGTTCGTGTTTTAATGTCACAAAACCAGGTACGGCTTTTTCGTCCAACTTTCCTTTTACCTTTCCCATTAGAATAATTTGTAACAAGGAAACGAGTCAAGTGTCCAAAATATTTTAGTTTTCGAATTTTTATCAACTTAATCAATTCATGATCTTTCTTCATAGTAGTGAGTACCTCTTCGTTGAGCAGTCCAGAGTATTTTCAAAATTCGTCGGTAACACCGTAAAAGCTTGCGATCGATACTCATAGTGGTTTTCTTCAAAACTCACGTCTCACAGCCGTACAGTAAAATGGACCATTTTGGAATCCGAACCTTTAATTCCAAATTAAGATCGTGTCCTGTTAAGATTTTATTCATCTTATATATATATATATATTATTTATTGAGTAGATATAAATTACAATTATGTACTAGTCTCTGTACATTTATAATAATTATTTTTATGTATATTATTTATATATTTCTTTTTTAAGCGTACAATTTAATATGCGTGAATTCATGAAAATATGAAAAATCAATATATAGCCTATATACATAAATTATATTACGAAGTAATGCAAGAATCAGTACACTAATGCTAGCAATAAACTACACAAAATTGATTGTCATTTTCTGGTTGACTTGAAATGTCTTAAAATTTTAAAAATATTCACTATATTATAAATACGTCGAAAATGTGATAATTGTACAAATAACATCGGTAAAAAAATTAACAGAAAAAAAAAACAAACTATTTGAGATCGCCAAAGTTTTATATATAAAAAGACCACCGCAAAAATTATCAAGCGGCCATAAGCACCCCACACTGTTCAAATTGTTGATTAAACCCAATTTTTGTGTTTTGACAAAGTATACACAACTTTTTAATATATTTTTGAATATTTTACTACGTTTTCTTATACGTAAGGATTTTAAAAATCATCCGATTCCCTGTGTGCTCCTACTACTTTCGAATCCTATCTTTTATATATATATATATATATATATATATATATATATATGCCGACGGGCATAGCGCGTTGAGTACAGCGGCTTTCCATCTAATTGCTGACGTTAAGCAACGGTATTGTGTGTTGTGTGTTGTTGGTATCTCCCAATTTGCCTGGCCCGCACGGGAGATTAGGCTATTTTTCTCCACAATTTATTGATTGGGGAGACCTACGTCCATCATCTAGTCTTCAGATTATTTTGTTCTTCTAATTGAATCCAGAACGTCGTATCGTTCAAAAAGCAATCAGTTCCATCATTTCGTTTGTAAGTTATGGAAGAGGGTCGATCGTTATGCCAAATCTGATCCTCCAGGTCACACTTGACATCATCTTATTATTCAGAGTTTTCCTTCGTTCATATTTGACTCCCAATTTGTTCGCGCTCTTCAACTTTGGCAAATTAAATACAACGTGTTGCAGGAGGTACTCGTTCCAAATGATGCACATTTGTCGACGCAATTTCCGCCGGTATGTTACTATCTCTTTCTCGTGTAACGGTGAAATTTCAAAACTCCTCCCGACACTTAAGCTTTATTTAAGGCGCGATTGCTTAGTTTATCTATTAACGTAAATGTCTTTTTCTTTATTAATGCTACTTTTTCCCCCCACGAGAGCCAGGCAATGCCACAAGCTTTTATAAAGGTCTTCAATTGTTAGATTAAAGCAGCCAGCCGATAACTATACCACGAGCGTTGTTCAACGTTGTATAGATTTTTTCGTGTGGATCGATCTGCTCTATACAGTGATTAAATATCACTCCGCTGTAAATAATAAAGCCAGTGCAGAAGTGCCACGTACATGCGGGTAGAGCTCCATGTTTAGGTTCTGTAATAAGTTGTTTCTGATTTAATTTTTTTTTCTCTCGCGTATTTTAGTGTAATATGTTCCGAATAAAAGTGTTCGATCTAGGCTAACTCCTATATACATTTTGACATTGTGCCTTTTCTAATCGGTCATAGTTAATATTTCGTTGACATACTGGTTTTATGTCGTATAGGTGAGATGAAATGCAAAAATTTCCAAATTCGAAGCGTTTAGATTTAAATCGGGTTTTTTATTCATCTAAATGCACAAATGTCTAAGTATTCTTGGATCACTACATGGGGTTTCTCTCGGTATGAAATTTCCAAATTATCCGAAAATATGTATCGCTTTATCCTCGAGATTTTTGTAATAGTATTAATATCGGTGCAAATCTGTAGTAGGTCATTTCTTTGTCAGCTGTTTTCTTCTCTTCGGAGTTTAAATAGTTTTCTTAAGACAGTTGTTAATGGTTTATAGCGAACAGCAATGAGATTAATGAACATTTCTCTTAGTAATCTGTTTCCGATGATAATTTATATCCTACTTAGTACGATTCTTTCCAACACTTTCATATATGGCTAAATAGAGAAATTTTTGATATGGCCATGAAATATTCGGTATGACTTCTCCACATAGTTGTTTCACTTCTCTCGCCACTTTGCGATCACTCTAATGGCTTTCCGATTCTTCATAACGTTGATAATTTCTGATACTTATTTTGATGCGACTAGTTTATCATTCCAGGTTTCTTCTAAAATAATTTTCACTTTTATTAATTTTCATCTTAAGTTCTCCGTTTGTCCAGCATTATTGCGAGACAATTTTTATTTACGTTCTAAAGCTTTCAGGTTATAGTATTGCTTTGTTACTTATTAGGTTAGGTCCATTTTATTATTCTTCAGGTAGCCGTCAGCTTGTTTGAATGGTGTATCGTAGTTTTGGGTGTAATTAGTGTAGTAATTATTCTCTGGTTTTTTACGACTTATTCCTATAATATACGATTTTCTACGTCCTCTAACGGTGGCTGCAATGATCGTAATCCAGACAAACAATGCTTTCTGTTCGTTGTACCCCATTCTTAATCAGAAGTCCTTCCTCAACATTAACAACAAGATAATCCTTTATAAAGCACGAATCCGTCCAATACTTTGCTACGCTTGTCCTTTCTGGAGCTCTATATCAAAAACCTCATTTAACAAAATTACAAGTCATTCAAAAAGGATGCTTCAGATGTATTCTCAATGCACCTCGCTATGACAGAATCGACAGCATGCACGAAGCTACTGATCTGTCCTATATTAGAGATTTTGTTATAAAGATATCGACTGACTTTTTTAACAAATGCTCATACCGAAACAACGTACTCGTCTCCTCGATTGCTAATTACGATTCTAAGCAACTTCGTTTCATGTATTCCAAATATAAACACAGGCGACTTAAACGTAACATTATGTAGTAATTAATTATAAATTATTCATTAGTATTAACCTCTCCATGTCGCCCAATTTTGTATTTCTATTAGCGATGACTTTAATTGCGAATCTGTGAACGGCTTATTTAAATTTATTATAGTTTTCTATTGCATAACCTACGGGAGTTTGATCGGGCACCTTTCCGAATTTATTCCTATTCGCCTTCTTCAATTTTATTTTCATACGCTCTTCTAATTCGAAACTGATATAATAAACTCTTCTACCGAATTGAGTATGTAAAATCGCCGGAAACTCAACTCACCCGCTGGGTTAAAATAGAAATTTATTAGCTAAGTAAATATATAATTTCAGATTCTAACGATTTTTGCGACAAGTTTGCTAAGTATCTCTACGAGACCGTTGATTTGTTCGAGGACTACAGTAAATTTCTTTAAATCCATATTTACCATCACGTAATGGCTTTCCTACAATCAATCGAAGTAAGTTATGCTTTTCTGAAAATTAATCGAAAAAAAAACCACTCTTGTCGGGTAAATTAAACGGAAGAAACCAAATATTTTAGTTGGCTATAATTTTTATCTAACATCGTTTTTGAAAGTATTTAAAATGAAGATGAAAATAAAGATAAAATTAAAATTAAATAAATAAAGTAAAAATTTTAAGAAAGAGCTTCGTTTTTTTTCGAATTATTTTATATACATACATATATATATATACAAAAATAGGGAACCAAAACGAAAAAAACCAGGGACAAATCCAATAAACCCCGTAAACGGATTATTTTCTATAATATAAACACACGTTTACCATCAACCTCAATCGCAAACAAACGCAGCACGTTTCGTACACAAATGGAGATAAAGAATAAATTTTCACGGTCGGATATCTCCGGATTCGATTTTCCCGACGAACCGTTTTATTTAGTTTAAGGTAAACACCGGTATAAATGTTCGCTCACACGCAGCTTGTTCAAAAGTATACATTTACACATAACTACATACATGCATGCATATATGTGTATGTGCGTTGTGTGGATATGTGTGTACACGCATCGATACGTGGATGATTATACAAATGTGTTCAGTTTCCAAATCAATATGTATATTTTATATATATAAATATATATATATATATATATATATATATATATATATATATATATATATATATATATAGATTTAGATATAAGTACATATACATATATACTTAAATGGCTATGTAAAGCGTGTAATTATTCCATTATTTTCTGATTTAAAAATGTAAATCTCAAAAGATCCTGCGTCATATTTTTCGCGCTTGAGCGATCAAATTAGTGTTGCTCCTGTTTAAATTTACGGCTATAGTATATATATATATATATATATTATTTATATATATATATATATATAAATAATATATATAGGGATATAATCAGGATTTAGGGGACCTGGTTCACCACCAAATTAATCTCCTATTCGTTCTATATTCGAAACACAATGTATACATACACGTTACCCTTATGCACTACGCCCGTGCGTTTTTTTGTGTATACATATACGAGGTACGGATGAAATAAGTAAGTCCGTCTGCAACATACCGTTAATAAAGGATCCCGGACAAAAACTTATAGGGTGGTTTTTCGAGTTTTTTTCTTTCAACCCCTAATGCTTTATTATTATTTAAGACGAAAATTATCGCGAATAAAAAGAGAAAAAAGTAAAAAATTCGCACGAAATCCGAAATATAAGGGGGCGAATGCTGGTTGCCTTTTATTTTTAAGCCGCCGTGAGTAATTGCTTACTTTCGACGTGATTATATATATATATATATATATATATATATATATTATATATATATATATATATATATATATATATTATATATATATATATATATATATATATATATATATATATATATATATATAAAACTAAGAATTGTACTTTTCATTCGACTATCAGTATAATATCAATAATAATAATAAGAGTAATAATAATAGTGATGATAGCGATGGAAACGAAGCTGTCTGGAATTACGACCGTATAAAAACTCGCTATTATTATTAGAGGAAAACAGTTTTTCGGATGACTGAATATCGCTGTACAAGCGACTGGCAAATTTCGAGGATGTCCTCGCTACATTGTTCGTTCGGAACCCTAGGAAAATCTCCGTCAAAGCTTGGGAGGGGGTTAACTATATATTTGTTGTTAGGCCGTCGTAGAATATTATCGATAACGAGGGTGTGTAAGATGGCGTTCATTTTAGTCGAAACCTCTAGAGTCTGAAGTGGAGTCGTTAAATTGGTTTTCGTTAAGGATCGTGAAATAATAGTATAAGATAAATCCCATCGATCGATTATCGAAACATGTAAATTTACATTAAGGCGATCGAACCAGAAGAATGCATATACCGTAGTGGGCAAATGCGGAAATGTAAATAAAAATTGAAAACAATGAAGGTAATATACGCATCAGTGAAACGACAGAAAAAATGAATATATCAATAAATGGGGAACAAATCTAGGACAAGTCAGTTCCTTCAAATGTTTAGCACGTAGAACAACAAAAAACCTCATATATGTGTATATATATATATATATATATATATATATATATATTGTAGCAAAGAGATCCCCGAAGAATTGTAATGGCTAAAAATAAGTGTGATAACGCAGAACACGCTATCCATAGGAGTACGAAAACGTATTGTCAGTCATATATATACACGGGCAGTAGCACTGTACGCGGCGGAACCGGACTTTAAACAAAAGAGATATACAGAAAATTGAAGCTTTTGAAACGCTATGTTAGCGACGCACGCTAAAAATATCGCGAATAAAGAATTTTTTAACCGAGTAGAAAAGGAAAGGTCACAAAAACAAGAACAAAATGAATAGGTCACATTTTAAGACTCGATGGCCTACTGAAAGATATTATAGAAGGAAATTCTGCATGCCGGGAAGAAGATCAATACAGACACTGATGGATACAAACAACAAAGAAGCGAACATCAAGAGTTACACTGAATTGAAATACAGCAGAATTGAAGAAATGTGGAGTACTTAAAGGCGAACGGGCCCAAGAACTGAGACACCGATATACACATCACCCACGTCAAATAAATCGATTCCCCGGTTGCGTTGAAAATAGGAAAAAAAAATTAGTTCTTCGTATACTTGTTTTATTTTGACAGTTTCTTTGTCTCAAAGTTAACATCGCTTAAATCACGACTTTCATATTCCCCAAAAAATGATCAAGTCACGGAATGAAATCTTCATACACTGTAACTGCTGGAAACGGGAAGATTTTCGAATGTAAAGTCATTTTCAAGCATTGCTATGGTAACGTTTTTAGCAATGCTTGAAAATGACTTTACAGTCGAAAAGCTTCGCGTTTAATTAATAAAAATTTTTTAGTGATTAACTTCGTTTTTATTTTGTTTTTTTAATTTATATATATATATATGTCTGTGTGCTACGCACCATATAGATGTATATTTTTTTGGTGGGTTACAAAAATTCAACTTCTCTTTATAAATAAACCGCGGTGAAGTACCGTCATAACTATAACTATTTTAATCGTCTAGCGTTTCAAAATTCCCGAATTTATAACCAAAAATTACAGTTTAGACAACATTAATGATTTTTTTAGAAATATTTTTTTTTTTTCTTAAAATAATTCTTCCATAGTTAAAAAAATAATCTCCAACAAATACGATATCTTAAATCAAAATGTTACTTATCCCAGATATAAAAGTTTAATTATATTTACCAGTATATACGCCATAAAAAACAAAGTTCTATGCGTATAACGCTGAAACGGTTACTTCGATTCAGCTGAAATTTTCAGAATAAATTTAGATAATTAAAAAAACAAAGATGAAAAAAATCGCAATTTCGATAATTATATAGGGTGTACTCGGAATCCGGGTACAAAATTTTGAAATTTATAATTTCCATACGGCCATTTTCAATTATTCAAAATTTCATCCAAATCGGTAATAAATATATCATATATATATATATATGTATATATATATATATATATATATATATGTATATATATTGAGAGAGAGAGAGAGAGAGAGAGAGAGAGAGAGAGAGAGAGGGAGAGATGTATATAAATAAATATATATATATAATTTATATATACATATAATATATGACTGCGTGAATGTATTGCGCAGAGTGAATTGTTTATTGTAATATCTGTATTAAAAGTTAGATGATTTTATCTCTTTCATTCACACATCAAATTTTAACACAAAATTATAAATTTGATGCGGGATATTTATTGCACAATACTACTTTTTAGATGACTATAGATAGTTCTCAGTATGTTTTAGTTTTGAACTTGTTACATTTCATGTCTACCAGAATATACACAAATGTGTTAGCATTAAAATTTCAAAGGACATTGCGACAGAAAATATTATTTCTAATCAATTTCGCATATATTTATCGTTTAAACACGGTTAGACGTAACTGGAATTTTAAATGTAATTTTCTCAAAATTTCATCGCAATTTTTTTAAAAATCCAAATTGGTAATCATCAGTTCGTTCTACGCTCGGAATTCCGATTGACCATAGATTCTTACCGATCGTTTTCCGATGCGTTTTAAAGTTCTCGAAGTGTTCCGCACTAT
Organism: Coronaproctus castanopsis; assembly: GCA_032883995.1. Classification (NCBI taxonomy): domain Eukaryota; kingdom Metazoa; phylum Arthropoda; class Insecta; order Hemiptera; family Monophlebidae; genus Coronaproctus; species Coronaproctus castanopsis. The sequence goes on along the minus strand of CM065053.1, from coordinate 238,010,713 downwards.
TTTCTTGACAACTTCTAAAGTACTTGTACTAAAATTGACGCAATGCGGTAAATAAGAAGTTTTGAATTAACCCCGTTGGTTATATATACGTATATATATATATATATATATATATATATATATATATATATATATATATATATAACAATTTTTGGAGGTACTATTTGTAAAGGTTATTCTGAAGATTTAATCGATATATTGCACAATGGAGCAGTTGTAATAATGTTAGCATTAGTAGTGGTAGTATAGTAGTGATGTTAGTATCACTAGTAATAGTGATAATGGTGACATCGGAAGATTGTAAATTTATGGTTTCACTGCGTGTATGTACCAGAGAGGAAACTGTGAGAGTATAGTAAATTTTATAAATAACACCAACACTAAAGACGAATCGTTTACAAAAAGATAGAGACGATTATACATGTTAAAACTCAGTTCCAAATCATAATTTAAAAGCACGACGCTTAATAACCATTTTATATATATATATATATATATATATACATATTTTTATACACACACACACACATATATATATATATATATATATAATTTACTCTCTAAGTGATTCTACTGTAATCGGATTCGTTGACAAGAAAGAAAATGTACAGTTCTCTTAACCATTCAAGTATATTCAAACACATTGACTTAATAGCGTACACGTTTAATACTCGGAAATACTCTGAGAACTTGAGAGAGTGTTGCAAGTTTTTTTTCTACACCCGTTTTCAACGCTGTAGATGAATAAAATTACTAACAAGTTCTCGATCGTGTGAATAAGTAGCCAGAATTATGAAATTTGATAGAATAAAGAAAACTAACCATAGCTATCACGTCGTGACAGATCGGAAATATAATGTTCACGTGTCTCATTATGAAATTAGAACATTTAATTAACCTCTCGAAACAAATTAATATTAAACGTATCGATGTTACTATTACAAGTGATCGAGAAGCGAAGCATTTATGAAGGTTCGTAACAAAAATAGGATCTAGGAGAAAATTAATAAAGTAAAAATTATTCGACTCCGACAAAGTGACGAGAAAAAGGGGGCAGACGTATATGAAAGCTCAAATTATAGATAGGAAAAGCGGGAGGAATTCAAACCAAAATATGTGAATGAACGTAGCGAATTAATTACTAGAACCGGGAAAAAAGAATTGCCTCACAAAATAAATAATGCGACAAAAGCTGAAAAAAGTAGACAAAGGTAAAATGCAAATAGAAATGGTCGAATAAATATTATACTAAGAGTATAAGAAGTGATATGCGTAAGTAACGATACGAAAATTGTAAAGAAGCGATACGGCACGATAGACGAGCTAAAGTATTCCGTTTGTGAATAGAAGGGGCATTCAAAAGAACTAGAACGACGGTGTTGTACTTATTGATAGATAAGACAGAAATATCCGAAGAAGTAAAAATGTTTATAACCGCTATAAACGACCAGATTTTTTATATATATATATATATATATATATATATATATATATATATATATATATATATATATATATATATATATGTATAGTTATTTACGATCTTAATACTACAATTAAATAAGCACATTCTGTCAGTAATAGAAAAAAATCGAAGTGAACATGTGTATGGAGTTATACTCCAGCGAGTAGAACTCCTTGAATTACTGAGTAAGTAAGACTGTTGTAAGACAAGATCAGTTGGATGGCGAGGATTAAGTGGTCTGATATCGTTTCTAGTTATCTAACACTTGACGAGCTTCTGTATTCACACGCTTAACAGCAAATTATTGTATAACATCATCGACAAACTTCATATGTAAATCGTTATAAACGTCTTCATTTCGCGAGTACCGACTGACGAACATAGTCGAAGGTAGAATTGAAATAAAACTGCGCGTCGCAGGTCACGTAGAAATTACAAAAAATTACGATAAGCGGATAACAAGGAGAACGACGCAACATTACGAGACAAGAGTAAGCCGGAGACTAAAATTCTGGAAAGAAAAAAAAAAATAGAATCCGCTTATATAACGGCAGAAGATTAAGCGCATCCTGGGATGATAGAAACTGTATAAATTCTGCAGCCATCGCGGTGGTTGTAAAAAAACCCGAAGATACGTATGCTAAATCAGTTGGATAATTAATAGAAGGTGTACCATCGCCGTATCAATTAAAGGATGCAAATTGGAACAGATTACGAATTCTTTTCCCGAAAGCTACTCGAAAATGCCGTAAACCGAACCGAACAAAATAAAAGTCGGAAAACTCTGCACCGTAAGAAAATAAAAGTCGAAAGTAGAAAGCGCGATAAATACCAGACTGGCCCATCATCGGCACTCGTTAATTAAGATCGCGCAACTTTCCTGTCCTTCTCAAAGGCAACCGAATATTTTATCGTCCTAATGGCACTTATTTCCAGCTTTGCACAACTGTACACAAAATGTCGCAATGCGACGTCGTTTTATGCAGCACAAAACGAACGTATATATATATATATATATATATATATATATATATATATATATATATACATCTGTGTATAAATATGTACATATATACATATACATTCATACATGCAAATATATATATGTGTGTGTAGGTGTGTATATATATATATATACACAGTATAAAATAATTTTTGTAAATTCTTCTTTTTTTGAATAATATATCTTGATACGAATCACGTACTATTTAAAAATCATTACTTACGTAACTATTTTAATCGTGTCGTATTTCGTTTCACGAGTTTTTTGGAGTTAATTTTGTTAAATTTTCAGAAAGATACGCTAGACGGTATTTTGTAATTTTCGAATTTTTCGATCGGATTTGTTTTGTATTTAAAATAATTTTTTCCAGATTAAAAAAATTTTTTACCTCTAGATCCGTGGCCGACCTCAAAAATCGATACGGTATATGTAAAATTTCAATTATATTTATCAAATATTTAGGCATGTATTTAGATAGTAAACTTACATGGCACAAGCATGTTAATCAAAAAAGAAAACAGTTAGATTTAAAACTACATGGATTAAATTGGCTTCTTGGCAGGTACTCAAGTTTATCACTGGAAAATAAACTTCTGGTCTATAAAATAGTCTTAAAGCCTATTTGGACATATGGTTTAATGTTGTGGGGTTGCGCAAAAGATGTACATGTAAATAGAATTCAGCGATTTCAGAACAAGGCCATAAGACTCATTGTTTCCCCACCTTGGTACGTATCGAACCATACATTGCATCGAGACTTAAACATCCCATATGTAAAAGATGAGGTTAAACGTGCTGTTGATCGATATGTAAGTCGTTTGGAGACACACACAAACATACTGGCGATCAGTCTACTTGACACTAGTCTAGATGTTCGCAGGTTAAAACGTAGACGACCGTTTGATCTAGCCTAATTTCTCAGTGGGGTCCATCATTGGATGCTAACCCCTAAAATGTAAAAAAAATTTATCGACACACACACGGTAAAAAGCAAATTTCTTGCTAATGAGATCGAGCTGATAAAAAAAATTTAAATTTCCCGAATTTTATAGGTGAACGTAGTCAGGATTGGCGTTCAAAATTTCAAAATTCGTAATTTCAATACAGGCCATTTTTAATTACGTAATAAATTATAGGCGTGTACAATATTTCATCCTATTCGTTAGAGCTTACACGTTATATATAGAAACATCGCCGGTTAGCAAGATAAGATATATATATATATATATATATATATATATATGGGGGATAAAAAGGGAAATAATTGTCAAAAGGTTGATATTCTACAATCATAGAAAACCTACACGTGGGCATATTATTACAAGGACGTCTATTGCGTCTGTTTCGTTTTTACCCAATGAAGTGATTATAACGATGATAATGATAATAATAATAATTATTATTATTATAATTATAAATATCACCGTTATAATTTTATGACGCGGAAAACTTGTAGTTAAAATGTTGATGGAAGAATTTTCCGGTTAAAGTTTTACGGACAAGAATGACAGGATATATATATATATATATATATATATATTGCAAACGAATAAACTGAAAAGAATTAAAAACGAGGACTTTAAAATTTGCTCGCTTACACTTGGAACGCGCAAACATACACACACACACATACACATACATATATATATATATAGTCATATATAGAAAAGTACGTAATAAGGTTGCATAGAATTCGGGTCGCTACTTTACGATCGGTACTTTATATCAACTTAGTTCGATGTGTATCTGTGTATTACGCAGTCCGGTTATATGGGACTATCGTAGATTAATATCGTCCTCCGACTTTTAACTTTTAATTAATCAACTATGTTTGTTTGTCTTCATTCTCATCTGCTACTCTGTACGTATGACGATTTTGCGTCATTTCGAAGTCTATTGATTCTTTTCACATCAACGATGTTGCGTATTGTTCTATGCGGACTTTTAGAAAACAGTACGAAACAATTTCCTCTAAAATCTGACCACAATGAGGAATCTTCAACGTATGCCGTATCTATACGGAAACGATGAAAATTAAATTATCGGACGATATCGAAAATGCACTTGTATAATGTTAACTTTTTCATTTTTATTATAAAAATAATTAAGGACGTATTAAGCGATAGAAATTTCGTGATAAAATAAAACCTGAATTTTCTACTATTTATATTGGGGAGTAATGCCTCGAGAATCAGTGACGTATTAAATTTACTCTGACGATATTCCAGTGCAAATATAAGCGCTCTTTTACATATTGCGCAGATTCCGTTGTAACGTTAAGATAAATTTGTAATCCGATTCGGATTACGCGAATCTAACAAAATACCGGTGTGCGTCAGTTAGACTCCATGATGTTTTACACTAAATCTCGTTATCTCGCAATTAGATCGATAGTTACCGTAGAAAGCACGAAGAACAAATAAGGAACTACATGAAACTCGGATTTAATCAAATGTACCGGCGGCTTCTTGGTAGACAAATTCCGAACTATCTTCACCGTATAAACCATTATCGTCTTAAAATCGTGACCTGTCTAGAGACATACGGCTTATAACCGCGAAGTATTAAACATCACTAGTCCACGCACCTTGGACCAGATATTATAAATACGGTAAATTCGAGAATACGGCAGACGTAATAAAACCATCTGATGATCGTTAATTCATTAGACAACGACGAAAAGGTGTAGGTCGACTAGCCTAATTGGTTTTAATTAGACACTACTAAATGCAGTCGGAGTATGATGGCCAGACATCGTACGTGATAACACATATATCGTGTAATCAGATATTGATTCCCCCTAAACCGGATTACGTTTATTAAATGAAATATATATATATAATTAATATTATTATTATTTAAACACGAGAAAAAGATAATCAAAGTAAAATTATGATCTTCCTAATGAAAGAAATATATAACTATAATAAAAGACACAAAAATTATTATTAGTCAAAAGGATCATTCTTATTCGCGTAGAAATCTACACATTATCGAAAGATGTAAATGTAGGTTTACCGAAAGACACGTCAAATATTCCACGATGACCAAGCGTCATAATTGACGTTCGAACTTGCTCGTAAGTAAACTATATATTATTATTATTATTATTATTAATATATATAAATCTTCAAACGAATACCGTAATTAACACATTACTACTAATAATAATTAACGCCGGAAATGGTTGCATAACAGAAAGTGTAAATTGTTTCCAAGAAAAAATTCTTAATTATTCCTCATACGCAATTAAACTTACTTACTTTATTATCTAATCTAGTACGTTAATTAATATTTTCTGCTTAATTATGAGTAAACTAGAGTAAAAATACAAATATAACAATATGTAAACTTATAAAAAAACAAATTAATGGGAAAAATTATACGAATTTACCGAAACAATATACATTTTCACTTAAATTTAATTCGAATGAAATACGAAATTATAAACAGACATATATATATATATATACATATATATATATATATATATATAATTTTAATATATATATATCACAACATCCTATATCAACCAATTCCTGGATGTAAGCATTCTTCAAAATTTTCCAACAACTCCTATCTTGTACGGCTCAGTTCCAGTTGATTAAGGTCAATTTAACAACGTCATCTCGCCACCTAGCCACAGATTTACCTCGTGGACGCCTGCTGTCAATTGGACACCACTGTAATATACGCTTCGTCCGTCTTTCATATCTTGTCTTACCAAATGTCCGGCCCATTTCCATTTTAGCCTGGCTTTCCGCTCCACCGCGTCTATCAATTTCGTCCGATTCGTAATCTACGTAATCGTCTTGCGACCTTTAAGGATAATTCTCTCGTAAGCCGTTTAGTTTTCCTAATTCTTATAGCTGTCCCTTTAGTAAACCTCCATGTTTCACGCATTGCTAATACATTTTTTTTAGGCTATTCGATATTTCTAAAAAATTAACATTATTTTTATTTTGTTTTGTTAATTCATAAAATCACTACTCTCCAATACATCAACATTATATATATATATATATATATATATATATATATATATATATATATATATATATATATATAATATATATTCTTGCGTGTTGTTGTTGTGTTCAATTATGAAAACATTTCAACATATTTTTTTTTTATTTCACTCGATTTTGAGCTTCTTCCATCTGCTGTTGTGTTGATAAGCATGTTGTGTTTTTGATGGATGTCGTCCTCTATTTCTTTTGCCTTCCGTTATTCCCGGTATGACCGTCTTTTCCAATCCATTTAGACGTATCATCCGAAGAATCACAGGTACCGATACAAGAATTCTTCTTTTTCTATGTGCCGTGTCCTCGGAGAACGTTGGCGATCATCTGCTTGACTTGTTTTTTATCCATAACTTTTCTAAATATTTTAACTATATCTTGTTTCAACCACTTTTTTTAGATTGTCTAACCACATTATTCTAGGCAACCACGCTTTTACCATTTAATTTAACCTTGTATAATCAGTTGAAGCCACTCGTACTTGTTATTCCGTATTAAGTGCCCAAAATATCCTAGTTTCCTTATTTTCACTGAATTCATAATTTCTGTTTTTTTTTTTTTTTTTGTTCAATCGTTGTAGAACTTCGAAATTAGTTATTTTAGCCTTCCACGGAATTTTTAATATTCTACGGTATGCCCACATTTCAAAGGCTTCTAACTTTTTGCATAATGCCGCTGATACCGTCCAGGATTCGACGCCGTATAGCAGAATGCTAAAAACATAGCATTGTTCTAGGCATATCTGCAAATTTTTCTTCAAATTCCGGTTTGTCAGAACTTTATTCACATTTTGAAACCCCCGCTTGTTCAATTCTGGTTCTTATCTCAGTGAATGTTTCCCATCTGTCGTTAATACGACATCCCAGATATTTAATCGATCCGGTCTTTTGGTTAGTTACATTTTCGAGAAACAGTGTGCCGCTAACCGTGTTCTTTGCACTACTAATTGCAATCAATTTTGTTTTTTCCGTTAAGCCCGTGTTTTTACTGCTTTCATTTCATTAGTTCTTGTAGGTCTGCAAGGCTCGTTGCAACCACCACTGTATCGTCCGCATAGCGAATATTATTCACAACCACTCCGTTAACTAGTATACTTAGGGGTTTAGTGTCTCCTCAAAAAATGTTTCTCAGTAAATATTAAATAAAAGAGGGGAAAGAACGCATCCTTGACGAACCCCTTTCGTTATACTGACTTCTTCTGACATTTGACCCTCTGTACGCACCGATGCGCTATGATTCCAGCATAAATTAGTTATAATCACCTACTCCTATTTCGTATGTTATTCGTTGTGGTGATCTCGGTGGTTTGTTCGAAAAAAATAATAATAATAATTTCAAATCTAAGCCTTTAGGCTAATAACACCGTAAACGGAATTCGGTTAGAAAATTAGCTATTTCTCGTTTTGTGCTTATTTTATTATCATCATCATCATTCAATTCGGCTTACGTTATTACGCATTCTTGAATGTTAGTTCGGCCGGCGGCTGTTAGACTATCAGCGAGAAGGAAAAGCTTTAATATAACCTAAAACACCAGACTAAATTACCGATAGCTACGTGGCTTCTTTTACACGTACGTATTAAAATGAAAACGGGCGAATTCCTAAGAACATATAGTCGTACCAGAAACAACATCGAAGAACGAGAATAGGTGGATAAACAGTTAAGCAAAGTTGTATCGGTATGTCGAGCCGCACATATAAAAACGACGAGCTAGAGCCTGGAAATAATTTAATAATGTTTAAAGGCCGAGGTAGAGACGTAGCAAATTGAAGAAAATCATCAACAACAGTCGGGAAATTACGCGATAGGGTAAAGCCGGAAAATTGTAGGATATTATCCGTTTTAATTAAGTTCACTCGGTGACAAAGTAACAGACGAATTGCACATCGTGTGAACCCCGAGCCTGCGAATTTAAACATTAAAACGTATTCCGTTATTATAACCGTGTATGCATGTGTGTATTATTTTATATGTATGTATTAGATGTTATTCCAACAAACATACTAATACAATTGAAATTAAGGGATTCAAATTATTAAAACACGTTTATGACATTAACACATTAAATGCATTACTCGAAAAACTGCGATTATATATATATATAGACGATCTATGCGAAAAGCAGAAAACGACATTATTGCATAAAAAGATTAATTACATTAATAGAGGGAGAAATGCAGTCTGCCCATTTTTAAAACGCCAACATGGTACCAACACAGATACAATTGATGAACAAGGAGAAATCTGGCGAAAATATGTATCAGAACTATATAGTACAAATGACAAAATGAGGATATAAATTGAGTAAGAAGATAAGGATGAGTGGGAAGATGCACCACTTCGGGAAGAAGTTGATGCAGCAATAAACACTATGCATCGGGATAAAGCACCAGGAATCGATAATATCCCAGCAGAACTAATTATTAACGGTGGAAAAGAGCTTCATAATAAATTATATGACCTGGTATGTAAAATGAACAGAGAATAAATCTGGCCGAATGATATGGTCACATCTGTGCTACAGTGACGCTCGCTAAAAAAATCCACCCAAAATGTTGCGAAGACTACCGGGGACAATTAACCTAGTTACGCACGCATTCTAAAATCTTACTAAAAATAATAAAAAACAGAATGAAAACATATATGGAGCCACGCATCGATGATACGCAGTATGGTTTTAGAACAGGTTCATTAACGAGGGTTGCGATTGCGGCATTACGAACCATTGGAGAAAGAATAATATCCTTAAACGGTAAAATATATGTACGCTACGTCGATTATACCAAAACATTCGATAGAGTAGAATGAAATCGATTATTTAAAATATTGAAAATTGCAAATATTCCGGTTAAAATGGTATCATAATACAAACATTATACAAGAATCAAAGGACAACGGTAACATGGACGAACAAATTGTATAAAGCAAAAAAAATTACCAAGGGTGTAGATGGAGTTCAAGGAAGTGTCAAAATTGTCGCACGGTATATAAAAATCATGAAGATGAGAACAAGTCCTAGTGGCAGACAACCAGGAGGGTCTAGAGAAAATGGTAAAAAATTAAACTGCCTAACGGGAAAATATGGAATGGATCTTAATATCGAAAAAAACAAAGGTAATGTGTGTCAGCAAAAGAAATGAACATATCGGTCAATGAGAAAAAATAAGAACAAGTGGAGTTCTTATAATATTTTTAGAACATATAACAATCGGAAATGTATATTGCACCAAAGAAATCCGACGAAGGATTGCAATAGCAACATGTAAGATTGTGGGATGGATTTCAAGAGCTTGGAAAGGTATAATCATCACATCCTTTTCGAATTTAATCGTAAACTAATTATTCCTGGGTTTTTCCTGTTTTTTTTTTTAACCGCAAATAAAATTGCCTGATGCAAGCCTAAGCCTGCGTAGTTATGAGTTTATAATATTTCGTATTATGTCCTAAGTATTCTTATTCCTTCTAAAATTTCCTTTTCTGCAACCTAGTAATTATAATGCGCTTTAAATTCAATTTTCGAAAAAAAACCTTCTGAAAACAAGGGTGCGTCTTAAATTCCGAGTTACATATATATATATATATATATATATATTATTTTTCATTAATAACGTTCCACTTTACAATTAGCGTATACGTAGATTTCGCGAAATTATAATATCCTCCAATAATTACGAACACCTCTCAGCAGCGAATATTAACTTGTCCTCTTAATGTGCCTATTTAGCTTATGGATAATTTGAACGCCTAAATTATATTTGTACATATGTAAAAATTGTGTGCCTAATTTGAAACAATAAAAGAAATCTCGCCAATAAAATTATATCACTCAGCTCAAGTGAACAATTGAGAGCTGTATATAACTGTTTAACACTTATAACCAGTTCAATTGATGATATGAATATTACCAGACCGACTGAATGAAATAAATGTAAAATATGGATTAAAATTAAATAATAATAAAACAAAACTGACGGTAGTTGATCGAGGAAATACCTGATACTGATAAACGAATCAAAGGATATGAAACAGTACAACGTTATGTATATTCGTGATCTCTTACTGATGATAAAGGCGCTTCAACTGGGTGAAATAAAAATATACATATGCCCGATGAAGATGAGTACGCGTTTAAATGATTATTGGGTGTTACTGCGGTTAATCACCGTCATTATTCGATCGAAAAACCGACGAAACTGATGTAGAACAAATTCTCTGTAATTTTAGACGAGGATAAAAATAATATAAAGATCAGAGTATATTCAAGTTCCGCTTTACCGTTTAATATTCTTAAAAGATCGCAGCTTTCATAAATTTTACCTTCGTGGTTACAGCCACAGTGTGTTACATTCCACAAAATGGACAAATGCGCGTTAAAGATAATTTGAAACCAAAAAGATATTCGCTAAATTTACCATTACTCGATAAGTATGTTACATAAAAATTAGGAACAAAAAACTCGCATTTAACACAGTCCTTAAAATTAAGCAATATCCCGCATAGGAAATCAATCCTTGCATATCCGGCCAAGTATACTTGGAAATATAAAGAAGGATTTAGCAATTTGGTCTTCAAAAATTGGTAAAATCTGTTCATCGAGGTTGGAAACCGCTGACAACAGAATATACATTGGTCACACGCTGAGTACGCACTCGTATCTACTGAGTGTCCAACAACAATATGTGAAGTTTGCTGTTTACCACTAACGGTCTATCGTATTGTTGTAATCTGCCATAAATATACTCAACATCGTGATGTAAACAATCTTCAACTTCTCACCAACTTTATAATAAATGATAAACTCTGTAATTATGTCTAAGTATTGATAATTCCAGTAATAGCCTTATAGGCAGTAGCTACTCGTATATGAAAAAAAAAACAACTTATAAATTAACTTTCGTCACTGCTCATTATATTCATTACAGAGTGCATATTATAAATATATTTCTGTCAAAACATTATTTTGGTAAAATTTTATCTACATACTTAAACTTATTCATGACAGGTAAAAGTAGAAGTTGAAAAGTGTCGGATATTCGACGAAGCACCGATTATTGTCGGACGAAACAAGAAAAAAAATAGTATTAAAAAAAAGTGTGTAAATTAAGAAATAAATAAATAAAGCGTCGCCTACCAGACACGTGTAATTGAGAAATATAAAAATTCTATTCTAAATCGCAAATATTTGTCGTTTCCCCCATCATATAAAATATAATTTGAAAAATATACGATATTAATGTCATCAAAAATATATACGAACACGCGTCGATTAAGATACCATATAAAATATAATTTGAAAAATATACGATATTAATGTCATCAAAAATATATACGAACACGCGTCGATTAAGATACAATTATAGCAAATACACGTGCGATATACAATTAAAGAGGGGAGTAAGACAAGGTGATACCATTATTGCTGCCTCGGAAAGTGTCTAGGAAATTGAACTGGAGCTCAATGGGTATCAGAATAAATGGGGAAATATTGAATCATTGTGCTGATGAAATACAATTAATGATAAACGAACTTATACGAATTTCATAAGTATTGCTTTACATAATAGTTTTTGAGTTAAATCGGAACGGTAGATAGACAGACAGACAAAAATTTAAAAAAAAAATAGATTTTCTGTTTATGTGTGATAAAAATAGCCTAATGCAGTGATTATAATGAAAATATCCGCAAATCACAGATAGACACTACAGTTGTATATATTAGTATATATTACATATATTATATTTAAAAAAAAAAATTGATTCTATAAGTTTTCCCCTATAATCACGTTATAACATTTAGTAACGTTTGGTAAGTTAAATATTAAATAATACAATACCAGCGTGATCGAAACTCGATATATGTGTATGCGTTATTATCATTATTTTACGTGTCATCTATTAAATTTCATGAAATATACTTTGTTCAACTCGTATTAAATCAACTCGTTCATAATGACGGAAGACGTTTTATTGAAAAGAATAAATAAAGCGAGTAATTTGCGCGTGATATTAATACTTAAATTAGATCCAAAATAAACAAACGTGTAGTCGGTCAAATAAAAATGAATCGAATTGCGTGAAAAACGCACGACTGCCAGGATTCTAATTAAACTAAGCGGAATGAAATCTCAACACAAGTACTCTTCGCATTGGAGAGTACGGGTTCGCGATAGCCAGTATAGGCAGCAAGACGATTAACACCTTAACATGCAACTCGAAACTTTCATTCATGGATGACAGACTCGTGTAAAAATAAAATTTAAGCAGCTGCTGCAAACGCTTCCTCTACCAACAAAAATTTAAACCCACTCGGAAGTTGTCAGGATGCGTGAAAAAGTCCAACAGTAATCAAGTAGACGCGTAATAACATACTCTCTGCTATCGACGTGCTTACTATCGTAATGATTTTTTTTTTCTTATTAATATTTACTAACCAACAAGATCATTTAGCAGTATTTAGGAGAAGACCATAACAGGAAGGGCGTAGTACCCACTGGTACATACTCGGTAACCACGACCTTAGATTGGGTTCAGGGGGTTTACTATCTTAAGCGACTTATATCGCCGACCGTGTTCAACAGCCCTGATACAAGGATATTTGGATGATTTTCCAACCTCGCCGCATGGCTCTGTATTGCTTAATGACCTTACACACATAAGGAATGTTCAAATCACGGTGAACGATCTGGTTTGCTACGTAGCAAGGAGCACTTGTTATAAGTCGGAGAATTTTCGAGTAGCTCTTACATTTGTCGGCTTTGCACGACGCAACAGCTGCATACGTTAGAACCTTTACACCCGCAAAGACGGGATACAACTTAGAATACGCGTAAACATAGCGTACATGAACATATATTTCATTAATATCGGATTCTAACAAGCGATAAAAGTCTGTGGGAAGTAGTAGCTTCAACTTATACAACAATCCAACGTGCCAGACCTGATCAAATGCCTATTGAACATCTAGAATCACTGTTGTACAGATACTACCTACCCTATGCAGCTGATCAATCGTGGAGCGTTGTTGCAAGAAATCGAACTGGCGGTCCGGTACAATATTATTAGATATACGGTAGTGTATTAACTTCTCCATAACCTTCGATAAAATTATTAAATTGATCGACGATGTGAGGCTTTTTCAGTCGTCCACGTGAACAAACTTCACCGACAAACGAACTTTGAAGTAGGTCGCTTAAATGCTTATAAAGACTTTCATACTAGGACGAAATGCTTATCTATGAATTCTTCAGATATTTAGTTAAGCTTTAAATCGAATGAAAAACATAAACTCAAAATATACTTTTATACCCATTTCTTATTCACACATATAAATACATATATTTTATACATACACACACACATATATATTATATGTGTTTGTATGTATATAATATATAATACATCTATAAGCGTATGCATGGATGTGTGTATTGTAATAGGCCGAGTTGGTGTACCTAATTAGGTAAAGGATTAAATAAATCTGTAGATGTAACGTTAAATAGCTAAATACTACACCGATATTTTGGTTGGATGTGTAGTTGCATCCTTTAAACAAAATCTGAGCGAAAACATCGGATTAGCCTATTATTTATGGGACACCATAATCGGCTATAATGGCCACTATATAACGGGAAAAAATTAACAATATAGGTCTAGAACGCAAATATATACATACGTACATACTTACACACACAAACACACACACATATATATACATATATATATATATATAATAAATTACCAAAAAGAGGTCAAATAAACTGTTAAAGTAAAAAAAAAAGAATTTAAATAATCGGATATAAATTAATTTATACATTATATAAATATATATACACATATATATTATATATATATACACACACACACACACACACATATATATATATATATATATATATATATATATATATATATATATATATGATTAGAATAGATGGGTACATCATAAATTTAAAATAAAGTAACTAAAATGCACAAAATTAAAATAAACATGATGATTATAACAATGAAGAGTACGTAAATTAAAAATGTGTATATAAATTTGTCTTGTGTGTTAGTATTATTCGTAGTCAGTTTTGCATGTTCTTTTATATATATATATATATGTGTGTGTGTGTGTGTTGAAATTTTTGTGTATTTTTAGTATATATATATATATATATATATATATATATATATATATATATATATATATATATATATATATATATATAAAATTAAATTAAAAATAATACTCATAAATCCGTAATAACTTAATCCGTAATGAATCGTGAACCACGTTAGGATTTAAAAACCAAATTAAATTTAAGCTCTATAAGTGTGAATTTCATAATAAATTGATCGACAGCTGACAAGATACAAAGTATAAATTTATATAAATAAAGACACAATTTATTCATACACTTTCACCATGACGACGGGTTTGCTTTAAGCAGACGTCGTGGGCTCAACATATACTAAAATAAAATACTCATAAACCGTAATTCTAAATCATATAATCCAGTGAATATGCTGATTTTATTTAAATAAATTGAAAAAACAAAATAGAAGAATATGGTTTATTAATGAACTTAATTATATTTAATAATTCGATAAAAGAATAAAGATTTAAATTCGTATTTACACATTGTATTAATAATTTAAGTAACACATTTATATAGACGCTCGCATTTTTTTTCTTTTCTTGGCCCTTTTATTCGTTTTTTTTTTTATTATTTTTATTTTATTCCATTATATTTTTTGTTTGTTTTTAATTATTTTTGCGTACGTTTAATTATTTTGGTGTGTGTATGTGTGTACATAGTTAAGAGCGTGACGATATATTTAGATTAATTACTATACGCGTGAATACGTTCGAATCTTATTTAAATTTTAAGTAAATTTTTAAATTGACTTATAAATCGTAAAGGTCGACTGATCGAAGCACCAAAAACGAATAGGTTCTGTTCAATTTATTATTTATAAATGATTCGTATCGCAACTATAAATACCTAACTAGAAAATAACAAACGAAAAATATAGTTATATATTTTAATAAAAACGATTAAATTTGTCGATTATAATGTAATTATTTCTTTCTTAGAAGAAAATGAATTACATTATCATCGTTATCATTCAACATTGAACTAACTAATAGTCTAACGATGAAATTAAATTAATCAAAACGCGTAGATTATTAATATTTATCTTCGTTATTTTTTTACCAATAAAGCAATTTATTATTATTATTATTATTATTATTATCACAGTAATTATAATATTTTCATATTAAAGCAACAACTATCAAAAAATTTTACAAGTTTTCAATTAAGAATATAAAAACACGAGTGTAAAGTATGAAATAAAAATTCGTTTCGATAAATATTTATCAATGAGAAATACGTCGCGATCCTTCAAGCGCTTAACCCTGTCGGTTACAGTATCCTTTATGTGGTGATACATAAGCTTTTAATGCTAAATTTAGTTGATCTATGATATTTAAATAATTTTCTAAAAAAAATGTTTATATGACATATAAAGAATTTTCCGGATATATCTAAAAAGTAATATTAATTGTCTCACCTCGTCCAGGTCATTTTTTAAAAATTATTTCATAAATCGAAATGTATAATTTTGTGAAAAAAAATTATTAACGCGTGACTGAAAAACTTAGTAAATGTGGTCGATATGTTAAATCTGTTGTTCCACACATCATCATCATTTACGATATTCCGTTTGTTAACTGATATTTTTCAACATCTTCCGGCGACATATTCGTCCGATTATGTACGCTATTCTCCGCATCGATGGGTTTTGGCTCTTCCTTCCTATTCTTCTTTGTCATTTTCCCACCGTTCTAATTTCCGTTTCCTAAGTTAACTTTTCTTTATTTTACGTTTAACATTTGTTCAGCCCGTCAGTTCTCCTCGGGACTTGCTATTTTTTAAATTCATTCCCTCATTTAATTACTTCTTTCAATATCCCAGCTTTAAAGAACCCACCACGTTTCTGAGAATATATTTTTCTGGTTATAAGTTTAGCTCGCTTATATCAAAGCGAGTATTAAATATATCGAATAATACAAAATAAGAAGAGCTCAACCGATTATATAGAAAGACCGAAATGTAGACTTTTTCCTTTTTTTTTGTGAAATCTGCACATAGTGCAATAAGTAAATGTGATAAAGGAACAGCACGATACTGTCGATGGGTAATTGACCACAACTTAGGACATATCTAGAAGCAATTAGAGGAGGAGGAAGAAGTTTTAAGATTGTCTGTTGGCCAGTTTCACACTTCAACCGACGCGATGAGTGGCATATCACGATTTGTCAATTGTAGAATAGCTGGATTAGCGGCGTTTCTCAGTCTGCTGAAAGAGAACTTGTATCTTTTTTCGGCTACTTCCAGATGGTATCGGCAAATCGGAACGTGTAAACTGATCACGAACCAATTAGCGTGTATAATTTGACGTAAGATTTTCGATTCCATCGACTATAAGCGCCGGATGTTAGCTGGCTTAGCAGTGTCTTATCAATGGCATAAAATCGATTTTATGACTGAATTGTACAATAATACCTTGTTCGCAATCGATAGCTTTGACTGTTTTCTAAAAAGACAATAGAGCAGACCATATATCCTTAATTTGATTACCAATGTGCGTTGACTCCAGTTATGTGTCAAGACGCAAACCAAGGTATTTAACATGGTTAACTTGGAGGATGGATGTCCCATCTAGATGGATTTAACGGCTAGGAACTTCATCTGGCCAGGCTGTATCGCAGGCGGCGGTAAAATCGATTAAATGTTCGTACCGATATTTCACCATTTAATAACCTAGGTTTTTTTGCAATTTTTTTTTTAGCTACGTTTATTCTTCATACGCAAAGTAGTATTCGACATCTTTGCATTACGTACCTATTATTCCTAATAACGAACTAACGCTCATCGGTGTGTCTTCTTACTAGGGAAGAAGACATTTAAATCTAAAGCTCCTTATTATTTGTATTACGTAAAGTATTATTTCTCTATTTTTTTTCTTTAATTAATTAAGAAAATTCGTCGAAACGTTTATTAATTATTCCGCCGCAGCTAACAAGTTGTTATCCCGTTACGTTCCAAAATCAAAAACCGACAGTAGCCTCTTGTCCTTAAATCCGATTATCTACTTCGGTTATTCTCTTATCTACGTTATCAAAATCCGGATAAAAAAAAAAAAAAAAAAGTTAAAAAAAAAATGAGGTACAACATTGAAAAAGAAGTTTCGCTAAAGACTTTTCGAGTAAATAAGTAAGTAACTAACTAACCAACGAGAAAAAAATACTAAAGCGAATAAAGGAAATTCAAAAATAATAGGACGGTCCAAAATGAAGATACAAAATTCCGGTGACAAAGTAACCGAAATAATAATAATAATAATAATAATAATTTAACAAAGGAGAAAAAAGATGAATAATTCTAAAAAGGGGAAAATGTGGAAAATGTTTTTCTTCGTTCAAAGAAAGGCTTTGTAGTTGTTGTTGTTAAGTTTAAAAACTTCTTAATAAGAAGTAAAATAGACGAAATGAAAGAAGCAAAAATGAAACAGTTATTAAGCACTTTTAGTTGTAACAAAAAAAAAAAAAATAAATAAAAATAAAATAAAAAAGTATAAATAGAAAAAAGTTGTTAGCCATAGTTGAGTTTACCGGCCATGGAACACTATCTCGCAAAAGGACACAAATAATAAACGAAACTACATCGTGTAAAGGTGTGTAAAGGTGTATATGTGTATGTGTATGTGAATGTGTAGTTATTGTAAGTCGACCGCAATGTCGTTAAGCCTGGAACCGACGAAAGACAAAAAACAAAAAACCGAAATGATGAAAGAAAATACGAATACGAGATAGATAATCATTTCAACGGACGAGACAAAGACGTGAGAGGAAGAGCAGAAGGAAATTTCGAAACTTTCGGAAACACCACTTCGTAATGCCGCCTCGTTTATATTAATCGTAAAAATGACTGAAAATTAATAATTAAAATTTTCCATCTAACGAACGAGAAATATCACCCATTGGATGCGACCTCCAGCGCCAGCGTAAAACTTTAAATAATTCCCTCTAAACGTATAATCGAAAACCGGCGCACTCTAACCTTAATAGCCTCACCTGTAGTAATAATAGTAATGATCGATAAGAGTTGAAAAAAAATCATTCCAGTTCGTCGCAGACTTTGTATCTCGGGAATCGGTAGACAACTGTCTAGCCTAGATTTGGATATTCTTGAAAGTTATCCGAAATATCGACGAAGATTACATCGGTTAGCCCGGATTGTGGAAATTGTTATAATTCGCTAACTTATCGTCCGTCCATCGACTATAAAGTGATTATTTATATCAAAGGGTCTGGGTTTTTTACTATTATTTCCCGTCGGAAAAAAGATTCATTTAATCTATCGTATTTACAGGTTATATTCTCTCTCTCTCTCTCTCTCTCTCTCTATATATATATATATATATATATATATATATATACACACACACATTGGAAGTTACCCACGGCATCAACTGTGTAATTATTATTTTTTTAAATATAATATTGCTTTCTCTTTCCTTTAGCAATATATATATATATATCCGTCCGTTATTTCGGCCACGCCCCTAACGCAACAAAACGTGGTCTGTATTACGTGTGCTGTTAGTGAAGGTACATTCATTAACCAAAGAAGTTTTTTCTAGCATCAAATCACTTAAACCAAATTTATCTACTGGCTCCGATAAAATATGTACCAAAATCATAAAATTACTTCCCTAAAAAACGATTGTTGCTTTAACAACATTAATGAATACATTTTTACGCATTGGGCATTACTCTGTGCCATGGAAAATGTCTATAATTGTATCAATCCCAAAACCTGGTAAAGACTCATCTCACAAGTTAAAAATATAAGACCGATAAGTCTTCTTAACAATTTAAACAAAATCTATGAAAAAATAATCTTATCTAGACTAAGAATACACTCTGAAAAAAACAATATTTTCTTTCCGAACCAGTTTGGTTTTAGATCCAAATACTCTACTACTAGCCAACTGGCTAGAGTTTGTGATATTATACTCGACAATTTTAATCAAAACAAACATTGCAGTCTCGTCTATCTAGAAAAAGCTTTTGATACCACATGGCATAATCAACTATAAACTGATATATCAGGTTTCCTTCTTATTTAATTTTAAGATTTTGCCTCGTTAACAGAAAATTTTGTGTTAAAGTTAACGATATTAAATCAGGTATTAAGTCTGCTGTAGCGGGGGTTCCCCAAGATAGTATTCTGGGTCCCTACCTTTTTTTACTATATATTGATGATTTACCAGTCATTAAAAAGGTGCATATACCTCTGCTTGCAGATGATACAGCTCTATTAGTAAACTCTTATAGGGTTGATACTATCTGTAATAGATTATCAGCAGCACTAAATAAATTAACGAAGTATTTTAACAAGCGAAAAATAAAAGTAAACAAAATCAAAACAGAGGTCTCTATTTCTAACTAGGCGTAGACCTTTCATAAATAAATGTATAAAATAACCAGCGGTATACATTTGAATGGAACGAACATATTAAATATTTAGGCACGATGTTAGATAATAAGTTAAATTTTTCAATCCATGTTAATTTCATAAGCAACAAAGCTATACAGAGAACACTTTTTCCAATCTTCAATAGAAAATCATACTTATCGATTAAAACTTCTTATATAGAAATCTGTTATTCTACCTAGATTGTTGTATGCTGCTCCTTTATGGTGTTCTGCCAGCAAAACAAATATAATGAAAACTACAAAAAATACAAAATCACTGTTTAAGAATAATACTAAATAAACCGAGATATACTCGAATATCATTAATGCGTGATATCTTAAACCTTCCCTACATTCGAGAAGAGATTTTAGGAAGATCTAAACAATTTTACGAAACGTGTAAATTATCTGATATGCCAGTCATAAATAACATAGTATGATGATGAGTCATTAAGGCTTAGGTATAAAAATTTAAAACACCGGCGACTAAAGCGTGTACTCATCATTTGATGAATCTATCATTTTTATGATCAGATGCTACTAAGTACTTGTGTCTTCATATTGTACATTATAAGTGAATACATGTGTATGCGTATATATATATATATAGTTATATATGTGTTTTAGAGTGTATGTATGTATATTGTATATTTGTTTCTTTTTTTTATGTACATGTTATTTCCATAATGAAATATATGCAGGTTTTTGCTTTTTTTTTTTTGTAATTTTTTCCTGTATTAAATATATTTTTTTTTCTTTTATATAATTTATTTTATCTTCTCATAATTTTATTTTAAGCACTATTGAGGACGCTTTTTTTACGCACTTTCCGGAACGTTTTCTGCTTCTTCTCTTCAAACCCGAAAATGTATTAAATTTTAAACGATTTGACGAGATACCATTGTTACCTACTTGTTTAAAACTTTAAATTATTGTAATTTCCGTTTTATTTGTGATATCAATGTGGAACAAAGCTAGAAGGAATCCTATAATGTAGGCTATGAGCTGTGCAAGTGCAAATTTCATCATTATTGTTTTAATAGTTTTATGAATTACATCGGAACAGATAGACAGACTTAGAAAATAGATTTTTGTTTATGCGTGATAAATAAAAATAACCCGATGAAGTGAATATAATGAAAATATCCGCAAATCGCAGACAGACACTACAGTTTTAAATATTAGTATATAAGTGTATATATATATATATATAATATGAACATTTTGTTTAATATCGTGATTCCTGTTTAACGTTATTTTCATACAAAAATCGTTAACATTTATGAAACTAACTGTATTTATACGGAGTGGAACGCTAATGACTTCTCCATGGTAATCAAAAGTTATATTGTGACGAAAAATTTTATATCGTGAGCTGGAATCGAACTCTCGACGGTGGGATTGATAGTGGAGCACTTTAAAACACACACACACACACATACATATATCATCATCATCATCGAATAAATTTTAATTGCCAGTTAACACCGATTAAACCGAACAAACGAACCGGCTCATATATCGTAGATCATAAATCGCAGATCATGGATCATAAAAAGACCATCCGGACGTAACCATATCAACGGCATGTGGGAAAAGTTGCATTAAAACGGAATGAATGGAAATCAATTATAAAGCAACTAATAGAAGGATGTAAATACTTCAAAAAGAAAAAAAATAGTTAAACAGCGAATAACGATGACGAGCGACTAGTTAAGTGCAGCCCCGCTGCAATTTTATATCTACCCAAAGCGTAGTCTTCATATCGCAACAGGCGTAAGCATAAAAGTGGAATCTGAGACAGTGGACCGAATACTCGTTAAGCGAGTTAACACAGAACAAGAAGAATATATATATAGTGAAACAAAAAATGGCAAAACGTTTATATTGCGGAAGAACTAGCAGGAAGAACCGATATACAAAATAATGGACAGGAATCCAGGATAGACTATAAATTAATCAGCCCAGATTTCTTTCTAACACAATTTCTACCGGCACATTTTGCTGACTACCTAAAAAAAAATAATGTGCTTAACAAATAACTATAAATAGAGGGAATGTAAAATCGAAATTGATTCATCAGATCACAAAATTCAAGTACATAGGAGCTGAATACAACACCGAAGAAAACTAAAATTGGTTCAAGAATAAAAACAACACAATTTACACATTAAGATATTGAACCGCAATATTGAAGGGAAAAAATATATTTTTAGCTTTTCCCTTTTGCATTAAGTAGATGGAATACGGATAAACCAACGATCAAATGGTCTTCATCTACAAAAATGTTTAAACTATACGTTTTATCTGTATTTATTTATTAAGGTTATTGTCATTTTATTTATATAAATATCTATACCTGAATAAAGAATATATATATATATATATATATATATTACGACGATCATCGTATGTTCACGTTATAATAAATCTAAATTTATTATATTGAAGGTGGAAAACGAATATTTAAATTTAATTAATAACATATATATATATATATATATATATTAACAAAACAAAATAAAAACAATGTTAATCGCTACAAAATTTATTTTATGTTCGCAAAGCTTTTCGATTTTTACATCATTATCAAGCGATACAAAAACTGTTTTTATTTTGTTTTGTTAATTCATATAATCACTACTCTCCAATACATCAATATATATATATATATATGAATTACTATTATTATTAGTAAATAAATCATATAAACGTAGGCGTTGGATTTGATCGTAAATAGCTATTTTTTTAAATGGGGACATATTTAATTATTTGATAACATTGGTATTGAAAAATTTATATTTTACTGTGTTGTTGGTGGGTTTTTTTGTTTTATTATTATTATTATTATTATTATTATTATTATTATTACTGTCTGATATTTTCAATTGACCCACATACCAAGATTGATCTTTTTCAAATAGGTAAACAACGGTTTGTATAGCATAAAACTAACTAACTGTTTTCACCTATTTCGATAAATTCGTTAATGTGTGTGTGTCCGTGCGAATGGATTAAATGATATTCTTGTTTCAAGTAGTGTTTGCAAATGTAAACAGTGGTGTCAATAAGTAAACAGATTTAAATATTTCAACGAGCTAACCAAAAGAAGATGCAAAATACAAAAATATTTTGTTTTTTCATTTATTTGAAAACAGACTTGTTGTGTTACGTTTGTAAAATTCGGACATCGTTTGTTATTACACTTTCCAAATATCTTCGTCTTTGTATTTGTTTTATTAACACTCCGTTCTATTTTTACCTTTTTTTTTCCTATTTAGTTCCCGCGTCTCAAGGACCGAATATGTTATTTTTGTTTATCCTCGTGTTGTAGAATCTTGATTTTTTTTTTTTTTTTTAAATTTACTGTTACAATCTTAACTTAACGTTAAATAAGTAACTATATTATAAAGCTTTTTAATTCGTCCAATTTAGAGCCATCCATTCTGGGGGGACTCTTGTTCATTTTCACGAAGATGCTTGTATTCTTTCAGCTTATTTTAAAGTATTACATACATGCCTCTTTCCTCAATTGTTTTATCACTTGTTCTAGGTGTGTATATTAAATAGAGCAAGTAGCGGATTGTCTTACTGCCTTTTTAATTTTCGCTCCTTTTTCCGTATGTCGTAACTTTATTTTCGTTATTCGGTTTTGATATAAATCATCTTTAGTTTTATAAATATTTTATCTATATATATATTTTTTTTCATTATATTCCTACAATTGCTTTGTCAAAAGCCTATTCTAGGTTAATAAAGGTAATATATAGAGGTCGATTCATCTCTATCGTCTTTTCTATTATTAATCTTAAACACTATCGCTTTATATACATACTATATGTACAAAAATTTATATTCACATCTATATATTTATTATAGTATAAGTACATAACGTTGATTATATAATTTTCTAGCGTTTATTTATACATGTTCTAAAGAAATTTAACAGTAATTTCGTTACGATAAATATTTATTTCCAGCTTAAAAAACTGCTTAGTACGCATTTATTAATTTATTTATTAATTTGCACGATTGTACTCCGGAAAATAATTTCGCACCACCTTTGTGTTAGTTTGCATCGTGACCCGGTGTTTATATTCTAGATTAAAAATCGTTCTATACAAACATTTAGAAGTGGCACATTTATGAAACTTTTAACGCGTCACAATAAGAATGACAAAGAACAATAGAAATATGTCGGACGACATAACATAATTCATTTTCTTTCTTCTTCCTAGAGCCTATATTTAGATATAAACGAGACAATACACTCTCGATAAGTAAATTACTGGCCAAGTACATCATACTCTCGATCGCATTCCACCGCAATCGACTAGTTATAATTACTCTTTAAAATGGGTCAGTACATATATGAAGCATACATTTTCTTCGTATATTATATACATATATATATATATATATATATATATATATATATATATATATATATAACGACGACCGTCGTATGTTCACGTTATAATAAATCTAAATTTATTATATTGAAGGTGGAAAACTAATATTTAATTCAATTAATATAATAAAACAAAATATATATATAATTATTTATTTAATTAAAGTAAAATATATTAAAATTATTATAATATAATCAAACCGGATTTGTAGTAGATAAACTATTATTATACAATAGTTAAAATTAATTTTAGTTAGTCAATGGAAAAAAAACAGTAAATTAGTTTGACCAAATAATTTTAGTTAATACAGCCAGTAAAAATAAATTACAGCCAGTAAACAATGAAGAAAATCCAGTAATTTTTGTTTAACAAGGCTTAAGAAAAATGTATAAAAAGGGATGGTTGTTCATTTTCAAGAGAGTTCTAGTTTTCCAGTTAAAAAGTTCAGTCGTTAGTTTCTTAATCAAGCCGGTTAGAATTAAATGTAGAAGGATGATTGGATTTTTGACACTAAGCATTGTTCTCTCGTGGGCTCTCTGCCTTATTGCCAATTTCTTAACAACATATTTTGTAAGAGCATCACGTTTCTGCTTCGTACGCGAGCACTGGCGGGATACATTGTTCAAATATTTTATTTTTTAAACAGTTCGGTATGTCTCAGTTTTTCGAACATATTATTCATTTTTATAAATTTATTTATTTTTGAGGAGAACTAATATATTTATATTATCTCAGAAAAATACTGGCGGATTTTGGTCATTGCGAAAAATATAACAGAATTTGTCCAAGATAATGGAAAATTGGTCTAGCTCATGTTCCAAGCAGATAAACGGACGCCTGGACATATAATATATGTCGAGATGCGTTAGCGTGACAGTATTCAATTTATATATATATATAAAATGTATATAAAATCATAATTATCGTCTATTTTTTCAAACATCATTACTAGGGTCCATTGTACGTTTGTGTACAAAACGGACTGGCTAGTATGCGCGCGTATAATATTATGCGGAGTGTAGTGTCACCGCATTATCCGCGGTAACAAAATTACGGGACGATGTAAACGTTACATTCAGAGCGAGCTGGATTGAAATCATCAACAGTCGGTTTGACAGTTGAAGGCTCTAACAACGCTGCTGCAGCATATGTGTATGTACACGTTTTAATAACTCAATGCGAAGTTATTCGATGTAATATAAACAAAATGTCACACACAACTGATTCAGTGAAATTATGTAAAATGAAAACAAAACTACTTGATTCGTTGCAACATAATATTCGTTAGATCAGTTAAAACAAGCAAAATCGGGCAATGGGTTCATTTATTTGTTCTCTTTCCTGACTTCGTTTTTTTCATAGTCGTAACAATTAAGATGACGTAAACGGTAGATTCGAAACTACTAGGAAAAATGGCAAAATAATAAAATAAAGAGATAAAAATTATATATCACATTCAACGACTGACAAATTATTCTAACACTATAAATTTAATCAATTTTTTGTTATACTACACATAGAGTTTTGATTTTTCTGTCTAGTTAGTATATTTGGTTATGTATAGATTATTAGGTATATTGTGGATTAAGTTCACGATGTTGTTTACCATATTCTCTAATTGAGTATTTTCTAATCAAATCTGTTATTTAACTTTGCAATTTTTTGTAATACTGTACTTGTAGATTATTTTCTTACATTTTATTTTCTGTTTTTTTTTTTTCCTATTTTTATTTATGTCTACTTGAAAATGATATAATAGGCTAAAAGCTTTGTAGTCTTTTAATACAAAAATTTAACGATTTTGCCTATTTTTTTGGGCGTTTATTTATTTTTTATTTTATTTTCTTCCACATTTTGTTATAACTTTCGGCAAAGTTCTACGGATTTTTTTTTCACATTTATTTAAACTTAAATCGCTTATTCATTATTATTATTATTATTATTAAATTATTGCGTTCAATTTAAATAGTAAAACCTAATCAGGTCGAACGTGGGTATAAATCGAAAGGATGATAATTTACCTATTTGTCAGCTATTTTAAGGTTTTACGAAATTAGTGTTGTATTCGGAAAACGTCAAAAAATCATACATACCTATGTATATCAATATGTATATTTGCTCGACAAAAACCACACGATTGTACCGTAGGCAAATTGTTAAATCCACTTTGTAAGAAATTTCACAAAGCGTTTAATAGATCCGATTACAAACTTCCGCATTATTACACCCATACTGGAGGCGTAAAAAAAAGTTAATGTGGTTTTTCAAAAGACTATGTACTATGTATATATATATATAATATGTAGGGTTAAACTAATTGAGGAAACCCTTTAAGGGCGTTAAATAACCGGGTTTAGCATAATGAAATACCTTCTCTTTATTACGTTAAAATCATTATATATATATGTATATATATATATATATATATATATATATATATATTTATATATCATATGTAGGGTAAACATGTAAGCAAATATCTCCACTTCTAATAACGGTACAAAATATGCACCGGTCGTTCTAGAGCGTAACGAATTCATCCAATTTAGTACTTTTATAACCGCATCGGGATTTATTAACTTTTTTTGCTTTTAAGGGAGATTTCTCGTTTATGTATCGAAATTACGTAATTAAAAACAAAAATACTCTATTAGCCACAAGAGAAAGAGGTTTTCTTTTTTTAAGTTAATATTAAAATATACGCGTATATGTATGAATATACATATATATATATATTTTAATTATCCGATATCATTCAGATAAATTGCATGTTTTTAGTAATAATAAATAAATGTTGTAATTGCGCCAGTAGTCGAACACGTACAACATATAATATATACTTCACTCGAGATAGTTATACGGTGTATTGATTGTTCACTTCGGCCGAGCAAAATGGTTTTATTGGGAAAATTTCCTTTATTTACATCGGAATTATTTAAAATTAGGTATATACATAAATAATTACTGCTGGTAGCATTGTAAGCTATGTGAACTTTATTCAGTTGTACGAGTTTTACTATATAATGTCTTCTTTCCTTAGCGCCTTCCCGTTAAGGGGTCCGCTTGATAACACGTTCTTCTCCATTTCTTGCGATCCTTAACGTCCTCTATATTAGCACCAACTTCCACCATGTCGTTGTTGACAGAGTCTATCCATCGTCTTCTTGGTCGACCTCGTGGCAGCTTTCCTCCCAGTGGTCGTACTCCATTAACGTCTTTACTGGTATTCAGTCATCTCTCCTCATGATATGACCATACCATCGGAGGCGCGCTTCCCGCAATTTCGACTGTATAAGTGCAACGCGCCAATACGCTCCCTTATGTCATCATTTTTGACATGGTCAAAAAGTGTGTACCGAGTGACCAGCGTAGTATTTTCATTTCAGCCACGTGGAGCTTCATTCAGCCCCATATAACATAGCAGGTCTAATAACTGTTTTATAAATCTTCCGTTTAACCTATCCCAGTTAATTGCTTCCATTTCATTAACGCTATTTGGATCCGGGAGTCTATGTCGCATTCTGTGTCTCCCTCTGAGGTAACACTTGACCCTAGGTATTTGAATTTAACACATTTGTACATCTAAATCATTTTTAATCTCGAATCTATTTTGAATGTTGTGAAAAAAACTTGAAAGTTGTTCTACCGTGCAAACAATTCATCCATCTATTCTGCCATATTTCTAAAATTATTACATAAATTTTCTCGGTGAAGGAGTTCTTACAATTAAATAAATTATACTTCATCTCATAACCGAAACAAGCACAAAAATATTCTTTTAATATTCTTTTACGTTAGTTTTAATTGTAACCAATTTATTAATAAACGTATCGAACTTCGAGATCAAAGCCGACTTGGAAATACTTAAGTCAGTAGACAAGATCCCAGTAATAAGTGATGCAGTCACGATTGAAACAGTTCTATATAACGAGCTAATACTAAGCCGGAGTTTCTTTTGCTTAACTAAAATTGTACCAAACATAATTCAATTTAATTTGCGAACATAAGTACTAGAATAATAATTAAACAACGATTCAATTGCTTAATAAGATATTTAATTCCACCAATGTTAGATTGAATTTTGAGGGACAAAAAGTAGATTTCTTATTAATTTTATTCGGAAGATATTTAACACGTTGATTAAACTTTAACTTATTATCTCGGTTTATTCCAAGATATTTAGCCGATTTTACAATAGGAACTGGTTGATTACAAAGTAAATGGCTACAAAATTAAAAAGTATTTCTCTTACTAATTACCATCATAGCTGATTTTTCTGCTGATACTTCAGAACCAGTTGATCAAAAGTTATATATATATATATATATAATATTTTTTAGTCACTGAACTCCTCCTAAACGGCTGGACCGATTTTAATTGAAATTTTTTGTGTCTTCAGGTGGATTAGAGAATGGTTTAGATTTACAATTCGGTCCAATTTAAATTGTTTATTGCTACGAATTTTTAAAAATTGCCGACTTGCCACCTTTGGCAGGGCATAGCGCACAACGTAAATATTTTTAAACGATTGCGCCTCTTGAAATAGCGATTTCTATATAAGATCTATCGTATAACGCAAAAAAAAGTTTCAGACGGAACCCAAAAATTTCAAAAGGGACTTTGCGGTTTTTTAAAATTTCACTTTTTTCGCAATAAATCGCGAACGATTTGAAATTCGGTAAAGTAGTTAAAATAAAAGTTATGTGGTATTGAAATACGCATCTAACGATAGTATTATTCGAATTTTTACATCAAATACCCCCATCAAGAAAATCGTGGTTAGCCGGTTTTGGGGCTTTTCGCCGTTTTTAAGACCCTATGATAGGGGGTTCGAATCAACGTTAGATGTAAGTAGAACATAAATTTTACCAAAATTAATCGATAACGAGAATTCGGGAGTTTAAAATTTGATTTTTGATTTGAAAAATTTTTGGAACGATTTTTGATGGGTCGAATATACAATCTTTTTAGCCCGGAGGATGTGATATATCTTGAATATACACTAGGCGTTAGGTAATTATATATATATATATATATACGATTTAGCCTTTCCTAACCCGGCGAACTTACTATCGCCGCAGAATCAATAAATGCATTAACCTAGGAGGGGGGGTTGCTGAGATGAAACATTCGAGCCTGCTAGGAGGTATTGCTGTACAGTCTGTTCCATATTTGAAATTTAAAAAACAGATAATGTCTTTGTTGGTTGAGAAGTGGCAGGACCGGTGGGATAAAGCTGAAACTGACAGGAAGACGTATGCTTTTCTTCATGATATTTCTTTACGTTTGAAAATGTTTAAGTTTGACGTCAACTTCTACAGTGCTCAGGTGTTGTCAGGTCACGGCAGGTTTGGTTAATATCTTCATAGGTTCCGGCTTGCTAATGATCCTGTCTGCACGTGTTGTACTGTAGGTGAGGTAGACGATGTACATCATACGTTGTTCACGTGTCCTGCATTTACCGCCCTTCGTCGCCAAGTTGGTATCGACTGTACGGATGTATATCCTCTTAGTAGGGAAGTTGGAAGTTTTCTATTGCTGGCCGAACAGGTCATACGTTCAAAATTTAAAATACAAAATTCTATTACTCGCAACTGACGCCTAAATCAACCGTGACGCCAATACCGTTGCTTCGTAGCGTGGTAATTTATCTGTTTATCTTTCTATTTACATTAGTTAATCTTTTAATATTTGATTATTTTATTACTTAATTGCCTTTTACTTTTTCTTTGAGAGTCCTTATTTTTATTTTAAGAATTCTTTTTATGGATATAAGTTAAATTCCATTTCATTTCCTTTTTGCCTCGTATTTCATGTTATTTTTATTAAGTATGAATAATAGCTTTTTAATTATAAGTTTATTCGTTTAAATCTTTCTATTAGAAGGTTTTATTTTAACTTTTAATTTATTATTTATTTTATTTTTCTGGTAGAAGTTAATTTTTGTACAAACTCATTATTCTTTATTTGATGGAAGAAGGGACTACCTTCTTTCATCGCTTTAAGTTAATTATAAGTGTGGAGGTCTTTGCTTTGTGCAATTGCCTTCATTATTATTATTTTTTTTTTCAATAGAGGGAAGAGGTTTTTAGTGGGTAAAAATCCCACACACTGGTTTTGGTTTCCCAGCAGTGCATTATAATGCACTGCGTGATTAAAAACAAAAATTTATGTGATATCAGTGTCTTTTGAAGATTTTCCCCATCCCGCTTCAAAAAAAAAAAAAAAACCTATTAGCTGAATTAAATATAATTTTTATTAAGTTTAATAAATGTCCGAAAAAAAATTAAAAAGTATCGTCATATCATTTAAGTTTCTTTACAAATTTGTCTTTTAATTTTTTTGTATAATTACAAATTCTCCGTCAGTACTTTTTTTATTTAATTCAGCTAATAAGTTAATACATTTATTGATTCTGGGACGATACAAAGTTTACTAGGTCAGCTAGTATATATACAAATTTTCGTTTTTTTCTCGTTATTATCCGGGCATAAAATCAATAAAGAACTAATGTAAAAATAAAACGTCCAGATTTACTTGGAATCCTTGAAATATAAATCACCCTAAAGAAATACCGGCAAAACAGATAGAAAAGGAAGACTAATAAACTCAGCAGTCACACTCTCTCAATTTGGGAATTTAACTAAAGTATAACTATACAAGAAACAATAGTCAGTTTTAATGAAAGTAAGCGTTATCATGTATGTATAAAATGTCTGGAAGCCTAAAAAATCAGGAAAAATTATATATATATATATATATATATATATATAATATATGTATGTATATATATGTGTATATATATATATATATACATACATACAAACAAAGGAAAAATGAAATCTGTATTCATTTAGAAGGCGACGATGCAGTAGTAAAATAGGTGAATGAACTTTACGTAATTATTAAATTAATGATAACGATTTACAAAACACGTTATCAGTTTAGTTAGTTTTCAGTGAAATAAAACGTGCAAAGGTTGTAACCAAATAATAAGAATTTAGTTTTAATCTGTTTCGTTAATTCATTAATATGATACAAATCAGGGTGTTTACTAATACAAAATAGAATTAATACACTTGTTGATATTCCCAATTCGAACAACATTTACTATTCTGCATTAAGTAATTATATATTACGTGTATATATATATACATCGAATGTGAGTGAATATTGTCTTTTATATATATGTGAATGGCATAAGTATGTATAAGCATATATATATATATATATATATATATATATATATATATATATATATATATATGTGTGTGTGTGTGAGTGACATAAGTATGTATAAGCATATATATATATATATATATATATATATATATATATGTGAATGACATAAGTATGTATAAGCACATATATATATAATATATATATATATATATATATATATATATATATATATATATATATATATATATATATATATATATATATATATATATATATATATATATATATATATATATATATGAATGGCATAAGTATGTATAAGCATATATATATATATTTATTCATTTATTTATATACAGTTCACATAACTGCGTATGCCAATTAAAATGCGAACACTGGAAAATAAATAATTGAATAAGAGTATACAACTTATTTAAACCATAAGAATTTAAAAAAAAAAAAAAAAATTAAAAAAATATACGAAGAAAAAAACATTTATACAACTGCATATACAATACATAAACACAGTCCCTCACAAGACACATTGGAATTTACACACAAAGCGAAAAAATCAATCGTCTACGCATGCACACATACACAATCCTCGCCATATTGGAAAGTGCTTAAGCAATCTTACATACGGACAGAAATACACGTCACTAGTATACGGTAACGAAAATTTCAAACGCATTTGTGTATACGTATGTAAAAATATAACGATAATTTAAAATTATAAAATCGATAACGCAAACAAGCTATACCAGTGCCAACACCTTTCTTAGAGTAATAACAAGTACATAAAGCTCAAGTTTCACTAAACTAAGGAATCATAGAAATATCTACTTTGAAAATGTGTATCCAAGAACGGATGAGTTTTAAGTAATGAGTTATATAAACGAAAAATAGGCACCAACGGGGAATTAAAACGAAGATTAAAACGCGAACGCGATTGGAAGAAACAGGGATTCATTCTAGTATTCATCCTATAGATGTACTACATAACTAATCTACGAAATCAGATGGTCATCATTAACGATTGCACGTTATGTAAAAATACTTTAGCTTTGAAAAATCTTCTGTCTTTTATAAAACGGTGCGTGAAGCATAACGTTACATAAGAGATCATACTAATCTATGTGGTCTGGATAATAATTCATTATACGAAAACACAAATATTTCAAAAACATAACCTTGAATCCTTTTCAGAACTGTAGTATACTTATTGTAAAAATAATCTGAGTACGGACAAGAGTTTTATATAGAGTATCTAATGTTCTTGGATCACTAAATAATTTTGAGTTTCTTAAGACGAACTCAAGAACTGAGTTAGCATGTCGAGTAATATGATTCCTATGAACCGAGAAACTCAAGGCACTATAAAAGTATATTCCAAAATCACGAACATGCACGGCCATATTCACAATATTATTTTCAAGATTGTAAATAAATGTAAGTTTATTCATATTACGGCCAAAAGTTAATGTAACATATTTAGTATAATTGATGGAAAGCCCATTACGCCTGCTCCACACACACACACACACACACACACACACACACACACACATATATATATACAACATTTGATAAAATAAGCAACAAGGTATTAAGAACTTAGTCAAGAACAGATGACCTAATGGAGTACAAGAAAGTTAAAATCGATATGGTGTGGTCATGTCATGCGGAAACAAGCAAATAGCTGGACCAGAAAATGTATAGAATGGATTCTGATGGATAGGAAAAGGAAAATCAAAAGCCCTATCGCCAAATATGTGGGGACCAGATGGATGCAGAAAGCAAGAGATAGAACGAATTTGGAAGGAAATAGGTGTTGGGTATATATATTTTAAAGTAAGAAAAAAGTAAAAACGGAGAAACCTTTGCTCAAGTTGAGCTTTCATTATTATTTAATTCTGATTATTTTGTACATGTATTTTTGGTGTATTCAAATGAAAGAAAGTCTTTATGTATATATATATATATATATATATGTGTGTGTGTGTGTGTGTGCGTGTGTGATATAATTATGTGTATATACCAAAGCTGAGTGAATGTAGTTCTTCCTTTAGATAGTGTCGAGTACACTTTTTTATATGTTTCATTGAAAGTTCTGATTATTATTTATGCCAAATTTCGAAACTTATTTTATATCATTTGAAAAGTGTGGAATGCGATGTTGTTTTAAAAATAAATAACAAAAAAGTAATTAAAATCTCTAAACTTATATTTTTTTATGTTTCGTTTTTTCATTTTATATTTTTTATAAATTGTTTATATTTAAATATATTTTTTTAAATGTCCGATCGATAACGATTCAACAGCTGAAAAAAATTTCGTTATCTTTTTATATATAAGTTTGACATTTCAACTACTTATTTGTGGTTCAAATTTTATATCGTTTAAACAATTAATAATTCGTTTAGTGAAATATAATGTTACGTAACATATATGCGCCTAATAAATTCAATTTAAATTTATATATATAAATATATATATATATATATATATATATATATATATAATATGTATGTAATATCCTGCATTGCGATATGATTCTTTATTATAA
Organism: Coronaproctus castanopsis; assembly: GCA_032883995.1. NCBI lineage: Eukaryota > Metazoa > Arthropoda > Insecta > Hemiptera > Monophlebidae > Coronaproctus > Coronaproctus castanopsis. The sequence continues at coordinate 237,976,530 of CM065053.1, read as the reverse complement.
TTCAAAGAAATAAATGCATTTCCTATATTATCCGGAAAGGCGTGTACCTCTATATATATTCATGTATTTATATATATTTATAAATACACACACGCAATAACATATATACATATATATATATATATATATATATATATATATATCATACATAAAATATAAGAACAGACCATACTGATATAGATTCGTGCATGAAACGAAAATGTTGATACACGCTGGCGTCAAACGAATAAATAAAACGAGCAGATTAAACGAGAATAAGAATGAGGCAGATGATGATGATAATGATGCTGATAAAACGAATGTTTGACACGTTGACGACAGGGCGGTCGTGTAAATTTTGAAATAAATGCTTTGACGTATGGGAACGTGATCCGGTTGTAAAATTTGTTCGTTTCACTTTATGCAAATTTTCACCAAAAACATACACAAGACGTACAACGAGCACACACATGTATATATACATAATATATACACGTAAACGTTCTACTTGCAAAAACCGTTAACTCGATACAATAAACATGAAGTAAATTACCACCCTCCACCTTTTGGAATAGGAAAAATTTTAATAGTAGTCAGCTGAAACAAATGGCTGCTCAACCAAACGCTGAAGTAGAGACCTAGCGACGTGCGATGAAAATATTCGAAAATAGAAAATCACCCTAATATAAACGATACGTATATTGAACTTCGATCTGATTTTCAAGTGGAGTAAAATTCAAAAATATTACGATGCAATTAATGGAGACGTTTCCCGTGTAGATTTAACGCGTACGTAAAATATAGGAAATCATTAACGCAAAAGATTACAAGGTGTTCAGCAAAATTTATTCAAACTCTAGCGTGAAATACATCGTTCGAACGCTAAACTTCGAGGCAATAGAAAAGTAATTAAAATAATTTATTTTTTTTTTTATATAAAAAGACCGAAAAGTTTTCTGACTATTAGACCATTATCGAGTGGACGTCAAAAAAATAAAATATAAAAATATATACGATTTATAAAAAAATAAAAATAAAATAAATAAAATGTAAGAAAATACTTTATTTAGATGCCTACAATATTATGAAAAAAAAAAACAATATGAAAAAACAGTTATTTATAAATTAATAAGAGTGGTAAACAACATAATTAACAAAAGGTATACCCACAAAAAAAACTCTAACTTTTAGTTCTTCTCGAAACTTTCCTTGCAATGTCATGATCGATTCACACCGAAAATAACGAATTTTATTGTATACGATCCTATTATATTAAGCATCGTATACAGTAAATTTATCGCCTTTAACGTTGTAATTCTAGTTTAATTCTTTGTTTGTATTTATAATTAACAATAAGTGTATCGGTTAAGGAATTTCATTTTTTTTTCCGGGAACGATATTATATAATTTTAATGTTTGTTTATACTGTACCCTACAAATAGCAAATACAAATTTTCTTTCTTCTTCTTTAAATTTATCGCCTAAGTTCTTCGATGCCTGATCAGTGGACGTGGTAATTATTTAATTTCTACCATCGCTAATTTTAGCCAACTTTGCCATATTTTATAATAACGCAAGATACGTATTTACATATATATATATATATATATATATATAAACAATAAAACGCTTTTCAGCAGTTACGAAATTTTCAAGTTAAGACAATATAAATAATAAGAAATAAATTATTAGGGTGACCTGTAGCGAGTCCTATACCGTGCATACAATTTTATATTTTTGTCCTGGTTTGTATGAAAAAACTATTGTATATATGAAATTTAACATCGTAGTGATTTAGAATCGTGTCTAGATGTGTTTCCCATCACCGGTATATTATTTATTAAGTTAAAAATTTACATTTAAAATAAATACCAAACAAGAATCGTTTACATTGTCTACTAACGCCATCTACAGATTCGCCGAACTAATGTATCCATGTTTATATCCGTACCGGGTATTTGTTTATTTGTGTTGTTATTCGTGTTGTCTGGTATTGTATTAAATTTTTACTTGTAACCTTACAAAATTCCTAAAATTGCTTATAATTGACTATAGTAGTTGTTGAAAAAAAAAGCAGTTGATTAAAACGAAAGATTTAAGTATTAAATTTTTAGTTGTAACTTACAAAATAGTTCGACACTTTTACAGAAATATTTAATACGCGCGAGAATTAAGTTTTACGCGCGAAACAACGTATTTTATCGTAATATTTAAAAAGTGTATATAATTATAAATACGTTCAATTAATTACGAATATTTAAAATTTTACAAAAAAAAAACCTTTTTAAGGTGCAATTTAAAAGTTTACTAATTTTCAAAATCCTTTCGTATTGTTAACATAGATTTTCAATAATGAGTATGTGGAAAAATGAACGTGTTCAAAATCCTTTAAAAGTTTCAACCATCGGAGATTTATTTTATTCGAATATCCGTTGTAGATATAAAAGAAGAAGAAACGGCTACTAGGCATACTCGCTAGTAAAAACATGACAAGGATTAGCATTAAATAGAACATTTTCCTACGATTCGCCAAGTAATATTAAAAACTCTTATTAGGAATTTTAGACTTTAAAAAAATTAAAATTATAGATCTTGAATATATAATTACATTAACGAAAAATTGTATTTAAAATAGTTTACGAGCCTTGACAAAGCCGTTCATTTGATAGTAAATAATACAATGAGAAAAATGCGTACTTAACTAACAAATTATTAATTAACATTTAGCGCATCTAGTTAGCGTTTTATAATAAGAAACGCTTATTGACATCGAGAAACATAGATCTAGCCCCGTTAGGAAAAGACTACTGCAAGGATATGTATTCAGCGCTGCCCTGTATGGGTGCGAAACTTGGATAATGACGAAAGATGAGAAGCGAAGACGGATGGAGAACTCCGGTGTTACAGAAGATTACTAAAAATAAAATGGACACACGAGGTAACCAACGAAGAAGTATTGAGAAGAATCGATGAAAAACCGACGTTGTTAAAAATAATAGTCAAAAGAACAACCCATAATCTAATAGAAGGGATTTGTATATCACAGATATTCGAAGATGTGACGGCGTCATAGTATAAAGAACTGAAACGGATGGCACAGAATCGACAGAGATGGAAATCAATGACAAACCAATCTTAGGATTGATGATGATGATGAGTTAAAGAAAGTGTCAGTAGTTTATTAGGTAAGCATATACTTCCTTTATATCATTTTTCTTATTATTACCTAAAATTTATTTATTATTCGAATTGTTTCCACTTGAAAATGGCGTAACATTCAAAAAACTTTATTAGGTATTTTTATTAGTGACTTTTACTGGTAACTTATTTAAAAAAAAAGTCACTACTTCACACACACACACATATATATATATAAAATAACAAATAAAATATTAGGAAAAATGAAAAACTCAGTGCGAGGGTAAGTTGAAATGTTTGAAATTTGAAACGAAATAGACGGTAATATCGTAATAATAAAATATGCACAAGCGGTAATTACCGCATATGCGTGTTCTAAATAGCGTGCAACGCATCGATTTATCTGGTAAATGTACAATTGCCGCTGCAATCCGTACCGTATCGCTTCATATCTGTCAGTCACAAATTAAGTCATTCCTTAATAACAGTTTGTCGTTAAAACGAAATTTAACAGTCTAGTAAACTGTTTTTCGAAAAGTATAACGCTACAAAAAAATCCTATAAATATGTCACGTTATCACTGAAATATCATGCAAGTGTGATAATCATTCCAAATAGCCAATATCATATATATATATATATATATATATACGTGCGTATCTGTGGTGTTTCGATTGATAAAAAGTGGTGAAAACAATACCACCATAATTTAGATTAAAGCATACGAGATAAAACAAATGTTTGTACCGCCCACCATTTTGTTACTTCTGAATAACAAAAATTATATGCATATATATAATATAGTATGATGTAATTTATATATATATATACATATACATTAAGTGTATATTCGCCTGATTTGCAATTTGACTTTTATTGAATAAGCTAAAAACTGTATAATTTCTTCTGTCTTAGTTATGAAAATGTAATAACTTTTAAATTGGTAACATCTTTTGTTACTTATTCGCTGTCCAATAACAAAATTATTTACCTCTACAATTATTTTTGTACCACAATATATTTTAATATTAATATATATATATATATATATATATATTGTGTGTACTATTTCCGCCTACAAATAAATGTATTCTGTTAAAATAGTTAGTGTATGTACAGACGTTAGAACGTGTTGTCGTGCAGTTTAGAAATTAACATTATTCGATGATTCCATCATAGCTAATGTATCTGTAAAACTAACAGCTTGATTTTTTCCTCTTGTATTGAACTTTTAATTCGATTAAATACAACTAGTCTACTGAACTATTGCATCTACAGTCTATATAATTCTGTTTATGAAGAGACATCAATAACCGTTCTCCGATGATACCAGACAACTTAAAAAAATAAAAACAAAATCCGAATACACTCTTTTCGGGAATCGCTGACTTTATTTTTTTTTTGGGAGGGGTTTATCTTTTTTATTTCTGTCATCACTTTCTATATAGCGAAAGTAGTTGGATAACTAAACGGATTCCTATATAATTGTTTTAACACGGCCCGTTCAAGAATTTCACATCTGAGGATTCGGTGCACCAACACAGGTCGCCTACATTATCGTTAAATACTTATCAAATACTTATTAAATAATCCAAAGCGACGGGTCGTTTATTATGATGAAATAATTATCATATTTATTGTACGTGAATTTCCATTTCATATGTTCTGCTTATTTAGTTTTGAATTTAAAATCGTTTGTTTTTCTAATTTAAATTTATACTCGTAACACACAAATGCGACCGAGTATTATCGTGAATATAGTAATTTAGGTTATCGAATTAAAGATATAAATTTTTCACGCTTTAAAATCCTCGTTATCCGTCACATATTTATATATATATATATATATATATATATATATATATATAATGCTGAGAATCCGAATAAGGTCACAATGAAGAACAGCTGAAGCTGATAAACACTATTGAAAAGAGAGAAGAAATAGTATGATCGACTATCAAATTAGACATTGTAAATGGCTCAGAAAATTAATAGAAGGAAAAGCAAACTTAAAATTAAGGAAAGGAATACCAAGAAAATAATTCGTGGACTTCTTAATAAAAGAACGGAACTATGTAAAGATAATAGAGGAGCTCAAGCCGGGAATTTATTATTCAGCTCGGAGTCATGATGATATATATATATATATATATATATATATATATATATATATATATATATATGGTCAAAGGTTCGAAAATGGATTGCATTAATTACCGAACTATAGCATTAATTTTTCACGCTAATCAAGTATGTATCAAGATATCAAGATATTGAATAATAGATTACGATCGTTCATTATTAATGAAATTTCTGAATATCAAAAAGGCTTCAGAAAGTGCGTTGGTACGAGAGAACACATGTTTAATTTACGATACAGATAATTGAAAAATCAAGAGAATATAACGTACCAGTTTATTTCGCTTTCATTGATTATGCCAAAGCGTTTGATTGTGTTAAATGGAATAAATTATGGGAATGCCTACACAATCTTGGAGCCCTTGAACATTTAATATTCCTCGTTGAGAGCTTTTATACGGATAGTAAAATGTGCGTAAATGTAGATAATGATATATGATCCACACCGTTTAATATAAAACGCGGGGGTAAGACAAGGATGCATTTTATCACCTTTGTTATTTAATGCTTATCGCGAACTTATTACGAGGAAGGTTCTGATTGACTGCGACGAAGGTTTTCCTATTGGAGGAAAACGAATTTCCAATTTGAGATATGCTGATGACATAGTGCTAATAACAACTTCAAATAATACATCATTGCTGGTCAAATTGCAGACTGTGTCGAGATAAATATTTTAAAAAAAAAAACAAAAATTTTCATTATTAATAAGGGGACAGAAGTTTATTCAGATATAAATGGATTCCACGTAGTGAAAGATTTAATATATTTAGCTCATTTAATATCTAGCGACGGTTACTGTATAAATGAAATTAAAAGAAGAATTAATATGAGTCGCGCTACAGTTCATAGGTTAACTAAAGTATGGAAAGATTCGCATTTATCGATGGCCACTAAAATTCGTATAATGAAGTCGTTAATTTTCTCTATTTACACATATGGTTGCAAATCTTGGACTCTTGATAGAAAAGAAGAAAAGAAAATAGAAGCTTTCGAGCTACGGTGTTGGCGGAGGCGTTTAAGAATATCGTGAACCGAAAAGATCACGAATAAGATAGTCTTACAGAGAATAGGCGAACAATGCAGTTTATTGTCTGCAATACGGATATTGCGCTATACTAGACGAAACGTTCTGCAATTAGAAAAACTAATATTTGAATCCAGACCACCCGGTAAAAGACAAAAAGGAAGACCGCATCGAAGATGGTCAGATCAAATATTGGATTTAATGTGCCTAAAAATAAGAACATTAGCAGCATGCAGGAGGTTGGCAATGGACAGACGCTAGTGGAAAAAACCATTCACGAGTTAATTGGATTATGATGATCACGACGTCCTATGGGGTATAACGACAATTCATCATCATCATTATATATATATATATGTGTGTGTATGTGTAGTTACAAGATGGATGAAAAACTTTCTGCAAATGAAATTTAAAAAAAAATGGTTCGCGTAACGAATGCATCGCTATACTTATAGCGCACATACTTTTTAAACAAATTTTTTGAATCAATTATTATTATTATTATTATTATTATTATTATTATTATTTCGTTGTATCATCCGATTTAATATTGGAAGCTAAGACAAAAAGGAAGACCGCGTCGAAGATGGTCAGACCAAATATTGGATTTAACCTGCCCAAAAGTAACAACATAAATTGCATGCAGCAAGCTGCCTATGGACGGACGCCAGTGGGAAAAAACCATTCACGAATTAATTGGATTATCATGATCGGGACGTCCTATGGGATATAACGACAATCATCATCATCATCATATATGGTCGTACTCAACATGGGGCAGATATTAATTTATCCTCCTGGAAAATAAGGAAACAATTTTTTTACTAATAAATAAAGAAGTATACCACCGTATTCTACGTTTGTACATGGCACAGTCGCATAAAACTAACGCTGCGCCGGAATTTTTTTCTTCACTCATTTGATCGGAAATCGATCATAAAATAATTTCAAAGTTAAAGATGACACGCCAAAAATTTCACAACGGATGTTGGAGACAGGGGTCACATAAACAATTCTGCACAAATCCTAAATAAACATAATCAAAAAATCAGAATATTTCAACAAATATTTGTTAATGTATTGTAAAATAGAAAATTGTTGCCGACATCAAGGAATCACTCTATTGGTCGTTCCCAGTTGATGAAACAACTGACATTTCAGGTACCTGAGTAGCATTCCCCAGGAGTTAAATTTTTGTGTTAGTGCGCTTATCGGATGAGACTATAATGGATGTTTGATTATGGTTAATAAGAAAGGAGGAATTAAAGAAATAATCAGTGACAAGCATTCTAAAGCTTTATTCACGCATTGTTCTTCTCACAAATTAAATTTTATTGTCAATGATTTCGGTAAATTAGTTGTGCGAAATTCGATGCAAAATAATAAAATCGGTGATTACCTATTTTGAAGAATCCAGTAGGAAGAAATTTAGTGTCAACTATACGAGTACGATGTGAAACAATAGAGACTAAGAAATGTAAATGTATTCGTTTATTTAAAGAACACTTTTCAGAAATATATTGAATATTTATCGATTGATGGTAATAATTAGAATATAAAGCAGACTGCAACTATTATCAGCGTGCATCATAATTCATTATTCCCTTATTCATAACTGCACAATATTCATCTATATTAGAACCAGTTTTAACTGCGTTTCAAGCTATTAAATTAGACATTGAAAAATGTCACAAGCGCATCTCGCTAATACTTCAGGTATTGCAGAATTGACATTCTCTAATTTGCCGGAGTACACATTATTTTATCCCCCGATTAGAAGAATAACACAAATCGCAGTAACGCTTCAAATTGTACCACTGAACGTTCTTTTTCAATCATTTTATGGGATAAATTGGTTTATGTCAACTACAATTGAGGATCGATTGAACAGTCCCAGTTTAATGAGTGTACACAGACAAAGAATAAATCAACTGAGGTTATCGATGTGTTTTCACAAAAATCGAAACGTATATAATTTCTTTTTAAAAGAAATTTAAACATTTATTAAAACATTCATTATTCGATCTGATATTTTTTATATATTTCTAAGTTGTACACCGCAATTTCGTACGCTGTTCGTTTTAATATTAATATATATATATAAAAATTATATATATATATATATATATATATATATATATAAAATCACATACGAATTATAGAACTAACGAAAAGGTAAAATCGTGGAATGAGACAATTACATTTTTATCTAAACCGACGAAACGATCGCCACGATTGCTTATTAAATGGTCAAGGTGTTTCGTATACACTATATTTTAATGCTAACACTAATTTTATAATGTTAACGTAGAATATTGCAATTTGTAAAAATATTTAAAAATCGGCAATATCGGGTACGTAGGTGTAGTAATAAAAATGAACAGTGACATATGATTTTTATATTTATTACACAACCGCGATGCTAATTTGTCTTAGTCGTAGTAATCGTGGAGTACGCTCTTAATTTTAGATTATATTATTTCCAATAGGCTTTCTCGTAATTAACATAGTTAACGAACTAGCTACAGTTAGATAAGTTTAAACCATTTCCATCGTTAGTAAGTAATTCATCATCAAGATTATAACCGTTTAATCAATAGTATAAGGGCATTCAAATAATCAGCTGTATCGGGAACGTCTAATGCGCAAAATTTCCAAATATATGAGGATGTAATGTTAAATCCAAATATGTACAATGGGATACGATGAGCGAGGAAATAAAAATACGGATGGAAAAATCGCGAAATGCATTTTTTAAGTCAAATATCGCGCAGTGAGAAATATAGAATTAAAATTAATAAAATTTGGCGTTGAAAGCTTGACATTAACGAAGTTGAGCAAAAGTTAAAGGTGTACGTCGAAATGTGGCTAGTAGGTAGAATACTTCAAATAAAATGGTCCCGTGACAAAATTATGGAAATCTATTAAATAAATGTAGGAAAAAATAGTAAAGTTAAACGCAGAAACTTAAAATTGGCGCACCCATGGTGCTACCGGGCCAATCCACACCCACAGGACTTAGCGCGTTGTTAGCTGTAAACAATTTTACAGCTAAAATGACAGTTGAAACAGGAGATAATATTTGAAAGAGCTCTCGTTATCACTTCTTAAAACCTCATCTTGAATGCAAAACAGCCTAGATTGTAAAAAGTACTGTTAGAAAATATTCGTTACATTATGTCCGCTAATGACATTAAAAATCCAGCTGACTGTGCAACAAAGAAAAAAAATGTCCCTTGATTGGGCCGTTCGGCATTCGAATCTGACCCTCATGACCAGTGCGTTTATTTGTTTCGTTGTTGAGTTTATTTTGCTTGTCGAATTTTGTTACACATTCGGCTGTATATATTTTATTCATTTTTATTACGAATTGTTCAATTTTTTTTGGTTGGTTGGGAATTTTTGAGCCCATCCCAGATACCAATTCCTTGGTGTCACCCGATATAGTACAATTTACATACTTATACAAGATGGCGGGAAAGAGACCGCCGAAAAAAAAATGAAATTTGACGCAATAATATATGAGTTAAGTACAATTTATTTTCGAACGTATTAGACAGAAAAAGAATCGATGAGATACGTTCGGTAACTGACTTGGCACCACTATGAAGATGTTGACTTAAAATTTAAAAGCAACGTCTTATCAACTGGAAGAAAGTCGAAATCCTCGTCAAATCGAAAACATAATAGAGCTGTACGACGACACAGCCCCGTTACAAGTTAAAAATTATTATCTAGAATTATCTAAAAAAAAAATATATCTCATTGTCTTTTTTTGTACCGTATACGGGACATCTAAAGCGATTGTACCTATCGAAATGTGAGATTTACCGTATTTTATACGTAAAAGTCTTTGACTATTTGACTAATTCTCGGTAGACGGGGACATTAATTTTTGTATCGATTAATTTTTAACCGACTTCGATTCGAGTATATATTACGAAGATATTCAATCCTTTTAGTCACCCATTATCGACATTTTTTTCTTTTACACAAAATTATATATTTCGGTTTTTAAAATAATTAAAAACAAAACGACTCAGAATGATGTTAATACCGCTTTTTTAGACGACTAGAATATAGCCTCGAAATAAATGGAGCCAAAAATTAAATTAACAGTAAATAGTCGAGTCATAGACAGAATTCATAAATTTCAATAACTCTCGGAACCTCGTTTCATGAGGAAAGCGATCAATCGATCGAGATACGATCACGCATAGAAAAAGCAAGGAAGATGAAAAATCAGATGATCCGGAAGGACATTAACCTGCAGTTGAGACTACGGCTGGTGCGATGTTACGTATGGCACTATTCTATGGTATTCTCCCATCCACGCTTGAAAAGAAGATCGAAGCGCTGGAGATATATATATATATCGCCGTATTTTGAAGATTTCATATGGAGACCATATTACCAATACAGATGTGCCGCGAAAAATGTCAAAGCCAATGGAACTCCTTATACGCTACAGAAAATTAAAATATTACGGTCATATAAATAGACATCCAGAAAGGTATTATATTTATCCCAACTTGTCCTGTCATCGAGGGACATCGGAAACCACGGAGAAGAAAAATGTCATGGAGAGCTGATATGAGTCGGTGTCGTACAACAAGACATCTACTACAGAGTTTGCAGAGGTGTCCAAGGATAAAGCCAGAACAGCTAATCGCCAAACTTCGGTCGAAGATGGCGTAAAAAGAAGAAGACGAATTACATAGGTATTTCTAGAAAATTGAAATTTTTAACGTCAACCAAATGTACCTTATTATTATGAAAATATATATTAAAAGTTTGCTCGTTTTCTAGAGGAGACATTGTGATTGAAAAACCTGCTCAAACAGAAATTTAGTTCCCCGTTCTATAACCAAAATTCTAAACTGACTAAATATAAGCTCAATTATAATTACATGTAAAAAGTATTTACTCATTAATAACTGTAGAAATTATAATTTAAAGGATTTAGATAATTTCTTACCGACTCTAATAATAAATAATACACGTCTACGGAAAACGAGCAAATATGTAACTAAGCAAACTATCTCTTCCACCACACCACTGACTGATCCTTCTATCAATGAGTCGAGATCGATATATAGATTATTCGATATTACAGCATATCACGTCATATTTGCGTAATATTACTAAGTCAACCGATACCTATCTCCACGTAATAAAGTTACCCTCTGTCATGCAAAAAACCCAGTTACCCCGTGTTAAAGTATCGACGTCTTATACCGAATGAACTTCAAAAATGCATCATAGGATCATCTTGCGGTGTTGATAAGATATCCGCTACTACACTGGTTAAACATTTATCGTATAATATATTTATCAAAAATAGTCCGCGTTATTTTCCCGTTCAGTGGAAAGTAGCTAAAATCATTGTCTTGCAAAAAAATCCGGAAAAGATCCTACCAATATTAAGAACATTCGTCCCATTTACTTTATAAATTAGTTGAAAAGATCATACTAGCGCGATTACTAAATCATTCGAACACTAATAACATTAATTTTATTTTACATCCGGTCACTCTACCGTGTACCAAATTACGATGATTGCATAATAACTTTAACCTTAAAAATCATATACGGGATTGTCGTTGGTTAATATTGTGATACGGCCTAGCGCAATGAAATTCTATTTAAAATGATTCAATTTAAATTCCATCCGCCCCTGGTTAAACTAATTAAATCGTGCTTAAATAATAGACCTTTCTATGTTAACCGTCTCTTTAATAACGGTTATGTTAAAACCTATTACGCCGGCATTCCTCGAGGCAATGTTACCGTACCTATTCTCAATACTGTTAAATGATTTATCTCGTGTACCTCGTGTTTATATACGCGTAATATTCTGTACAGACCAAAAACCATACACGTAATCCAAAAGGCTGCTGCTTTCTTTTACAAATATTACAAACGCTGGAATCCGCGATTCAATACACATAAAACTGAAGCTATACTATTTACAAGGATATTTCCAAAATCAACACCTAATGTTGTTCTGAATAACGTATGTATTCCTCGGTCCGAAGAATTAAAATACTTAAGGAGGTTTACTTCGGACTCTAAATTTATCCACCACAAAAATCGGGCTGTAGATAATGCGTACAAAAATATTCGAATTCTTTCTCTCACATTTCATCGGTGGGGGGCATATCTTAATACTGTCGACAAAAAGTTTGATGTAATAAATGTTGATTTACACTACTATAATTCGATCGAGATGAACATAGGCGTGTATCCAGTTCGGGTTTCAATCTACGACAATACTTGCAGAAATGGTACAAAAATTACGATGCCGGTTTTTTTCGTCATTTTTCTATTTTATAATTACAATTTATTTGCTTAGGCTCGATACTCACGAATAATGTAACATGCCGTTTTATGTACGAAATAATTAATGAATAAACGATTCTAAAAATTAATTTACGAAATCATTTGTGAAAAATGAATTTTACTCATTTCAAACGGAATAAAATATAAAATAAAATCGAATAAAATTTATTTCAAACGAAAAGTGGCGGGGGAGGAATATATTTAAAATGTCGTATAATTTTTTTCTAATAACTTACCTACGTCGGCGATTGGACGAGCTGGAGTCGAAATTTGATACACTTTCCGAGGAAACTCGTACGAGATGTTTTAGAATCGAAATTAATAATAATTAAAATAATAATAAATGTCGCTTGCAAAAAAAAATAAATAAAAAAAAATTAACGAATACACTTTAAACGAAAATGATTTTTTAAAAATAAATAAATAAAAATTATTTTTTCTACGTAATAAAAAATCGGCAATGAGAGAACGGGCGTTATTTTTATTACAACGAACGATTCAAAATTTAAACCATCCAACAGCGTACAATGACCGCGAATGAAGTAAGCATCTCAGGAAACGTCCACGGCTCCAGTCTTGTTTTCCAATCATCAAAGGCACGCCGGCAATGTTACCGGTACATTCCTATAGATGGCGCGACTTACGTACAGAATTTAAAGCGCAATCTGTGAGAATCTACGTAACTGGCGACCGTTAACACGTTTAAACATATTACTCATCGCGATATTATTACTAAACGTGTAAAAATCATTATCATTATTTGTACATATTTCACATACACATACATACGTTACGTACGTGTGTATACATGTATATATGTGTAAATTCGAGAAAACCGGATATTTTACCAATTTATAATAAATCAAACTTAAAAATAAAAAAAATAAAATAAAAGATTTTTTTATATGTATATATATATATATATATATATATATATAAATCTTTTAACGAAATATTAAAATAGATTGAATTGAATCGAATAATGCGTTAAAATAAATTTGAACAGTTGTATTACATTATTTTTATTTTTTTTTATTTTAATATTTCGTTAAAAGATTTATATATATATATATTTTGTTGTTGTTGATTATTTCTTTATATAAGCATACAATTTAATATAGACAAATTCATGAAAATATAAAAAATCAAAATATAGCCTATATACATAAATTATATCACGAAATAATACAATAATCAGTTACACTAATACTAGAATATAATAAACTATAAAATAGCAATAGTAAGCTTAGGACTACTAATAGCGATTATGTATGTACGTGATAAATATTAAATAATTCAGAAATGAATTTAATAAAATAATTTCATTTTTAATTCAAGCGTACAGCTTATTGTCTCGGGTGATTATACTTACTGCGTGTATATATTATATGTTGAACGCTTTCAATTTCAACGAATTTTAATAATTTTTAATTTATTTAGATAGCAGCCGATAGAACTATAATCGGCGAGTATCTGAGTCATGCGGTAGTTTACGGGGTAACGTTATTATTTTTAAAGCCTTCTGTTACGTTAGGAAAAAACTTATTAATTTATCCTTTGTTAAAGTGTCATATATTATTTTAAACTCATCGCGAATCCTATCGATTAATTTTTTCGATAAAATTTTTACCGATATTACACTATTATTTACTGTTTTAACATTAAAGATTAAAAATCTTTTTCTAATACGAAGGTGTCAATAGGTAAGATCCGCGTGCTACGGTCTGGATCGCGATATTAGGTGCACTTACATACGAAAAGGTTATCGATAAGAAATTTCCGACAATTAAAATTTACGTTACGTATTTGCTGTTTAGTAAGTCGACCATAACCTAGCGCAGTAAGAGTATAATGATTGCACTAAATCTTTGTAGAGTATTACCTTGGATAATGGATTTATAGTTTTATCCCCACAGTTTACCATCAAGAGAGTTAAAAATATAATATAATACTTATTGAAATTATTTATGTATTCTATACGTTTATTGCGCACAAGACTGGAGCCGTGGACGTTTCCTGAGATTGCCGTTTATTTCATTCGCGGTCATTGTTATTGCCTACAATGAAACCTAAGTATTTAAAATATGGTCGGTAGAACTGACCCGACGATTAGTAATATTATCGTATAAAATTCGCTCGGAAGTTTTATCACACCCAGATATCACCACGATTTGCGAATTGTTTATATTAAATCGGAGGTTTAAATAATTTACTATTGTTTTAAGCTAATCAATAATCTCATTACAATTAGCGATATGAGATGACAAAGAACTACATAAATACGCGTTATAAACTAATCGGTATAGCTGTATAAACAATATTATTTAACTCGGAACGGATATTAGAATAAAAATATTTGACAAGAAAACCATACTTAACAAATATAATTTTTCTTTTCATATGGTCGCATTACTGTCTTGTTTGTTAAGTGGACATATATAAAACTAATAAGTTAAATCCATTGACAATTAACGCATCAATTATATTACTCGACGGTCACTAAATGCCTATAGATGTCGAAGAAGACAACGGACAACAAATTATTACTTTGTTTATTTTGTACTAAATTATTCATCACATCTGAAATAGCAAATTATGTATAAAAATTCGAGTTCAAAAAGTAATGCAACTCTTCGAACTTATTTAAACACAATATTATTATTCAACTCGAAAAAATTAAAAAAACAAAACTTTCACAAACGTGGTACTTAAAAAGTTGTAAAGCTCAAAAACAAATTTATCTAATTACATATGAACACATATAATGAATAAACTATACGTACAATACGCTGTTATGCATCTGCCGTTTCCGTTTGGTACATATATAATATAAATACACATAAAAAACATGTATATGCGCAAAACAAAAATATATACACACTTAATTCATATATATATACACATGCACACACAAAAACGTTTATGTACTTATTTAACGTTAAAATCTATACACACAACGTTATTTGTTTCGTTTTTCCACTTTGTCGACGATTTCCAAGAAAAGCTCCGTGAATTAAAAATTAAATCATGTTATCGGAAACTACAGGAAAGAGTTGGTAACATCATAAACGGGTTCCTTGCATTATAGCGGAAGAAGTGGCAGCTGACGTCACAAAACCAACAAACTGTGGCAAGTCAAACATTCAATTCTTAGATAACTTCGATTAGGAGCCGCAGAGATGATGTGGTCATCACCTGATTGCGCTTAGGCCATACGCGTCTCACTCATCCTTATCTTTCGACTGTAACATTATCCTCTCCATTTCCCATATTCCAGTTGATTGTCCCTCATACTCCTCTTAATCGTCCTCCTTCGCTTCATCCCCTCTTCGAAGATGACCATGTTTCATTGCCGAATCTAACTACCTTCTCCACCGTTCCGGTCACTATTCCTCAATCTAATCCTCTTTTCTTATCGCGCTGGCTGCTGCACGTAGCACGTTAATTTAATTTAATTTTAATTTGTAGTATAGATAACTAGATCGGTATACGATTACCATGTTACGAAATAATGTAAGTAAACGTAAATACGAACATCGTGTGTGAAAGAGAACGTAATAGTGAGATAAGTTGTCAGTGTAACCCGATATTCTTTGTATGATGTTTTGATAGTAGACATAAACAGGGTACGTGAACAACAAAATAACCCAATATTACTAGAGGAACCGGCCAGATGATCGACTAGAGAATTCCCGAGGATACCACAGCGTGACCGGGAATCCGAATAAACTTCACTGAGAATACAACTGTACAATAATCTTACCTAATCGAGGAGGATAGTTGGTTAACATGTGAGAATTTCAAAGTAGAAAGACAACTTCTAAAGTTAGAAACAAAAAAATTAATTACACTTTACTATATTAAGATGTCCATTTATGCGCAAATTTACATGAAATAAATCTTTATGATAACAATCGTCAACACCACCATCATTATCGTGAATAATAATAATCATAAAATCAAATCATTTTCATTTTTTCTCGAATAATAGATACATATAAAATAATAGTAATAATAGTAATAATAATAATAGCATTGATAATAATAATAATAATAATAATAATAATAACCATAACCATCATCATCATAATAATAATAATGCTTTTAAAATGAAAACCATCTTTAGCCACAACTATATATATATATATATATATATATACATATATACATATATATATATATATACAATATTATTATAGTCTACGTTTGTATGTTAAATATGTTTTTTCGTTATTTACAGAAAAATATGATAAATTATTTGTTAAATTTAAAACAATCTTTGTCGTCGCTCTGTAAGAATATAAAGTCCTTTTTCCGAATTTTAAATTAGAAAATTAGCATTCAAAAACTCACAATAAAGTCGCAGTTATATGTAAGCTGACCCAGCGAACTTCGTATCGCTCTACAATCAATATGTTAACTTATTAGCTGAATTAAGTAAAATACAAATACTGATGGAGAATTAGGAATTAAAAAAAAAATTAAAAAAAATGTAATGAAATTTAAATGATATGCAAAGTAAAATACAAATACTGATGGAGAATTAGGAATTATACAAAAAAATTTAAAAAAAATTGTAAAGAAATTTAAATGATATTTTTAATTTTTGTAATTTATTGAAGTTAATAAAAAATTATATTTAATTCAGCTAAAAAGTTAATACATTTATTGATTCTGGGGCGATAAGAAGATCCCCTGGAAGGCTAAATCGTATTATATATATATAACCTAATGCCTAGTGTATATTCAAGATATATCACATCCCCATACTAAAAGCATTGTAGAATAGACTGATCAAAAATTGCTGGAAAATTTTTTAAAAATCGAAAACCGAATTTTAAACTCGCGATTTATCGTTCGCAGTTAAAACTTTACGTTATTACATAAATGACAGATCTCTACGTCTACTTTCGTATACGTCAACCTGAACCCCCATATGTCATAGGGTCCTTAGAAACGGACCAAACTCCCTAAACCGTTTAACCCTAATTTTCGCGATGGGTATTTAGTGTAAATATGCGACTATACTATCATTAGACGCGTATTTTAATGCCGCATAACATTCGTTTAAATTATTTTACCGAATTTTGAATCAATGGCGAATTATCGCGAAAAAAGTAACTTTGAAAAAAAATTTGGAATTCGTTTGAACTTTTTTTCGGGGTTTTTCACTTTATAAGATAGATCTTATATAGAAACTGCTAGATCAAGAGTCGGAATCGTTTAGAAATAATTACGTCACGCACTATGTCTTGCCAAAGGTGGTAAGTCGGCAATTTTTAAAAATTCATAGCTCGAGACTTATCGATCCTAACCAAAAACCGTTTTTTATTTCGAACTTGTTGTTTTAATATCTATTAAGTCGATTCTATAACAATTTTTCAACAATCGAAATTCAATAATGTCACCCTCAAAAATTCCAATATTTTTTAAAATAATTTTTATATATATACACTGTCTTCACAATTACGAACACAACAAAAAAAATCAGCAAAGTCTATGGGATTTAAAACATTCATTTTTTTATACATAGAGATAAACATAAAACTCGTTTCGGAATGTGATAATAATTGCTAAGATTTCAAATATCGCAATAATAAAATGATTTATATATTTTTTATATTTTATTCTCTGCTTCGATTTAATTTGATTGATTTCGAAAGAAATTCCTTCATACGTTTATCTACTTGACGGACTGTCTGACTCTCTTTCTCCCACACACACACACACACAAACCCTCTACATATTTATATACATCTTATGTTATTAAATGAGCAACTGGGAGGCTATTTTGTACCTACCGAACCGGTGCTCTAACCGCAATGGGACGTCTGCACAGGTGATAGACAGTGGACCAACCGGTAGATATACTGGCCAGCTGCGAATAACCAATAAGCAGTCGTGAACCAAGAGCGGCTACTCGTGGAAAGTCTCTGGGAGATGATTCCAGTAGTGACAGGGCAATAAGACACGAAGATGCAGATAGACAGCTTGTACAACTGTCTACTAAAAGTCTTCACAAGTCCTCTGACTGAACAACCCTTGGCGAGTTTTGGACGCAATAAAAACCATACAATGCCCACCTCTTCAGTGGCTACCGCCGCTGTCTCGAGATTAGAGTTTATATCTACAGGCCTGTTGAATGTCAACAAATTCAACAGTACGAGGTATAAGCGTGCAAATCAATTTCATCTGCGGTTATATACTGAATACCTCTGAGCACTGTGAATTGCACCATACGACTATAGTAGTGCGTTCAGGAAGGCAAATGGAAAACTTTCTCAGAGAACACCAACAAGCAATGCAAGATAGTTTACCATGCGATCCGTCTAGTAATCGGCGCCATTCCAAGTCCGGGTTGGATGGTGTGAAATATGCGACCGGGCAGATGGCGATAGGCAATCAGGCCGCACCTGCGGAGTGGAAGACTGGAAAACAGCCGCACTTGAAGATAAGAAATAGAAAATATAGTCTAGAGCTACATGAAATGTAAGAGGATTATTGTTACAGACGGGAAAACTATAAAGAGTTACTAAAACAGAACGTCTCTATTTGGGTTATATCTGAAGAAGATGATGAAAGGGAGAAAAAAGTAGCTATACTAATATAGAAAAATCTTTCATTATATATATGAGTGCATGCCAATAAGTGTACAGGTATTAAGAATCACGCTTAATAATAACCCAATCAAGTTACATATGGTGCAGGTATGTATTCCAACCACAAATGCAACAGATGCTGAAGTCCAAAACGTATATAATGAAATAGAATCGATTAATAAAAACCTACAGTTATAATGGAAGATATGAATACCAAAGTTGGAAAGAGAATCAATGATGAAAATATGCAGGGAATAGTAGATGCATACGGATTGGTTGGATATAAGGACAGAAGTGAACGATTAGTGCAGTTCGCTTCAGAACATGATTTTACTATATTGAACACTATGTTTGTAAATCATCCAAGACGACTATCAACATTGACACCGCCTAATGGACAGTATATATGAAGCAGCTTGATTATATATTAACCAGTAAACGCTGGAGAACGTCTGTAACGGACACCAAAACTAAACCAGGAGTTGAATGTGTCACTGACCACAAATTATTGAAGGCAGATTTCAAGTTAAAATTCCATATTCCTTCAAGAATGGTAAATGTAATAAAAAAGCTGACGAAAAGAGTATAAATGTATTCGAGATGACAATATATCGAATACTTCTCCTTATATCTTGGACGGCGCTTCGAACTAATATGTCCATTATCGATGAATTAAAAGTGGATACCAGGCTTTTAACAAAAAATCAAAAGAAACATGATAAGATATTTCGGACATACAGCTAGAAATCAAATAATAATACAAGGTATCGTAAACTATAAACGTCCACAAGGAGAATGCCGTATACGGTGGATTGATCAAGTAAAGGGCTCAACAAGATATACTATGTCGAAGATTGTACTGCCAATAATAGAGATATATAGAGAAAACTATAATGCAACTTGCATAATAACACGTTACCATCTCCTTATGTAGGATAATGGATATCATACGTCGTGACTAACTATTGTACGTTTATTTTTACATACAAAATGAGCTCGCATTCAAGGTATTATTCACATGCGACGCAGATGCGCGCGCATATTATGTTATATGGAGTGCGGTGCCACGGCCTCTCTGTAATAATTAAGAACTAAATAACGGCGAAATCGTTCCATGTTGCGTGTTGGTTTGAAACCCCTGACCGTCGAGTTGACAGTCGAGCACTCGAGCAACTACACCACCAAGACATATATGTGTGTATATATATATATATGTATTCACCTACCCCAAAAACAACTAACGATTTGGATAAAATTTTGTACATACCTGTAATTTATTCAGTAATTAAAAATGGCCTGGATGGAAATTAGGAATCTTGAAAGTTTGGATCCCGACCTCGAGTACTACACCTCAATAAACTTTTAAAAATTTCGATTTTTTTCCCGTCACCTTTTTCTCGATTGCACGCAATCTGTCTGGTTGAAGACAATAAGCGGCAGTATTATTGAAATCAATTTACATAGAAATTAATGGAATGCTTCCCAATGGTCATCATTCCTTGTTGTCGATACAATATTTGGTTAGTTAATTACATTCGATCGTTTTAATCGTCTGAATCGGGTACCGTGTTTGATAAGTTTGTGCATCAACT